>CM068825.1:23893727-24358727 GCA_028554795.2 Sinohyriopsis cumingii | reverse complement strand
ATATATATAGAGAGAGAGAGAGAGAGAGAGAGAGAGAGAGAGATAGATAGATAGATATACATATGTATAGACAAATATATAGACATATATAGATAGATAGAAATACATATGTATAGACAAATATATAGACATATATAGATAGATAGACATATGTATAGACAAATATATAGACATATAGATATACAAATATAGATAGACATATTTATATATATATACATATATAGACATAGATATACATATATTGACACACATATATAGACATATATATAGATATACATATATAGATATATATATATACAACACACACACACACACATATATATATATATATATATATATATATATATATATATATATATATATATATATATATATATATATATATATACATATTTATATATATATACATATATAGATACACATACACATATATATATATATACATATATAGATATACACACATATATATATAGAGAGAGAGATACACACACACACACACACACACACACACACACACACACACACATATATATATATATATATATATATATATATATATATATATATATACACACACACACACACATACATATAGATATGCATATATACATACATATAGATATGTATATATACATACATATAGATATGTATATATACATATCTAGACACATATATATGTATACAAACAGATATATGGATAGACACATAATTCTGGACAATGCCATTTTGACAACATCATGATTCTTAGAGGACCAGTACATTTCTTGCATTGAAATGTATAAGTAACTTTCAATCGTTTAGGACTTTCATTGACCTTTATAAGAACTAGTTTGGGGTCACTTCATAATGTTGTACGTTTCTCTCACATTTTTACTTTATAAATTTGCAATGTTAATTAAATTGTTTGATAAGTTTTATAAAACTCGTTTGTTTTGCTTCTTTTGTGTTACTTAAGTTTGTGAATGAAGCAAAACCAGTAAGTTTTGTAAAACTTAACAAACAATTTAATTGTGAAAGTTAAAAAAAACTAAAATGTAAGAGGAACTTAGTATTGTCATTTGAACCCAAAACAATAATGAAAAAGTTATATTAAAGCATCAAAGAATGAAATGTTCCCTATACATTTCAGATCCACGAATATACAAGACCGCCAACAGTCTTGAAGGGTCAAAATGGCAAAGTCCAGAACTCCTTTGAATAATTCACAATTGTCCCAGAATAATATTATAGACCAATGAGCACTTTCAATTTCCACTGAATAATCCAAACAAATTTTTCCTTAAAAAACATCTAAATAAACATAAAATACGTCTGCAGGACTTGATGTTGTAACAAGAACAAAACAAATCAGAATGAGAAAACTGTCCAGTCCTAGGAACTTATATACAGACGAAAGGCCAACGCACGCATATTGTCACTACTCCTACATGACAAATCGCAAATTTCTACTATCTTAGAAGAACTCATATGGCTTAACCCATCGAACTGGAATTAACTTAATTCTACTAAGATGCAACCTGACCGACCTGTCAGGTGGGAAAAAACACGAAACTTGCCAACATATTTGCCGATAATTTTGCTTTTAGTAACCGTAATCGCCTACGTAAACATCTCCTTACAGATCCAACACAATTTTACGTTCGTAACATCTTAAAATCAACCTATGCACGGACAACAAATCCAGCGATAGATAATCACTACAAATTTCAGTCAGGAATAAAGATTTTAAAAAAAATTATATAATTTCCTAGATCCGCCATATCTAAATAGAGCTACCGGTAGCTAACTTCAATATCATCAGTTTTGGACGACATCCCTAATTTTTATGCCTTCTGCAATATCCCGCCACATGGTTTTTAATTTATATCGCTAATACAGATCGGGTGCGTAATTTATGTTTGTAGTTAAGAATTTTGGTAAATTGTCTAGGTTTTTTTTTTGTTTTTGTTGCTAAATGATCAAAGACAAAGCAACCCACAAGGAAGTGTTGCCTTCTCTTTTAATGAGAGCAGTATTTTGTATACGAAGTCATATATACTTTCCGGACAGATGATAAAATATCCTATTATTACAGTACAATTTTGTGTCGTTGTGTACTTATATCTGGAACAGAAACCTGGATGCTACGTACAGGATTTGCGCCACATACATGAGACAAGGGATAGAGGAAAGTTTTGGCGTAATATGAGTGGAGATATTGAGTAACACTTCAAGGACAATTGACCCTTTGGTAAAGATGGCTTCTACACAGATTTCCTCCTTCCTAATATCTGTATGAGTACTTTCTTAATCAGGATATACTTAAATAGAATTTGTAGTGAAGCAGGATGCAGAGAGAGAGAGAGAGAGAGAGAGAGAGAGAGGCACTATCGATTTTTGTTGACACTGGAAGATGAGAAGCACAATAAAAAATTTATGATGGCGGCCCTTTAATAAATTAGAGTGAATAAATATAATCTGAAAGTAGTGCCAACAAATTTAAAACATGACATTACGGGACTATCTTCTTCATCAGGTCCAATTTCAAAGGTTTTACACATGTACAGGTATTTCCATAAACAAACTCTGTCAGGAAGAACCTTATTTTGTTCTTTTATGACTTAATGGTCTAAAACTATGTAACCGAAAGAAGCGAAACCAACAAGTCTAGTAAAATCAATCAACAATGTATGTCTCTACGTTACAAAGTGAAAATTCAAGAATAACTTAGGGTATTGTGAAATAAATCCAAATAATCTTAAATGTTGTATCATAAGTCCAAAAGTATTTAATGTTCCGAATGAATGCCAATAATCTTGTTTTTGGTGATATATTAATAGTCTTTAATAGGTTGATGTACCAACTGTTTTGATATATGGCAGTGATATAGTGATATAATCCAGACCGTCTTGTAATGAATTCATGATAATCCCAAAGTAGTGTTTTTGTCCATTATGTCAAAATGAGCACTTTGTGATTCTAATGAATAATTTAAATAAACGGTTCCTCTCAGATTATACCTGAACGCATCAGTAAATAATTCCGCAGACGGAACTTAAAGGAGGAATGAGTGGTTTTGTTGTACCGAACCTAAGACACAATAAAATGACCAAGATATGGATCACAAGTTCCTCTCTAGAACATTGTAAGTTGGTAAATAAGACCTTGAGCTCAAATATCAGTCAACATCTATTTAAAGCTTATAAGCACGATGAAAAACATGTCAATAGTCAAGTAGGCAAAACATCTACCGACAATTATGAAAAACTGTCAAGCGCACAGTACACATTAAAAATATATAGAGTCTATCTATGAGGTCTTAAGTTATAGTTCGTTTTCATTATGGGTACGTTAGAAATATTTTGAAAACAGTTCATATTTTAAGCTAAAAGAATAATGAATGATACTACACAATATTTGGATGTCAAGAGGTATCGATACAAGGCCGCATTTATTATTAAAATTTACCGAAATATTAACTTTTTTTTACAACCACTTCTAACCTAACGTCTGAAGTCTGACAACCTTGCTTATAAGATTCAAGATTTTATTCACTCAAAAGAGAAAGTAACGTGGAACATGAGGATCACAAACAATGGCATATAACATGGTAGTAACATGGCATATGAGGATCACAAACAATGGCATAAAGCATGGTAGTAACATGGCATATGAGGATCACAAACAATGGCATAAAGCATGGTAGTAACATGGCACATACGGATCACAGACGATGACATAGTTATTATAGTAACGTGCCATGTGAGAATTACAGAAAATGGTTTAGAGCATGGTAGTGGTATAACAAATAAGAGTTCAAAAAGCATTTACTTTGTCCATTGCAGTCAAAAACTATATCAGGGATTTGGCTATAAAATCAAATCATTTTTCAAGTCGTATATATCATAATATATTATACTACTTGTCTATTTTGTATCCTCTCAATTGCAGAGTTAGAAAATAGAAACTGGAAATATAAATTATTGTGAAAGACAGAAGAAAAAGAAGAGATGGAACATGTGCAACAAGTTAAAAATTATCTTAGCATAACAAACGTGGTGGATATTCAGTGTGAAATGTTATTCTGAATCGGAATATCAGGACGAGGAAAAGGTTTCAATATAGTGTTGTAAGACGGTGTAATGTGTGTGTGCTTCTGTCTGCTTCTCTCTCTCTCTCTCTCTCTCTCTCTCTCTCTCTCTCTATATATATATATATATATATATATATATATATATATATATATATATATA
This sequence comes from Sinohyriopsis cumingii, assembly GCA_028554795.2. Classification (NCBI taxonomy): domain Eukaryota; kingdom Metazoa; phylum Mollusca; class Bivalvia; order Unionida; family Unionidae; genus Sinohyriopsis; species Sinohyriopsis cumingii. Next base: position 24,354,495 of record CM068825.1, on the reverse strand, counting down.
TATATATATATATATATATATATATATATATATATATATATATATATATATATATATATAATAATAATAATAATAATAATAATAATAAAAATAATAATAATGAAGACTTTGTATAGCGCCTAATCTTTAGAAGCTCTAAGCGCTTTACAACATTAGACAACACCTATAAGATAAAAAACATATATAATGATATGATTACAAAAACAAACACCATGAAATTAGAAAACATAAAAAACATGCTGAGAATATTTAAGGTAGGAAACATTACTAGGTCTTTAAGTTTGTTCTTGCAGTCGAAATAAGTGAGTTTTGAGAGCACTGTTGAATGGGATCACTGTGTCTTTGTGTCTAAGTTCAGTGGGCAATTCATTCCACGTTGCTGGGCCCTGGTATGCAAAAGAACGCTGTCCATATGACTTTGTTTTCATAGTGGGAATAATGAGTATACGATTGTCAGAAGAGGAGCGTAAGTATCTTGCTGGAGTGTACACATGGGTGAGGTCGGATAGGTATGTTGGACTAGAGTCCGTCAGTGAAACGTAGCACAGAGAACACATTTTGTGTTTGATTCTGGATCGAAAGGAGAGCCAGTGTAGGGTACAGAGCAGCGGGGAGGTGTGCTCTGATCGTGGTACTCTAAGTATGATCCGAGCAGCTGTGCTTTGAACTTTTTGAAGTTTCTGGAGTAGATATTGAGATGAACCAGACATAATTGAATCACAATAGTCCAGTCTTGAAAGTACTAACGAACACACCAGTGTTTTAGTGGCATCAATTGTAAGATATTTGCGAATTGAGCTGATGTGTCTCAGCTGAAGATATGCAGCCTTGCATATGTTCATGACATATTGGTGCATTGAGACAGTACTGTCCAGAGTAACACCTAGGTTTCGTACTGATTGTGTGAATTTAATGTTGGTGTTGCTGATATTTATTGTTTGAGGTAAAGGATATAAATGAGAAAGTCTTTGTGTTGTGATCAGAATGGCCTCAGTTTTATCATATTCATCTACATGTCATCCATGATTTCACATCAGAAATGCACCTTTCTACACCTTGGATGGTAACATCAACTTCAGCTGGATGGCTAGATTTGAATATTTGGGTGTCATCAGCGAACAATTGGTGAGACACTGGATGATGATCTATGACACTTGAGACAGGCTGAGTGTATAGAATGAAGAGAACAGGTCCAAGAACAGACCCCTGTGGAACACCACAACATAGATCAACTGGACTGGAGTGTATTCCATTTGCAGACACAATTTGTGTCCTGTTGACCAAGTAGGACTTGAACCACAGTAAGGCTGTATCATGAATGCCAAATACATGCTGGAGACGGTGAAGTAATATATCATGGTCTATTGTGTCAAATGCTGCAGACAAATCAAGAAGGGTGAGGACTGTAATCTTTCCGCTAACCAAAGCAGAGATAATGTCATTAACTACTTTTAGAAGAGTAGTTTCAGTACTGTGGCAAGGGTGACATGCAGATTGTACATTGCTAAAAAGTCTGTTTGAATTCAGATGAGATACAAGCTGGGATAGAACAACCTTTTCTAAGATTTTTGATATGAATGGGAGATTAGAAACTGAGCGATAGTTCTTTAAATCGTTATGGTCTAGTGTTGGTTTCTTCAGCAGAGGCTTTACAATGGCAGTTTTGAAAAATGATGGGAATTCCTCAGATGAGAGAGAGGTATTAATAACATCAGTTCGTGAAGACAATACTGGATCTAAGCACTCAAGCAGCAGTGATGTTGGAATTGGATCAAGTTCATATGACTTTGGTGCACTCTTCATCAGGATTGTACGTACGAAATCCACAGAGACAGGTTCAAATGCTGCTAATGGTTGCCACTCAAATTCTGTATCCCAACTGTATGGTGACGACGAGTCAACTGAAATTGTGGTGTCAAGCTTATCTCTAGTGGTTTGTACTTTTGTCACGGAAGAAATTTGCAAATATGTCCGGAAGGTCGACTGGAAAGAAGGTAGTTGGAAGTGGTGTAAATTTGTTCCTTGACATTAGCTTGTTAGTAATCTCGAAGAACTCTTTGCAGCTGGAACTTTCCATGATCTTAGTAGTGTAGTGAGCTGATTTCGCTGCATGGACTATATTTGTGACATTCTTCTTAGCGGCTTCATAGATTTGCTTATGAATAGTGAGTCTGGTGGAAAGCCAAAGCCTCTCAGCTTTACGGCGGTCTCTTTTAGCAGTGCGAAGCTGGACCCTAACACTGTTATACCATGGAGAACACTTTTGAATTGATACTCTGCACTTGGTAGCTGGGGCATATTTGTCGAGCAATGAACGCAGTCAGTTATCGAGTTGTTCTGTTGTAAGAAAGTTGTTAGGTTTGCTTGGATGTCATGCATTAGTTTGGCTCTATTTATCATACGGAAGTTTCTCTTAGTAGCAGATTAAGGTGGAGGGTTATGGGCTGATACGTCAAGATGGTATATAATGCAGAGGTGATCTGATGCAAGTTCATAGGATACCAGTGAGGACCGTAGAATGTTATCATCAGGTCTATGAAGAATCCAGTCTAAAATGTGACCATGTGTACGGGTGGTTTGGTTAACTGACTGTTTGGGGTTGAAAACATTGATGGAATCTAGGAGTTTTGATGTGTTTGGGTTTCCGGGACAGTCAATGTGAAAGTTGAAATCTCCAAGAATAATCAGGTTGCCACCTATCGAATTTCCATACTCCAGGAGATTCGGAAACTGCTCCAAAAAGAGAGATTCAGTCAGCTTGTTTTTCCTACTAGGAGGAGGGCGGTATAGGCAGAAAAAATGGACTGACCTTTGCTCCAGTGTGAGTGTGGTTTGGACTAGTTCAAACGATGTGTGGTCGAAATTGAATGTTGTGGTGTGAGAACAGATCTCTAAGAACATAAATGTTAATTTGAATAATAAATATGCATAATTGAAGCCGAGATATAGGAGCTAGAAAATAAAAAAGGAAGAAATAGAGTAAATTGGTTATTGTTTATGATTTTTGTTGCATTGTGAAAAGAACAAGAGGATATTTTTAAACCATTCATATTTGTTGAACTTGGCAAAAAGATGATCTTAAAATAATAATGGTCTTAGTGATAAGAACTCCTATCTATATAGCTACTACCTGTCTTTTAGATTGGGGCTTAATTTATGAAAATTATGACACGTAGTGTTACGTATATCTGATTTTATATATATTTATATATATATATATATATATATATATATATATATATATATATATATATATATATATATATATATATATATATATATATATATATATATATATATATATATATATATTTAATTGTTTGTTTGTCAGTTTTAAATTTATATTTTTCTTATATGCTATTTTATTGTAAATTTATTCACAAGAGATGATACTTTTTCAGAAAATTGTTTGACCTTGACTGTTAGTTTATAAACAACAGGTATAAACAATCTCACCTGGATTCAGAATTAGTAAAGAAAGCTCTATTTATTTTAAAATGATCGGTTGTTGTCAAGGTCATGATGGGACTACGTGCATTAAAAAGTAAACACTTTTTTAACATTTTTATTCTGGGAATAATATCATTGGTCTGATCAAGGCCATATTCTGTGTATGTGATATAAACATAATCATGTGACCCCACCCCACCCCCCGATTTCGCAACATGAGAGAATTTCGAAACTGCGTCCTATGATACAAGATAATCTTTGTTTTGAGAGAGATTTCTCAGTTTTGGGCTTTTCATACTGATGTCAAGTTAATTTGTTGCAGCCAGATTCGAGCTATAATAATTCTTCAGATCAGCTGGAATTCAAAAGGATTAATTCTTTATTCTCTGGAAATATTTTGAGGAGTGCTCACACAGAAATTTTGGAAAGACATTGCTTACAAATTTAATTTGGATTTCAAGCACCGGAGTGCCATTATTTGTATTTCTACAAGGAACTGTAGATAAGCACATTACTGACTACAGCATACGTCATCGTCATCCATCTTGGATTTGACATCAGGATTCAAATTTGAAATTATTAGAACAGTTATTACTAGGACTTTTGCAATTTAATTCGTGGATTATTCTTAGATTATTTTTGGATTTGATTCTTGAAACCGTAAGTTCTTCTCCTTTTTTCAGTTTTACAAAATTTTCCAGGAAAATAAATTATTTGTTAAATTTTAGAAAGATTATTGTTTTCACTCTTTCTGTGTTACTGTTTATTCGAGCCTAAGCACGTAACAGTAGATAGGTAAAGAAAATAATCGATTTTAGGTTTTAAAAAGGAAGAAACAATTAATAAGTAAAAAGTCAGTTCCTTTTCCAACATTCCAATAAATAACGATATTATACAAATATTTGAAAAGATTATTTAAAATAATTTGCATACGGAATACAGTTATATTACGTGCACGTCAAATACTATTTTTGATAACTACACATTATATTTTGACTATAATGAATAGTTAAATTGATACAGTGCACAGCGTGGTATGAAACATTTTGTCAAATAAGAGGGCATAATTGATATTAATAAATGGGTATGTTTTTTCATACAGGAATTTATTAGATAATTGGATAACAATAAATGGGTGTGTTGTTTTCATAAAAGAATTTATTATATAAATTGGATACCATAATTTGTAAAATCAATATGCAGGCTGGTGTTTTCTTTCTAATAAGATACAATATTGCAGAATACACACCAGCTGATGTAAAATGTGGTTGTGATTATATTATAATTTGAGCGCCGTAAAAATTACATTCTGAAAAAATGCTAAATTTGGAAACTGATAAAATGTTAGAAATTATAAAATATATGGCATGCTTACTGATTAACAGTACTAACAATGGGATATTGATAAACGGTATGTATATTGAATTTGTTTTGTTTCCTTGACGTTTGTCCGTGATTAAGGGTAGAACAGAAACAGCTTACCTGACATTTTATAATTTTTTGAACTTGTTTTTCTGATATCTGAGTATATAATCTCCTCAATTATAACGTTATTCACCTTTAGTGATTCTACGTTTTCTTTAGCTCTTCTATCTCGTCAACAGAAGCAGCAGGGATGGCGAATCCTACAACTTTTAGAAGGTTCCAAATGCCGAAATAAGCCCTTTATAAAAACCACGATTCCTAAGGTTCCAAATGCTGAAATGACGCTTCATTGTAAACGCAACTGTCGCCGTCGTTGCTGCCCTTTGTTGTCGTTGCCCTCCCTGCTGCTCCCTGTGTCCTTTTTCAAAAACCGACCGAGGAAATAAATTAAAAATTACTATACCAAATAATGGTACACTCAGAATCCTACACAGCTAGACTATCTAGAGAGCGAGAAGAAGCACTTAAAAATATATCCCTGTAAAGGAAAAGTTTAAAAAAGATGTGCAATCACAACAGGAAGCACATGTTGAGTACGCAGCTGAAGCGAAACAATTATTTAGACCGGTCACTGCGGTTACTGGAAAAGTCTTAACTGCTATTAAGGGACCTGAGGGGGAAAAAGAAGAAAGTCTTATTCAAGTATTAACAAACCGCTGAAAATAGCTGCCGCACAACCTGAAGGCGCTGTTGGTAAAAAATCTCTTGCAAAAATAAAACTCGGAGAAAGATGTACTGAAGCGGGTATAGCAGAAATTGAAAAACAAACACGGAATCTGCCCCGGATGCAGTTGCCTTTGGTGAATTTGCTGCCGAGAGTTATCATCGCAAAGGTCAATTTTTAAAACCCGAATATTCTGCAAAAATAAATAAGAGTACTTGTAATGATTGGTTGTACAAGGTAAATAAAGAAAGTTTTGATTATCAAATATATTTTCGGGCGGCAAAACAACGTGATGATACTACTACGAAAACACTACGACAGCAGCAACTGGCAGAAAAACAGGAACGGCAAAAAATAATACGAGAACAAAAACAAAAAGAGCGGGATGAAAAGAAAAAGAAAAAAAACATCAGGAAGAACCCTCCCTTTCACTTCCTCCGCCGTTACAACAAGACCTTACACTTCCTCCGCCGTTGCAACAAGACGAAAAAAAACGACGAGGAAGACCCAAAAAGAAACCAGAAACAATAACAGTACCACACGTGGATGTAGATGATCTACCTCCGCCATCTCCTCCGGCTCCGACTTCGCCTCTGCAGCAAAAGGGGCAATTTGCAACATTCCCTACAAAACATATTTTCACAAGAGAAGCTCGTGAACTTTTTACTGACGGTGACGAATTAGTCAAAATAGCTGCAGATTATGAATCAAGAAAAAAATATCTAAAACCTGAATTTGTTAATTCCCTAAGGCCTGGTGGTTGGGTTGATGCATTGTATACTGCTTCCAAAGACTTAACCCCAACAGACGTTCAAAATGATCCTGGGTTAACAAAATTTAGGGAGGATGTGAAAACCTATAAAGGAGGACAATTTGGTGGTGGTCTAGATGGTTTTGGAATCCCCTGCCCTGATAATATCTTCAATGACGTTTCGCGGTTAGAAGTTCTCATCGGAGGAAAACGCGCTGGAAACAACTCACCAGAAATAATTAATGAAGCCGCTGATATCTGTCGGCGATTAATTCAAGGTGGTGTTATGGATGCTAACATATATCAAGAACTCGTCATGAGCTTGTTGATTATTACAGCGATTAGATACATAACAACAAATAACATAATATGGTTATTTACAACAGACACTACACACCTGTGCAGGTCAGAGCAGTAAACTCACGATTACCAGTTTATAGCGCAACTTACGGAGATGGACTCGGCGGTGTGGTTCAGGGTTTATTTGCGGGATTAGCACCAAAAGTGAGTCCTCTTGCAAAACAGTTATCAATGAAGGCTATTAATGTTGTTGGTGAAAAAGCTCCTGGTGCAATTGTTAGTGCTGCTAGTAAGGCACTCTCGGCAATTAAAGAAAGACTAGCTCGACTAATGCGCAAACCTCAAAGACCGGTGAAATTACCAAGTACCGAACTTATGCCCGCGGATGTTAGTAAGGTGATAAATCAGGCTGCAAATCAGAAACTAGCATTCTTGATAAATCAGGAATCTGACGCACAAAGAAATATCACAGCAAATTTGATAGCAGGAAGTGGACTTCGTGTGCAACGAAGATAATCACCATTTGGAAAAATACGCAATAGTATAAAATGTTCAAACACATATCAGACTCAGCATTTGATATAGATGCGCCGGCGCCGGTCCCTAAAGATAAGTCAGTGCGTGATTATCAATTTTATTCCTATGATGCAGTTAAACCGGATCAACGAGGGCGTATCGAACTTCAAGTTCATGATACAAGTAGATATTTTCTGCCTTGTGAGGCGTTTATTGAAGTAGAAGGTGACCTTGTAAAGGCGGATGGTCATAACTACGATCCCAATATACGAGTTGGTTTTGTCAATAACGGAATTATGGCTTTGTTTAGTAGCGCCACATACATGATTGATGAAAAAAATATCGAATCGATTCAAAATGATGTCGATGTTGCCACAACAATAATTGGTCAGGAAACAATAACAGTTTTTCGTGCGCGATTCCACTCTCTGACATCTTCAGATTTTGCAGAGATGTTAGAAGGGTCATCTTTGGAGCTAAACACACAGTTGTGCTTCATAGAAAAGGTGATGATAATGATGCGATCTGGCGAGGGGCTGGTGTTGCTGATGCTGGTATGGTAAGAATAACGAAACTTTCACTGTGGATGCCGGTATTAACTCCATCGGTCACAGAAGAGCCGCGATTACTTTCTTTTATGAATCAAGGTGGTAAATCATTGCTATCGTGGTTTACAGTAACCACAGACGCCATCCAAAGTTCCGTCAGAGATGTGTTTACCTGGCATATAGCATCACAACAAGGGGTTTCTGCACCGCGACATATTTTTATTGCGCTGCAGGATTATCGTCGGGTGGGTAAACAGGAACGGTCTCATATGATATTTGACAAACTTGACGTTACTGAGGTTTCGTTGAGAATAAACGGACAACAAGAACCATCCGAAGACATATCATTAAGTTTTACAAATAATCATGTGGCGCGCGTATATCATCGCTGGCTGACGTTTTTGGTGCGTAACACAAATATAGATACTGGGACGCAAATATCACAGTTTGATTTTACAAATTTGTACCCGATTTATTACTTTTCGCTGGAGCATCTTGATTTATCCAAGCAGTCTGTCGTTGATATACACTTTCGAGCTCGTGTCGGCACCCTACCAGAAACTGATCATGGTCCGCCAGCTGTTTATGGTCCCTATAGAGCAATCGCGGTCATCCTCAGTGACAAAGCGATGTTACTTGAAGGTATTAGTGGCCGAATAAGAATCATTGATGCACCAGTAGAAAACATATAACATTGTTAAAACAATGTGTAGACAATTAGATCAATCTCGTATTAAATAAAATGTCATACAGTCACGTTAATGTCACTCTGACTTCTGGTCAGGCTAAGAAATTACAATCGAAAAACGCAAGCACATGTGGGGCAACGATAACACTAAAAAATGATCAAATCACTAATGGTGGTCCAAAAAAGCTATCGTTGACTAAAACACAACTTAATCATTTCAATAAAGCAAAACAAGCAAACACTGGGGTTCAACTTAGTTTTGCTCCAAAAGCTATCAAGGATATGGTTAAAAGCGGTGGTATATTCCCTCTTTTCGCCGCGATACCAGCACTGATAGCTGCTGCTGCCCCAGCTGTCGCTAAGGCCGCCGCGTTAGGAGCTGTTGGAACAGTTGCTGAAATGGCACTGAAGAAGGCCACAGGTAAAGGATACAAAAGAAAAAGGACGCGGGTTAAGACTTCCAGGAACTCCGCCCACATGGTACCCAAAACGGTTTTAGACATCACTCCAATGTCAAATTTTGATTTACTCGATGCTGTTAAACAATTAAATATAAAAAATTTCAGAGGCGTCTTTATGAGAGATCAGTTACCACAACAACCGAATAATCCAGAAACTGGAATTATTAATCTCGATAACAGTAACGGTTCAGGAACTTACTGGGTTGCTTACGCGATACATCCAGGTGGAATTATCTATTTCGATTCGTATGGGTTACCACCGCCAGTTGAATTTCTAAAATATACAAAAGGCATCCCCCTGTCAAAGACAGGGACAAAAGTTTGGTACTCAACGCTGCCAACACAAACACTGACCGATCCTCCGATATGTGGTCGTGAAGTATTAAATGTCTTCGATGCGATATCAAAATCAACCAAACCACCTCACACATTTAAACAATCGTTGAATAATAATGGTTGATATTTACGGAAGATCTCTTCTCAACAGAAGAGTGAAGCTCACCGATATAGACCTATCAAAATATGCGACCAAAGATGAAATTGATAATCTTTTAAGCCTGACCGGGATAGACTCAGATGAGGTTGTTATTATTCAGGACCGACACGGAAAACTAAAAACCAGTGATATCAAATGGCATGAAATAATTCGTAGGGTTATTGGAGCCACTCCGGGTAACATCCCTGTGTTCACTGATAGCGGAAAAATCAGAGATTCGCTGGTATTAATTGCGGCGTTAAGAGATGATACGCAGAAAGCTGCAGGGGAACGTGTAAAAAAGACCGGCGACACAATGACAGGTGAACTCAGCATGAACGGTAACAAAATAGTGGTTTTAAGAGATCGAACACCCCCGGAAGAAGCCGCGACAAAAAATTATGTTGACACAAGCGCTAGCGCCATTGACGGTAAATTATCCACGTTGCGGGCCGAGTATGACAAGCACGTAGACGCGTTTACAAGACTTCGTAGAAACTTTCAAAAAACCGATAAGGCCACAGATGAGTTCTTTGGAACTCCTCCCGTCATCGATATGAAACTTTCTGATATCAAGACCAATATTGACACGATCAAACAAACACAACAATATATCGTAAGTGGGAATCTTGAGATCGTTAACAAAACCGGTTTGATTAAAATCCCGTCTGGAGTTACTCCCGGGCATATTATCAACATAGTATATACAGTATCATCCGGGTTCGCAACATGGTCTAAACAAAATAATACTATCAAATATACAGCAACAGTCACTGGAGTGTATAGACTGTCTGTGTTCAGGGCCGCTAAATTTGAAATTTTCACAACGTATCCCTGGCGACATTCCACTGACAATTATTCCGGGGTTGTAACTATCATATTAAACAAGGGAACCGAAGAAACATTTATACTGGAATCCGCCGACAAGAAATTAACCGCGACATCTTACTGGTGGTGTTTGGAATTCGTAGCTGAAACGCCTCAATTGGTTACTGCGTAAAATAATAAAATGGCATTAATGAAGTCAACAATGGCAGCATCAACGACTACACTGGATGCGCAACAATATAGATATGATCAAGTACGCGAATGGCAATCAGAGTTAAAAAAAATACCATTAACGAAAGCACAATAAAAGTAAAAAAAAATACAAGCGGCGTGTAATTATCCTAGACACAATAGTGTAATCGGTATCTGCGATAGTTGCATCTACGGGAGTATTATTATCAACGCCAACACCAGTGACAACTGCAATCGCGGTCACAATTACAGTTTCAACATCAACGACAATTGCAGGCGTTGCTAATATTATCGCGAAAAAGATATCCTCCTGCGCGCTAACAAAATTGCACGAATATGAAAAGTTAAACAACGCGGCCACGAGTGCCTACTCGAAATTATCGTCGCTGATATCATCAAGCCTCGACGATGCAGTAATATCAGATTCCGAATTTACGCTAATGGCAAAGATGTATGAAGACTACACCAGTCATTTGAAGCGATGAAAGATAAATAATAATGCCGGAATTACTTCATCAAGCTCTGCTTGATATAGTCGAAAATACACGTCCAAAACGAACTTCAATGATAACAATAATTTCGACTGAACCAAAATTCAGTATTAATTTTCCAACTGCGATTCAAGTAAACGAGATCGCTTTAGCACAATTACGAGTATATCACAGTTGGCCCAATATCAGATCAAAATCGTTTGGTGGATTGCCAGCGAATAATTCGTTTGTGTTTGCACATAAAAATAAACCCGATGGCACACCAGACTGGAACGTCATTGGGTTACAAACCGGGTCTTATCAAATCGAAGAAATCAGTGAAGAATTACAACGTCAAATAAAAAATATCACAACAAAGGAATCTAAGATAAGAATAACTGTTCATGAACCAACGCTGTCTTCTGCCATCGAAATAAGCACCCCAGACTACGCCGTGGATATATATAATAGTTCGATCAGAACAGTGTTAGGATGGCCTGAAACCCCGCCACCGGCACCGCCAATACCACCGGAACCTAAAAAGTCTGACTATGTCACTGACAAACAATCATATCACGAAATTAGACCATCGTATAAAGATCGTCTACACGATATAAAAAATGCAAAGTTGGGTAGTCAGTTGGACTTCTTTCTTGGGAATAATTTTCAGTGGTCGTTTACTGATGAACGAAGTCACGAAGAAGGAAGGCCCTTTATTACCATAGAAAATATTATTGAATATTTTAAAATCATTAATCAAGAAATCAAGAACATAAAACACAACTAGAGCGACTACGGCAACTTTTTCAAGAACATCTTTTTGATACATCGCTGCGCAGCGAAATCATTAAACACATTGAAATATTAAATCAGCTTGTATCCGACATGGAATATATTAACCAGCGAGTAATTCAGGCAACAATTGATTACGCCAACAGTGACAGACATCGCCCTAAGTTTCTTATATAAATATAAAATAACAAAAGCTACGCTGCCAAATTTTAAATTACCGGGTATAATGTTCCCGAGCTAAAAGAATCTGTTAACGATCTAATCAATGAGTTCTTTGATGACATACTCGTACAGTACAGAAAAACACTACCGGAACCAACTATCCTCAGACACAACAATAGTCTTTCGGGTGACGGACGACATGTATCTCCGGGCATCATAAATATAACTGAAGTGGTCGCGATCAGTCTTGTGTGTGATGTAATCGACGGTAGCTACGGCATAGACACGACAGTATCAAATCAAGCCCAGCAAGGATTTGTTCTTTATTCATTCACCCCGAAAGAACCACCTGGATTTCTAATCGTGCAAGAGCCGATCAATCCAGTCTATCTACGATGTCATAATCCGTGGCTGACCAGAATAAATTTCAAACTAACAGACCAGAGCGGCCACCTCCTTGATTTTCGAAATGAAAAACTACATATTAATTTACTTGTGAAATCGTAGCTCAGTAAAAATATTTTATTTATATATATTTTGTACACATCGACCAATTTCTTAATTTTGATAGGGTGTTTACTTAGAAATCGTCCGATTTGCTAATTTTGATAGGGTGTTTACTTGCAAATTTAGTAATATATATATATATATATATATATATATATATATATATATATATATATATATATATATATATATATATATATATATATATATATATATATATATATATATATTACTGAAAAATCGTTTAAGATTTCACAATTAATCAAGCGAGTATTATATAATGTACCACCGCGTAAAATGTTTCATACATAACAAAGAAATTCTTGATGAAGCTGTCAAAACCGGAAAAGTTACCACGGAAAAAATAATTGTTGACGAATACGGCACTGACGATTTTATACTGACTGATACGCAACTACAAGTATTAAAAAAAGTCATATTGTGATCGCGCATTGCAGTATACCTCAAATTTTAGAGTATATACGCGTATTTAGATCTTAGATCTTTAAATATGTACCACCACATAAATGTTTTTGTGTATGACAAACAAGCGCTCGAGGAAGCAGTTAAGGTCGCATTTACCCAAGAAGAAATTAACGTTAAATTTATTATTGACGAATACGGAAACGAAGATTTCTTACTAACACAGCAACAGTTAGATAGTCTCAGACGCGAGCATATTATTTCAATTGTATGCGACCGAGATCAAGTTCTCAATTATGCGCACTTTGCATTAAATCCGATCGACTAAGGGAAATATTATCTAACTCGGACTGATACAAGTCACCTTGATGAAATCAAGGAAGTAAAAAAAGAGTGATATTTTTTTTTTACTTTCAATTTCATTTCCAAGTACTTGATGCAATCACCTTAATGAAATCACCTTGATGAAATCAAGGTGAGGTATTTACTTCCTCGTCATCCATGACTTCGTCAAGGGACATACAATTTTTTAGCTTTCTTACACGAGTATTTATTATCTTCCTTGTTTCAAATTCTTGGGCTAATACCAACCCAATTTTTTCAATTGCACGAGACAACGAAACAAATTCATTTATTTGTGCTTCTTCTACTGTAGCCAGCGATTTATATAAATTCGTCTGGATCTTTTTTTATAAATCGGTACTGAGCAGGCAGAATATAACGCCCTGCTCATTTAGCATCATGTAGTGTTTCAAAATCAGACATGATTGTTTCAGGATTTAGTTCATCGGATATATTAAATCCGCGCTCTTCTAATTTTTTAATAGCAACAATCACATCATTGATATTTTCGTAATTCATATATATATAAATATTATATATTTAAAATAAAAAAAATGAACAGCAACCATGATGAGCGGCTATCAGTCATGGGTCTGGCCAATGGGTCTCCACGAGGTCCTTTCAGACTGTCTTATTTTACTTTCTTGATTTCATCAAGGTGATTTTTTATCTTTCAGACTTTCATCTCGAGATTTTATCTCGGAGATTTTATCTCAGTCTTACAGAGCATTTCTGATGGCTTCTCGGCAATCCTCGTGATCGGTTCTATTGGCCTTTGTTTTTGTGAGACTCATGTGACGTAGAGCTTTCTGCATCCAAGGTTACTGTTTATTTTTGTGGCTCCATGTACATACCCCCCCCCCGATCAAAGTCCCAGGGGTGAAAAAACACACCACCACGATTTGAGGTGGAGGAGATATGTACATAAGGCCCCTGCTGGAGCTCCCATTTTATTATAAAACCCCAAATGGGCACCATCGACAATGTGTCCGTGACGAGATTAGAACCGCTGGTATTTGATAAAGTCGGGAGGAGAGTCAAACGCTTTACCCCTGTACCACGGTCTCATCTGATAATACAGGGTTTAAAAATTATCATATAGGTAACTTGACACACAGTTAACAAGTTTTGAACTGGATTTTAAACACTGAATTTAAATTCAGAATTTAAATTCTGAACTGGATTTTAATTGTGAAAATAACACTTACCTGTACTGACAAACGCGGAAGTGTTATAGACTGTGACGCAGTGTGTATACAATTGGCTGTGAAAAAAATAACCGTGTAACATTCTGCTCGCTGGATAAATTTACCTCTATTGCACACTCTCAAGGAGTGTTGCGCAATCTCCTGATGAAATCACCTTGACAAGGGGAGGGAACTAATTGCATGAGATATGCTTAACGGAGCTATCTCCCATTTACATTAAAAAAACTTCAAGATTTTAGTGAAGTAAATCATAAAAACAATTTTTTGTTTATTATATTTTTTAGACAGAGCTGATTTGGTTATATTTTCTGCGACTCTTCGTACTGAGAGCAGGCAAATGTCAAAATATTTGCCAGCTGCATACATTGATTGAAATATTATTATTTCATTCGTACCTAAATTTATGGATACAACTTCCTTGGCACTTTTATTGCTACATCCAGTATTACCGAACTTACAATTTTGACTTTGTGTTACAATTCTTAGATTGGATAAAGAATTATCGAGTTTGTTGTTGTTAATATGATCGATCACAAGACCGTCTTGGATCTCTCCGTTAAACACCTCAAACACGAAGCGATGATTGTGATACTTCTTTTTTCCAACAGTAAATCTAAGATAACCAGCATTAGTAACAAAACCAACTGGTTTTTTCAACTTGCAATTTCTGACTATTCCCTCACGATTCGCTTAGTAATTCTTAATGATATGGTGTGGGACAAATTCTTGATTCATTTTATATATATAATATATTTGTCTAATTTAAAATTTGTCTGAAAACTTAGTTATATAATCACGCTCACATTTTAGCGCAACATTATTATTTTTTTTTGTTATAATATCTTTTAAGTTCACTGTATCTCTTTCCCCCGCTACTTGCACATAACTGTGTTTTACCCCTGACCCCAACACCACATCTCAGACACGGTATTGGACCTAAACTCACCCTTCGGACGCTTTGGGAATGTTTCCCGCAGAATTCTTTCCTGCAGGATTTATTACAGGCGGTTACAGATCCAACTTTAGACCACTTGCACTGATTCATTTTATATATATATATATATATATATATATATATATATATATATATATATATATATATATATATATATATATATATATATATATATATATATATATATATATATATATATATATATATATATATATATATATATATATATATATATATATATATATATATATATATATATATAAGATTATCTGCAATAAAGCCCTGGAAAGCTTCTAGATTCGATCTTGACAGACTAACCCCTGACTCGCGGAGACGAGCCCTGACTGATCTGTTTGATATTATCAGGAATGCCAAAAAAGAATTCCGTAATGATGGAGCATCTCACGTATGGTCTATATTTGAAATTATACGCGACGCCGAAGGTGTCGTTGACGAAGTCCAGGACGCTACAATGAATGATGCACGAGCGAAAACAATTATCGATTATCTTAATCAGAAATATTTTTTCAGAATAAAATTTATTGTGCAAGCAGATTCCGACACGTGGATTATCCGTGATAAAATTGACCCTGTCCTTGCTAATGGAAAAACCGTTCTGTTGAGTAAAGATTCCAAACCAGGAATGTTGACTGGGATTGATAAACCATATTACGCTCGAGCGTATCCTGTGACCGCTGTCATTTATGGAATCTATCCGATAAAAACACCAAAAATCAATAAATTTGTCCCAATGAGATTCTCAAAGCTAAATTGTGTAGCCGAGCGAGTAATGGAACATTTCAAAAATGCGATGAGCGGAAACGGTCTAACTGATCTAAGACGTTCCAAGATAGCAGCGTGGGCTGAAAAAGTCAAGGATACAGGAGCGTCAATAAACGATGTTGTCGAGCTAGATAAAGCACTAAGATTTCCCATAACCGTAACAACGATAACAGAGAAAGTATTATACAAATCGAAATATAATCGGAACGGAGCTCCAATAAATATCATTGGTCATAACGCTCACGCTTGGACTAACGCAGTTACGATATTTCCGCGGGATCGTGTTGTGAAATATTACCCCGGTAAAAATATGTTTCATTTTATTAAACAGATAAGCGAAAACGACCCTGTGTCGGTGTGGTTGTTTAAAAGTTCCGAAGATGGCGAGTATGATCAGTTTGTAAGATCTAACGGTGAATTATACCGGACGGAATCTCTACAACAGGAAATGAAAAAACTCGCATAGAGATATTCAGAAAACACTGAGAAGTTATTAACTATTAATTATTGTTTTACAGTTCCGAGTGTTGCCGCTCACGCCGCCAGAGAAAAAAATTCTTGGAAGCCAACCCGAAGTGAGTTTCTCGAGGATATACAATTGAGTTGTGTCGAGTATGGACATGGCGGTTTGTGGAATACCAAGTATGACCACAAGGATATCATTTCCGTAGACATGATTGCGTGTTATCCGGGAAGCTTTCTTGGGATGGGCGAGTGTAGTGGATATTTTAATAGATTTGGACATCCCACGAACTCGATGACGCGAGTTGCTATAAACGGTCCTTTACCCGATTTTGACCTGACAGGATTTGCACGTGTGACGTCGTTTGAGTTCGCTGAAGAGCTTCATCCATGCTGTTATGTTTGGTTTGGCAGACATTTCTCAGAGAAACGTTGGGCACCAATAGTGTTGTTGCGATATATGCTTGACAGCCGAATAATGGTATCGTTGACGGTCAGTGAAGCAATTATATCATATCGATCGCAGACTTCGGTTTGGTTACCAACACCTGAGCGTATCAGTCTCGATGAAGTCATTGAAGAATATGCACGAGAGTGTCCCCATCAGACAATGGATGTCATTAACAATAACGCTCCTAATATTCTTAAGATTAAACTCAGCAATAGTGAAAAAACAGCAAAAGATCTGGGTAGAAGAATAATCGGTAAATTTACTCAAGGCGGTGAATATGATCATAAACGACATCACTCACGATTGATTATGGATGATGCTGAATTAAAATTTATAATTGCTGATGCCGCTGCGAGAAGTATATTTTGTAATCGGAGGACGCTTTCTTGTCCGACAAAACACGGCTGGGCACAATTGTAAGTTACATTAATGGAGAATCACCTCAATACACACATTTAAGATCTTCGATGCTGGCTTATGTTTCTATAAATTTGCTATCGCAAGTAAATAGATTTCCCGACGCTGCAGTTAGAGTTGCAACGGATTCATTTTATATCGATAAAAGATATTCAGAATCACTGGCTCGTTTTACAAGCAACGATGAATCATGGAATTCGTGGAGAATAAAAAAGGAAATGCTACATTGTTATTGTGAATCCGCTGATGTTACGATCACAGACAGTTATTGCAAATCAGAATTATCAGAAGTGTCGAATTCACCATCTGTGAATGATCCAATCACCAGACACAAAACCGTTTATTTGAACGGACCGGAAGGTTCTGGGAATTATTTCGTGGAAAATCGGATATGACCGTATTAACACCAACACACAGACTTGCCAGGGAGATGAAACAACGAGTTAATTCTTGTACTTATCACAGCTTTTTCAAATATAGCGGCGGTGTGTGGACTTCTGACCGAATCGGGGAGAAATATATTCCGAGGATTATTATTTGGGATGAAGTGTGCACAGTGCCGTTAGAAACATTAAAAACATTTCTTGATTGGTTGCTAACAAAAAATACTGCAGTCGTTATGTGCGGCGATCACGGTCAGCCACCACCTTTTCTTGGTCCATCTCCGCATTTGTGGTTAAAAGATTTTGTTGACTATGTTGAAGAAGTGTCTGATGATCATAGATCTCTTAATACAACGTTGAAGGAATTAAAAACATTAATCAGATTACAACCGAATAAAATTCATTCTGAAATTATGCGTAAAATAATTTCAGAGACTTCAACGAGCGACTTTTGGTAAAAGCGGAGACCAAACGATTTGATAGTGGCAAGTAGAAAGATAGTCAGAGACACACTTCAACAACAGTTATTTCAATTACAACGGGAGAAGTTTCCAATGTTGCCAGTGCCGTTGTGTTATAGACCAGATGATACGCGGTTACAGAATATAGATGTTGATATTCCTGGGAAAACAGAGAAACAGAATTTAGTATTAAATGATATTGTCACAGTTGATGTCGGCGTTGTTGAAGATGCACTAAAAATGAACAGATCCCCGTGGACGCAAGGATACGCAATAACGATTCATTCATCTCAAGGACTGACTATTTCTGATACACTTGTTTGGATCGTTGATGATCGCATCGAGTGGTCAAACTTAGTTTACTTGTCAGTGTCTCTAGTCAGAAGAATATCTCAATTGCGGAGAATTGTCTTGGACGAGTCAATGGCTGATGAAATTAATAATGAAAACAACAGTGATATAATAAGAAAAAAAATTAGCCGGTTACAAACAGAGTGACAAAAAAAATAATCGCGATTTTGACCTCGATGTTGAATTTATCATGACACTGAAGCAACAGCAGAATAATCACTGTGCGAGCTGTAATTGTGTAATGTTGTCGCAGTATTCGAGTAATAATTCAAGACAAGTCACCGTAGATAGAAAAGATAACAGTCGCGGTCATACACAACAAAATGTGATGCTGACATGTCTTGAATGTAATCGAAGTTGTGGTGCTGGCACCCTTGGTGCTAGTTAAGTGATTTGGGCGATAACTGTGTGTCCTCAGGAATTACTTGTAGTTGTTCACGTGTGAATCCGCGTTGAGGAGCAGTTGAATCCAGCCTGTAGATTGCTGGTCTACCAGTGGATCTAGTTATGTTAGATATCTTGTGTGTGGTAATACTCCAGATAGGATCAGTCGCTCTTTTTTTACCACCTTCAAGTTCACCTGGTTCATATAAATATCTCACAGTGACATTACCCAATATTGATTGTGCTGAAAAATCACGTCGTTGTGGTATATGTTTTTTGGTAATTGCGTTAATAGGTTTCATGTTGTTTGTTCGAGTTATTTCATTATTTAATGCAGCTATCACATTTGGTAATCTTGCAACCCATTCGCGTGATCTCTTGTCCTGAATGAATTCCTTCGCGTGCTGATAACCAAATAACCGCTCAGCAAGTGTTCGATTAAATCGTTCAACAATTGCCTGATCACGGTGAATTGCAGTATGCTCTCGTCTGATGGCGACATTATGTTGTTTCATCAGCGATGATAATGCGCCTTGAAATTCTTTGCCAGGATCAACTTGTAAGAGATGTGGCCATCGCAGACCACCTCGTTGATAAATTCGTTCAAAAGCAGAAGCAACCTCAGATACTGTTTTAGTCGTTAACGGTTATCCATCTTTGTATTTTCTTGCAACATCAACTACAGTTAGCGCGTATTTATATGTTCGACGACGAACGGTATCACGTGGCAGAAATAATATATCAGCCTGATGAACTTCATTAGGAACACTAACATTAAAATGTGCAAAATTAATTTTTCTAAGACGCGGTAGATAAATTTGCCATATTGCCTGTCGGGATAACCAATCTGCTGCAGTATCACGTGTGACTTTTCCTGCACTGGCAAGTTTACTAATTGCAGCGCTACCCCTCCAGTATCCTCTTGGGGAATAATAAATCGACTCCATTATAATTAATTACCAGCGCCTAGCGCTAATTTACCTTTCATTGCGGACTTTATTAACCAAATAGCTAACCTCTCCTTGAAAGATTTATCTGTAATGGAATTTAGCGCGTGAATTAATTTCACATCCGCGAGATGCCTATCTTGTAGATTTTTACTTTTATAAGCTACATCATGAGCATGACACGCTTTATCGTTAGCTTTTATCGGATACTCACCTGGTTTTGGTTGATCTTGGTCATCAAGTCTGATATCAAGTCGGGTTCCAGGACCACAATAAGTATATCGTGGGAGATGTTTTTCTCCTGGGTATTTAGCCCACGGAGCTCCTGGTAATTTTCCTAACTTGGCGGCAATATCACCTCCTTTTTTTTCTTGGCACTGACGGAGTCAGGGAGATAAATTTGAACTTTTTTATACCGCATGGCTCACACTTGCCCGAAACCGCGGACCTATTATTTTTTGATGTAATGGTTGTTAGATCACTTGTTGTCGTGCGCGCCCTGCATTTCACACAATATAAATCCATATTTATATTATATTATTCTAATGGAGATCACTGACTTTTCTGCTACAAGGAAACGAGAACCAGTTAAGCATCACGCAGCGCTACCAAATTCTGTTCGTATGATTATAATTGGCCCATCTGGGAGTGGTAAGACACAGTTGTTACTTAATTTAATGATGAAGTGGATGAAGTGGGCCAAGTCGTATTTAGTAGCACCAAGTGTAGGCGATCAACGATGCTACGAAGTGTTAAAAGATTTTAATGAAAGTGCAAAATCGTTAAATGAAAACGGCGATGATGTTGTTGAATTTATAACTGACATTAATAAAGCGCCAAGTATTGATTTCATTGATGGATTTATTAATAATTTAGTCGTGTATGATGACGTGATGTTGGATAAACAATCAAATCCTGCCAGGATATTTTCCAGAGGCAGGCACAAAAACACAGATGTGATTTATGTAACCCAGCGATATACACAAATTTCTAAGGTGATCAGAGATAATTGTAATACTCTTGCTGTGTTTAATGGAGTTGATACAGACACGTTACGAAATATACATCAGACTTGGTGCAGTGGTGATATGGAGATAAATAAGTTTAGAAATTTATTTAGTCGTGCTCAGTCAACCCCGCACGGATTTATAACAATAAATTTAAATGATCTTCGAACACGGTATCGAGTTGGGTTAGATACGATCATTGGATAATTTTTCTCACATCAGTTTTCGAAAAAGGACACAGGGAGCAGCAGGGAGGGCAACGACAACAAAGGGCAGCAACGACGGCGACAATGGCGTTTACAATGAAGCGTCATTTCGGCATTTGGAACCTTAGGATTCGCGGTTTTTATAAAGGGCTTATTTCGGCATTTGGAACCTTCTAAAAGTTGTAGGATTCGCCCTCCCTGCTGCTACAGATGGTATTTTAGACTTGTTTACACTGACTTTTAATACATGGTATTTTAGACTTGTTTTCATTGACTCTCCTATCTCTTCAATATATATCATTTTAGACTTGTTTTCATTAACTTTCTTGTACTTTGTATTTGACCAGCGAAAACATTTTCTATGTTGTTATGAATGATAGATATCACACAATGTTCACGGTATGACATTATCTATGTCAAGTTTATCATCATTAGCACCTTCGAGGTTTATTAAATTTGGCAATATTTTATCAAGTCTAAAGATCGAGTATTCTTAAACTGGTATCAGAATTCATGCACTGATTTGTTTCTTTTAAAAAAATCCCACATCTTGTTATGTAGATTTGTCTGTAACGTTGACATACTTGACCCCAATTTGCTTAAAATATTTCTTTATGTACACATTTTTATTATTTGTCAGTTTATTATAGTACTCTTTCATTTAGTGACTGCAGTGTCTACAGGCTCCGTTCAACACAGTGATAACCTTTTCAGCTTTGCATCTTAAACACCTATTTTGATTGTATTTCATTGCGCTATTTTGCTTTAAACGAAATTTAGGCTTCTCAAATTGTACCATTGCTGTCTTGTAACACAAATTAAAGTTAAGTACTGAGTCAACACAAAAATGTTAATAAAATACATGTGTATGGCTTTTGGTCAACTTATAAAGACCCTGGAAATCGCAACTGTGTGCATTTATAATTTTGTTGCATATTAAATGGACGATAGCCAAGAGACAAACAAAGAAAGAAAAAATAGGGCTGCTTTAAAATAGTCCACAAACGAAGAAAGAAATACAAAGCTGAAACTGAAACGAAAACCTCAGTAAACGAAGTTATCTATAGCTAAAAAAAACCCCAATAAAATACAAGAGAAAGATAAATCAACGTGGAAGTCATATTAAATGTCAAATTAAACCAACTTTTAACAAGCGTACTGTTTGGGTGGCGGGATAATTCGTTTATGTGTTGAGTTAATGCACAATAAACTCGATTCTGTTAAAACTAATGTTACAAAAAACAACCATTTAAATCAGTTATTATACCAAACGAACAAACTAAATCATAGCCCAGAAATGCTCTAAAAATTCACTGTAATTTTCAGTTATAGACGTGAAAAAGAAGCTGCATAATTAACACGATTTATCATGCAACTCAAATTGGGTATGTTGTCAGTCACAGCACGATTCTATCGATGTTTTAAATGCCAATATAGTCACAGTCTAATATCGGTGTTGAGGAAGTCCTAATATTCATCAGTCCTTAAACCTCATTGCAATTGACTACGTTGCAGTACATGGACTATTAACAGATAAATAGTTCGCGTTAAGTAAATGAATGCTAGTGAACCCATAGATAATTACATTTCAACGTTAAATTGCAAACCAAAAGAACCATTTAAATTTAAATAGCCTGCCAAGATACAAACAAAGAGACCGACAAGCATACACAATGTTAATTCAAATACAAGGCATGGTCTATTTCATATGAAGCAGACCACATTCATATCCAATAATTCAAACTGATAATGGTAATAATTTTAGATTACAAGCAAGTAATGGATTTAAAATTATACGTTTAAACTGTGCATATAAAATGTTCTTATTTCTTCCAGGTATGATAATAGCTGTTATTGCTTTGTCCTATGCGCTTGGTACTGTCATATCTTTAATACATCTAGAAAGTCTTTCGTAATAACAATAACTATTATCTAAGTTAGTAAGCCATATATACATTGTTATGTATATTTACTTTGCATTGTTTGTTAGTTAGATTTTTATTGTTTTTATTAGATTATATGCTATTATAATATAAAATTATATGTGAGATTTAACCTTGTCAAAAATCAAGTTTATTTTCTGTTTTACATGTATTATTGTTTTTTAATTATGTAACTAACTAATACATAGCTAAAATAGTCTCGTTGTGCCTGGTTTTAATATCAGGATCATTATTATTATGTTCATGCACTGAGACATTCAGTGGGGTTTATAGTGAATTCGAACCTGAATATTACTGTGTTTGAACAAACGATTGCTGGAACAACAACACGATACGGGCCACAATAGACAAATCATCATTGTCAGCGTTGGATTTAATTTGATTTCTCCTAAAGTTTATTCCGAACTTTTAATTATTATGACATGTGTCTGTAATTCTAGAATTATTTTGGCCTTTAATTCGCACTACTAGAAGTTCTCTTTGATTCCTTTTCACTTTGTAATCGAGAGAAATAAGTTATTTGCTGAATTTTACAAAGCTTGTTGCTTTTCACTCTTTGCACCTTACTTTAAAAGCATAAACTCATATGATTTTTCTGAGGCGAAAGCTTCTTTAACGAAGCAAGAAATAAAAAGTATTTTGGTCCAATATTTGGTGGAAAAGAATGATCTGGATAAAAGTGCTTTGGATCTGATTAGTCAGGCTCCATCTGACTCTAAAATGCATGTTATGGATTTGAAATTAAAATGCAGGAATGAAATAGAGTTCAGACAGCTTAAGCTTCAAGAAGGACAAATGCAATTAGATAAAAAGGAAAGAAGGGGGAAAATGCAGTTGCAAAGAGGAAAGAGAGAAATGAATGCAAAACGAAACTGGAGAACGAGGAAAGAGAGAAGCAAATGCAATTGCATATGCAGAGAGAAAAAGAAAGTGAAGAAAAGCAATTTCAGTTTAGATTAAAAAATTAAAGCTGTTTGATGTCATTTAGAATATTGGGTTAGTACCCCAATTTAAACAAAAAGTAGATAAATATTTTCCTCATTTTAAAAAAAAATGCTGAAAATTTGAAATGGCCAAGGGAACATTGGACTCTGTTATTACAAAACGCACATTTTGGCAAAGCTGGTGACAACTACGCCTCTTTATCAGAACAACAAAATGATGATGATGATGATCCGGTTACGGAATGCATTTTGAATGGTTATGAATTAGTACCTGAAACTCTTAGACAAACGTTTACGCACTATAAAAAAGAAACTGAACAAACTCATGTTGAATTTGCATGAGAAAACGAGCAGTTATTTGAAAGGTGGTGCTTAGCCAATAAAGGTGGTCAAGATTACAAAACCTCAGAGACCCATATTAAAGAGTTTAAGAATAGCGTCCATGGTGACTTTAAGACATACCTTGATGTGCATAAGGTCGAGACTTTGGAAAATGCAACTCGTACTGATGACGAGTATTCATAAAGTTTCTTATTCAGTATGTCTTCCACACAGCAGTCTTCTGGTATAAAAAATTATTTCAGCCCAAAATTAGCACTTATAATCCTCAAAATGGCACATCTTTTAAAAAAACAAGTTTCTGATAAGATTGATCAGAAGTCCTTATCGCCTCCTACGTGTACCTATTGCAAGAAGAAAGGACACGTTATTTCCGATTGCTACATATTGCAAAATAATCAATAGAATCAAGACAGACCTAATACAAATGCTCTTATTTCTAAGAGGTCAAGGTCACGATCATGTAGTGAAAGTCATAAATTTGTTAAGGCAAACAAATCCCAGTCTGATATCATTATGGAGAATTATGAACCATTCATGTCGAACGGTTTGATTTCACTCATTGGTGATTCTGCCAATCTTATCCCTGTTAAAAGTTTTAGGGACACAGAGTCTTTTCTTATCAGGTTCTTTGCTTTTTTCTGAGAAGTCTTCTTTTAATGAGAGTGTTCTTATCCAGGGAGTAGAGTGCGGCTTTGTTAATGTTCCTCTCCATTGTGTAAGTTTGTCATCAGACTTGGTCTCAGGACCAGTGACAGCCAGAACAGTGTAGTCTTTAAACATCTAGGATATTAATTTATTACTAGGCAATGACCTAGATAGAGATAAGGTTGTGGTTAATCCACTTGTAACTCCCAAGCCTTGTTTGGATCAGAAAGTCTATCCTATTGAGAAAAAAAAATCCCTGATTTATATCCATCTTCTGCAGTTACTATAGCTATGGCTAAGAAAGCTCTTAAGAATGATGTTGATCAGGAAATTATTCCTTTACCTCAAACTTGTATTGGTCAGGCTTTTTGAACAGACATGAAATTCTTCGTTTGGCCCATTAAACTCCTTTGGGATCAGTATGACTTATTGCAAGAGTTTGAATCACTTTTACTGGCCAAAAATTAAGCGTAATTTTTCGAAAAACTGCATATCTTGTCAAACTTGTCAACAGATAGAAAATCCAAATCAGAAGTCATCTAAGGCTCAAATACAACCTATTCCTGCAATCGACGAACCATTTAACAGAATAATGGTACAATGTGTCGGTCCCTTACCTAAGAGCAAGTAAGTCAACGAATATTTTCTGACGATAATGTGTGCGTCGACAAGATTCCCAGAGGCAATTTCTTTGAGGAATATTAAAATTAAAGCAATAGTAAAAGCTTCGATAAAGTCTTTCTTTAAAAACAATTTGGCTTTTCCAAATCTGTCCAATGGTCAAATTTTATGTCTGCAATTTTCCAGCAAGTTATACATGAATTTAGCATCTAGCCGTTCAAGTCAAAAGTGAAATTAAGGTACGACAAAACGAAAGTGGAGAGAACTTTTCAGCCTGCTGATAGGTTCTGTGTCTCATGCTCAATCTTCAAAATTTTCTTCAGATTATATTTTATGGTCCTTACAAAGTTAAAAATATGAGTGAGTTAAATTACAATTTTGGTACCCCAAGGATGTAAGTATATTAAAGTAGTACAAGTATGTTGATAGGGATAGCCAGGTTAACCGTGCAATTATTTTAGTTGTTCCTGTCCCACACGGTGAGGATTTAAGTGATGGATTGCAATCGGACTATAGTAACTTTGGACTAACCAATATTTGGAATTCAGAAATTATAAATAATCTGGACCAAAAATTTTCACATCTGCAGCAACAAGAAAGTACGAAGTAAAACAGCTCTTACTTGAACGTGAGCACTTGCTTCCAGATGTTCCTACACGAACAAATAAAATATACCATGATGCCGAAATTCTAGATTCCACACGTGTGAAACAACACCCTTACAGGATGAATCCTCTCAAACAAGAATGTTTGAAAAAAGAAATTCAGTACTTGCTGGAGAATGATTTCATAGAACCGAGTAAAAGTGACTGAAGTTCACCATGTATACTTGTTCCGAAACGAAACAATACTTTCCGCATGTGCACTGACTATAGAAAGGTGAACGGTGTGACTAAAACAGATTCATTTGACCTGACAAGAATTGATGACTGCATTGATAAAATTGCAAATGCAAAGTATGTTACCAAATTTGATCTTCTGAAAGGATTTTGTCTAACGCCACTGTCGGAAAGTGCAAAGGAAATGTCGGTATTCGTGACTATAGACGGTCTTGAGCAATATAAAGTAAACCCGTTTGGGATGAAAAGTTCGCCTTGTACTTTTCAATGTTTAATGAACATGATTACAACTGGTCTTGATAATTCTGATTCTTCAGTTGATTATGTCATGATCTAAAACGACACCTGGAAAGATCGCATAAAGACACTTCGGAAATTCTTTGACAGACCCACTGATCCGAAATTGGCAATTAATTTAGCAATTTCACTTAAATACTCAAAAAGTACTTTGATACAACCAGCACCTTTTATACAGAGTTGATTGGGTATTTTTACGTTCAGATTTGACATGTAAGCAGAATCTGGAAGGAATATGTCTGTATTGTTCACAATTATTTTACTTTTGTTTGCAACCGTATATGGGTTTTGCGATACTCTAAAAATAACTATGTAGAACATAAGGAACGTTTATGTGGAGGTGGTGATTATGATAATGTCGTTATTGATGGTGATGACAGTTTTTAAATCTTACATCTGATATTCTTGTACGTTGACATCAACAGCTATCAGTGATCTGACAAGGTTTTATGTTGCATAACAGTTTGTAATCGTGTAGTCTTAATTCAGTATTAAAATGATTGATTTTTTAAGGTGGGATATTTCTGAGATGAGACTAACCTATATAAATACTTTATCCAACAGTAACGATAGTGATCTTCATAACACGTGATATCTTCAAAAATAATCATCTAGGTAGTTCCCCGTATGCTCTTCTATTCCTGGACATATGTATGAATAATTTATCTTGACAAAATACTATTTGGTATCTAATCTAATTATATCTCCCATTTCCGAATTAACAATATCAATTGCATGAAATAAGTTATTGATGTCAAATTCTAGTGAAGTCAAGCTGAACAGGGTCTTCTTCCCCCGCCGTTTGCTATTGCATTTAGATACTTGATGTTCAATAATTTCTGCAAATTATCAAACAACATTAGATCTTGTACATTATCATAATGCATCTTAAGTGTTTCTTTGGGATTACTGCCACTGAAATACGTATTCTGATATACGAAAGAACAGTGCAAACATCCGGGTCTATTATATTCAGATGATGAACCATGACTACTAAATTTGTAACAACTTTAACTCATTAAGTATTGAAATATGCTAAAATTGTGGAATATGATGTTAGAACCAGTATGCCCTACTCTGCAGTGATATTTTTCATACTTAGTAGACATACTTGAATTTTATCTTCGCTTCCTGCTATTATTTCTTTTTATATACATATGTTAAGGTCTTCCATTCAGCTTTATATCATCAAGTGCTCGTTGTTTCTTTTCCATCCAATAATTATTATTATAAAACAATTTTTGTGGACCCAGTCAAGGGCGGTTTCCTGGTTAGCGGTTTTTGGCTGCTAATAAGCCTCGGGACCGTTGAATACAAACCGCACACACAATATTTTCTGATGTGACTAAGCAACATGATAACTGAATACCAGCAACACACAAGACAATTGAATACCAACAGCAAACACGCTATTTTCTGACGTGACTAAGCAACACAACAACTGAATACCAACAACACACACACTATTTTCTACCATGATTAAGTAACAGGGCAACTGAAAACCTTCAGCACACAAGCTATTTTGTGACATGACTAAGCAACAGGAGAAATGAGTACCAGCAACACACAAGACAACTGAATACAAACAGCAGACGCGCTAATTTCTGACATGACTAAGCAGCATGACAATTGAATACCAGCAACACACAAGAGAATTGAATACCAACAGCACACACACTATTTTCTGACATGACTAAGCAACAGGACAATTGAATACCAACACCACACACGACAACTGAATACCAACAACACACATAAGACAACTGAATACCACCAACACACAAGAAAATTGAATACCAACAGCACACTCGCTATTTTCTGCTATGACTAAGCAACAGGACAACTGCATACCAACAACAACACACACACTATTTTCTGTCATGACTAAGTAACAGGGCAGCTGAAAACCATCAGCACACAAGCTTTTTTCTGACATGACTAAGTAACATGACAACTGAATACCAACAACACACAAGACAATTGATTAACAACAAAACACAGGCTATTTTCTGCCATGACTAAGCCAAAAAGACAATCTAACACCAATACCACACAAGCTGTTTTGCCATGATTAAGCAAAAGGTCAAATGAATACCAACAGCACACAAAAATATTGACTACAAATAGCACATTGACTACCAATAGCACACAAAACAATTGACTACCAATAGCACACAAACAATTTACCACCAATAGCACATAAAGCAAATGACTACCAATAGCACACAAAACAACTGACTACCAACAGCACACTTTTTATTTTCTGTCATGGCTATGCAGAAGGTTATTGTGTGTGGGGATTGGTTTCAAACCAGACCAAGGAAGTGACGGATGACGTTTCCACCCAATACAATCGGGACAATTGTGTGTGGAAACCGAGTTCGCTGAGACACTCGACAACGCATGAATGTGGTCCTGTGTTACGAACTCAATAATACATTCGACACACTTGGAAAACCTCACTCCTGGAAAACATAGCCATCGACATAGACAATCAAGAACAGCAACGACAGCAGCTCTAGCCACAAGGTCAAGGTGTGAGAGAATGACAAAAACATAGGACGAGAAACAAACAGCGATGCAGAATGGTCAGGAAAAAAGGAATCCGTAGTGAAATGTTTGATGCAAATGTACTAGAAATAGATATGAGAAAATATATATAATTGGACGAAGTGGCACGCCAACGCAGTTGTGCAATACTAAATAAATGTCTCATATTGGCGAAGGCATGGTGTGTGGGAATTTTGTTACAACAGTTTCCGTTGGCCTTGTCAATCTAGGATCGGTACAGAATTTAATTATTCACACCAATATGACTTAAACACTTCTATGCTGACAATGAAACGTGGTAGCTTAGTTAGCAAAGCGTTGGACTCGTAGTTCAAGTGTCGATCGTTTGATACCCGCCCAGGTCAGCGTGGTTATGCTGCTTTGGAAAGAGAGTTAGCTCATATTTCCTCGGTATGATATAGCCAATAATATATTAAAAGTGCCGTAAAAGCAAACAGAAACAAAAATCTATCATGCCATACTTATTGATGTCTACGTTGAATTCAGAAATTTCAAGAAAGTCTTGAAGAATCTTATTCACTGGATACAACCAAACAAGAAATTCAATCTTGCCTTCAAGCTTTAGGAGACCTCATGTTTTTGATCGGTATAAAACGTTTGTCTACATGTATACATGCATAGGCTATAAGACGTATGACCCGCTATGAAGTTAGGGTGAAACTGATTTAAAAATTAAGCCCTTAATTTGTATATTGAATAATTTATACCATATGTAAAGAAGAAATGTGTAGTTATAATTTCTGAGATCCCATTTTATCTCAATATCCATTCTTTCATACATAAAAATGTCGTTTGTCAGATATTGTTTTATAATATACCGAGTTGTTGCTTTTGTGCGTATCATTTAATGACCGTGTTTGACTGTAGACACTGGACTGAATTTTATCACGGAAATTGCTAAACTTTACAATTAAAACTTGTGTGTAGATTTTATATTGCACTGAAAAATGATGATGATTGTAGTGTGTGTGTCTTTGTCTGTGTGTGTCTTTCCTTCACTTATCTGATCTCCGTTATGATGACAAAAATGTGTGACCACTTAAACATACATGTACCTAATAATTGTCAATGCCCCGTCCTAACCCCGTGCGAGTGCACGGCAACTTTTCTAATTCAAATCCATGTGAAAAACACCCCACACCATGAATAAATTTTTGTGCCTGTGATTGGAGTCCTAATAAATATTTTTTTTCACGTAATCTAATAACGAATCTATTGATAGGGTTTATGGCGAACACGACATTTATCACCTAGTCATTAAAGGGAGACACCTCTTTCAAAATAATTTTGTTCCTTCTTCAAATAAATGTATAGATAAAGGGAAATAACTCATGAATTTAAAAACGTTCATTCTATTAAACTTCACACCGGTACTAGATTGATGTAGTTTCCTCTTTTAGTTCTGATGTGTTCTAGGGAAAATATTAACTGTTCGTACCACAGCTTCTGATGAGCAAACGTGGTATGCGACGATCTGATCCCGCATTAAAACATACAATTATATTTATGACTATATCCACTCTTTTCTCGTTTAATTATATATAAAAGTATAATTACCTAAAGATCCGGGACGTAAACGATTTACACCTTTCCCTTCTTCTATACTCAGTTTTGTCTTTTCTCTTCAATTGATAATGTAGATTAATGTAGATTAGTAAATTAGTAAGACCCAGTTAGTCTAACTGTCTGTAAGTTGTATACAATAAGTTAATTGATTCTTATTTTTTGTGACTATTGTTTAGTATATATATATATATATATATATATATATATATATATATATATATGCTTGATCGAAGTATGGAATGTGTGTGTGTGTGGGCGTGGGGGGGGGGTGTATACGGTTTCTTCGTAACCAGCTAACGAAATGTCACTAACAGAAATTAGTACCGAATGCAGCTGATACTGTTCTATTTTATTTTTTAACATAAGACGGGTCCATTTTCACGATTTAACACGAGACAGGGCTATTTTAGGATTGAACATAAGACGGGACAATTTTCAGGACTGAACATGAGACGGGCCATTATCAGGATTTTAAAACACTGAAATATGTATCTTGAATGGCAAACTGTACAGAACTGGATGTAATATTAATAGTTTGCAAGGGTCATAGGGACTCCCTTTAGATTTTTTTTCCTTCGACGATTCATACAAATACATATGGATCAATGTAAATAAGCCATTTGCCCTGGTATTCAAAATGTTCGAATCAAACAATTACTGAAACAAGCAAAAAAATAATACAAAGAAAAAGAACAGCAGTTTATTTTAATAGCAAATGATGAATAATACCTGATTAACAAAACTGAAAACTGACAATTACAATCAAAAGATTATATGGATACACAGTGGTCACGAACAAAATTAATAATACAATATTATAGACGGTTTGCATTGTTTATACGTTTGCAAGAGCAGGTTGGATGAGTATCAACCGGACGGTTGTAAGTCTAATTTCTAGTCATTGAACAGTATGGTTGAGTCTGGATTTCAGTTTGAGTGTAGTCTGGCCAAAGGGTTCAATGTATGAGTTACAGTCTGAGATTAGTCTGGTTTACAGCATTCAAACCTAGCAAACATTATATGATCGTTATTTTTATGATTAACCGTTTGCAAAATTAATGAATCATTAATTAACTACCTATTAAATGAACTATCCCCTGACCCTCACCTCAGCTCCCATCCACACCACCAATAAAACAGGCAATAAAGAATTAAAAACATGAAACACTACTTCATCCGTAAATACAGGCAGACAATTTATGTCCGCATGCGACACACCAAAGGGTACCATGCTAATCATGCAAGAATGTGCTGATAACTTAAAAATAAGACAAAAGAAAACATAGAACACAAACAAAAGCAACAAACAATTCCCAACACACACACACACACACATGCACACACACACACACACACACACACACACATGGCTAAAAAGGTAACAAACAACTTATGGGCTTAGCGATATGCAAATTAACTGTGTCTTTGTACAACGTCAATCAGCTGTTAATTGGTGTTTTTCAGCCAAGATAATCATAGACTTTGTCTTTCTGTGATATACTTTCAAATAAACTTGAGGTTTCTATACAATATGGCGGGAAAGTAAACATTTGCGCATAGCATATGTAAACATGGTTGTATATTCTTATTTAAATGTATTTCAACCGATAAGACTATCGCATGGTGAATGCCGTGCATTGTATTGCCAAGTACACTGGTACATCCAGAGCAACCTTTATGCACTTATTGTCCCTTAGTATCATTCCGTATAAATCGTAGATTCATTTCAAATAAAATTTAATCACTACAAACATTAACACGTCTCATGCAAACAAAAACATGCCAAACTGTAACGCGTCTCTTGCCAAACCAAAAACATGCAAACTGTAACGCGTCTCATGCTAAACCAAAACATGCCAAACCGTAACCCGCCTCATGCCAATCTCAAAACATGCCAAACTCTAACGCGTCTCTTGCCAACAAATGAATGATGTGGACCGCAATCGCTGGCACCTAAACAGTGGATAATATATTCAATGATAAGGGCAAATTTGTTGTATATGTCTGCCTGTAAATACGTATTGATATATTTCTCCCACTTATCTTTCAAATTCGAAAATGCGATATTTTTTCAATAACCGGGGCTCTCTCCTCCAAACAACCTGATATTGCTCGTACAATGCAGGGATAAACATATTCTCCATGCTGATCTATGTAATGTTGTCTAAGCCGGAAACGAAACTTGATGCACACGTGTAGATTGGAAAATTAGGAAACCTTTTCCTGAAGACCGTAAATCCTGAATTATGTATAAGGAGGTCAGTTGCAGCTATGAATACGGGCGTCTCTTAAAATAAATAAGCCTTCTTTGTGTATAAGCTATAGTATATAACAATATCATTTTATGTAGATTGCAGTTTTCAGTTACACATGACAAGTGTGTAGAATGGTCCTCATCTGTTTCTGGCATAGACTGGATCCCCCACCTTAATGGCGCCCTCCACTTCAATTGCAAGATCAATGCCCAGACAAGGCTTGGGTCCGTATGGCTCCCTACACCGATACCTGGATAGACAATGCATGTAACGAGGAAGAAGAGTTTAATCACAAGTCAGATAATAAATTAATATTTAAATTATTAAACATATTGAGAGAGAGAGAGAGAGAGAGAGCGGCAACTTAAAATCCTTTGAACAATGACGTAAAAGGTTTACATTCAAGATGATATTACAATTATACTACGTTACTAGTAATTTGTAGGTATTCACCTAGCTGTTGTTTAGATACCTTTTATTGCACGCGACGTACATACTGTACATATATTTTATTTATATCACATACAAATACATATATTTGCCCTTTGAACGGAGTTAAGATTTACAACAGGCAGCTGTGTATTGACCGAGTGAATGAACTCACATCCCCGAGTGTGTCCGCTACAAAATGCAGTTCTATGCATTTTGTGGCTATTTACAATCACCTTTGCATATCGATAAGTCGATTTTTTTTCTTTTTTAGTTTCTATTTTTCTTCACATTCATTAAATCAATATAATACACACTTATGATTTAAACATGAAAGATGGTTTTAATGATAAAAGTAGAGCACTACAAACACATGGTTAGCTACGTCGTGCACATGAAAGCTTAGCCATTCTCGCACCGGCGCATGGAAATTAATGTGGAATAGAAACTAAGCGAAGTGACGAACCAACAAGATGTAATTAAAATATTTTACTCTCTCTCTCTCTCTCTCTCTCTCTCTCTCTCTCTCTCACACACACACACAAACACACACACATACACCTCTCTCTCTCTCTCTCTCTCATCCTTTGGTCGGTTTGACTTAACTTTTACCATCCTTTATAGTTCCAGATCGTCGTATGACAAAAGCGAAAATTCTCTACCCTCGTCTTTTCATTCATGTTTGCTCATATGTTGCTACGCAAGTCCAGAGAGACATACATTGAGGCGGTCTTTGGACAGTTTCATATTTAATTAATAATAATCGATTTTAGAACATTATAATAGGTTTAAGAAACAATAACAACAACAACAACAAACATTAAACACATCACAGTACGTAACCGAAATATTTACCCTATAATGTCGACACTGTTTACAACTTTGTATCATTCATTATATAAACACTGATGATAAATCCCAGGAAAAGTGCACATAGTGTTACGACAAACCATAATCTTGTAGTTTACTTGGTATAAGGTCAGTTTAAAGGTTTTCGTCCACAGCAAATTATTTTTCTCTCTCGCTCCACATTTCTGCATAGTTTGTCCGTTATGCATGAGAGGGGAGAGGGGAACAGAAAGCAGAAAAGAGAGGATCACAATTTTATATACCAATAGTATTGGTATATCAAATTTCTTTATAACAACACTTTAAATCTCTCATGTTTTATATATATATATATATATATATATATATATATATATATATATATATATATATATATATATATATATATATATATATCTTACTAACTTTGATCATATTCATTGTTGTTGCGTAATGAATTGAAGATATGACAGTACAAAAAGCATAGGGCAAAGCAATAACAGCTATTATCATGCCTGGAAGAAATAAAAACATTCTTATATGCACTGTTCAAACGTAAACGAGTTTGATTCTGGTTCGGTGTTTTACGGCACCTAAAGTAGACTATTTAGTGCAAAGGCTTTTGGAGTAAAGTACCTTGCCCAAAGACACAACACGGCATCCTACCTGGGCCTATCAGATGGCAATATTCGAACCAAAACCCTTTCGTCGCGAGCTTGACATGCCAAATACAGCAGCTCCTGTCTCTAACAGTAGCTTCTTTCGACAAAGGTGATTTTGCATCTGGATTATGCTACATCCCAGACTGTCATGCTTAATCTTAAAGCAGCTTAAAATTAACAGTAACAACCGAACAAAGTTTTGTATTTGTAAAATACGCATGCAACTATGACAGTTCCTTTTAATCTAAGTTCAAAGCTAAATGTCCAACCGAAAACACACAAATGCACATGCACAAACACAGAGGAAGAAACTGCAAAACTGCACACAAATCTGATCTGATACGCACAGAAACAGACACACCAGCAGTTTATGTCGTACTAATACGGTTTTCACATCAAAGTGGGGAAGGCAGAGCAAACAAGTAAAAAAAGGATCTGTGGTAATCGTTAAGCATTCCATAGCATAATTTTAACCATCTTTAAGCAAATAAGTCTTACTGTAGAAAATGTTCCGGTTGTTGCACGCTCATTTTGAGAAGCGACGGTGGGGAGGGGGGGAGCGCGGCTCCACCCCACGATAAAAAGCTGATTAAACGGATCTCAATTTTAATAACCTTGCACAAAATTTACATATAGGCAAGCGAGAAATAGTTGGAATGACTTTATTTAAATCGTGCTAGGGGTGTATGGTCGACCGGAAGAAGAAAAGCTAGATGCCCTGACTGTCCATGTAGTAGTGGCCTCATGAGGAGACTAAAGAAGGACCGTTTCTAGCTTTGCCAAGGTTATGCCAACAATATAACTGTCCATTACTTGATTCCCATTAATTTCTAGGTAGTCACAAAGGTAATTAGAGCATTTTCTTACAAAGCATTCTACCAGGACTACAAGGAAGCCGAGACAAAGTTTTGAACGATCGAGATATAATACGAGCGGTCGTAAAGAGTACGAGTGACATGATGGAGAAGCGTGTGTACGACTTTATTATATTTAAAGACTGTAACAAGTACAAGAGACTTGACGGACATGCTTTGGTAAGACTTACGTTTTAAGAGTTCTAAGAGGCTCTTCTTCTTTGTCCTTTACTCCCAGATCTGGATCTACAGTGATCAGGACGCACCTAAAATAAACTATATCATTATCTGATGAAAGAACAATAAAAGAAGATGTATGTGTATGCATTTTAGCTCTCAAATTCACTGGAAACAATACTCATCTGACTGACAGCCGTATTATTAGATTGAGACTTTCCTCCTTATTTAAGATACGATTGCGTCAATATTATTTAAGATACGATTGCGTCAATAATTACAAAAGTCATTGCAAACAAAGCACTGATACGACTTACGGTGTAATTTTGCTTCAACTGAGGCCGTTATGTATATAAAGTATCTAAATTATTAAGCTTTGATTAAAACAAATGTTAGGAGATGAAGTATTTTCTGTACCTTGTACAGTGATCGATGACGCGAAATTCAACAGTGTCGCCAATACGTACTGCCAACCAATCATCCTGCAGGAGAAATGTGGCATCAGAGTTAAAAATAATAATATCACGGCTAAAATGCGCTTCAAGGTAAGGAGAATATGAAAAATCTATT
Organism: Sinohyriopsis cumingii; assembly: GCA_028554795.2. Classification (NCBI taxonomy): domain Eukaryota; kingdom Metazoa; phylum Mollusca; class Bivalvia; order Unionida; family Unionidae; genus Sinohyriopsis; species Sinohyriopsis cumingii. The sequence continues at coordinate 24,317,943 of CM068825.1, read as the reverse complement.
TGTTTTGCATTTAGCGAAATACGTGGAAAGGAAGATTTTGATACTTATACACAGCTTGGCAAACTTTCTCTGATCAAAGTGTTCATCCACTATTTTGCTATTCTAAGGGTCATGCATTCAAAAGGCAACATCAAAGCTTTAAAACAGTTACGAAACATTTAGAGAAAAAGAATTAACCATGGAATTAGTAAAGAACATACTGCGTTTTTTTTTAAATTGTTAAAAATTACACAAATCAGCAACGTGTATTTGCTCCGACCTGTGAAACAGATATTCAGCAAATATTTATAACCAACTCCAGTGATCCAGAAATTCTAATGATCCATACAACATTCATAAATCTAGTTACCAAGAAACTGTCATGGTTTATACGTCTGTTGTACAAGAAAGAAGTAACTCAGAAACTTAAACAATACAACTCCTAATATCAAGTGACTCGGAATCTCACCAACTACAACTTCTAATATCGAGTGACTCGGAATCTCACACACTACAACTTCTAATATCGAGTGACTCGGAATCTCACACACTACAACTCCTAATATTAAGTGACTTGGTATCTTACAAACTACAACTCGTAATATCAATTGACTGAACCTCGTACACTACAACTCCCAATATCAAGTGACTCAGAAAATCACGTTACAATTCCTAATATCAAGTGGCTCTGCATCTCACACACTACTACTCAAAAATATCATGTGACTCCGAATCCCACACAATATAACTCCTAATATAAGTGTCTCGGAATCTCGCGCAATACAACAAATAATATAAAGTGATTCAGAAAGTCACACAATGCAAATGATATTATCAAATGACTCGTATTCTCACACACTACAACTCATATCAAGTGACTTAGAATCTCACACACTACAACTCATACCAAGTGACTTAGAATCTCACACAATACAACTCATAATATCAAGTGACTTTTAAATTCTGATTCTTACTAAAATGTTTAGCATAAACATACATCGATCTACCAATACTAATTAATACTGATAAATGAACGAACATTCAATTAGTCACGAAATAAATTATCTGTATCTTTGACTGTTGAATGATCTATATATAAAAAAATCTCAGTGACAGTAAGAGGTGCACGTGTATTATCAGCCTATTTGCGATTTATCCTGTTCTATGTCTTGCTAAACAGATTTGAAAATTTTAGGGTACCTCTTGTTTGTCTGTGTCTTTTTTCTAAATCAAGCTATTTATTTTCCACTGCTACAAAATTTTGATCGATTGGTTGTCACCTAGGACATCTCACAAAACTGGACTACAAAACAAGAGTCCCTCGAGAAGAATGCAAGATAAGACCAATTCTTTCTTTTAACTGTCGAGTGTTGAAACCATCCATGACATTCTTAAGCGATAAAGAGATTTCCAGAGTAGAAGCGTCTTTGTACAAACCTCCTGTCATAATGATCATCCATTTAGGAAGAGTAGTGAAAACAATTTTTAAGACAGTCGGCTTGGTAGCTATTCTGGTTGTATGACTGACACCGGTTTCAGTTAGGACTTGGTGAAAACCACCTGTCATAATGATCACCAATTCCAGGTGATTAGAGAGAACAAGATTATTTAAGACAGTCATAGTGGCAGCCATATTGGATTTACAACTAACACCATTTTTATTTAGGTATCACGGGGGAGGGGGGTACTTCACGAATTTGGTAACTCGTCACGATGAAATTATCTCACAATATATTGTTTCCTCAATTGCTTGGAGTCATGGCGAGATGTTCTGGATCCGACCCGAGAGCTGTATTTTGCCCACACCTGATGTAAGTGGAGTAGCAATAACAAGATTTTAAAGATGGCCATTGTAGCCACCATTGTGGATGTCAAAAAGGATTCATTCACAGTTAGGTGGCAAACTGCAGTTTCGTATTTTGCATAGGTTAGATTTTTTTAAGTTAACGAATTTTCCAGGGCTTTTCACACTGATAATATTGACTATTTAAGAAACACCTTGTATATCTTAAGTAGTATTAATAGTTCAATTCCCTCTGTTTTGGTGTATGATTGATGGGTGTAATTTGGTTATGAGAGGATAAATCTGGACCTTGAATGAATGTAAATGTTTCCTATTTAAAAAAAACTAGTTCCGCTCTATCATTTTCAATTACTGCTCTTCAAACGTTAATTATATAAAAAAAAACGGGCCGATACCTTTTTTCCTTTTCATAGATTTTGTAATTGTTTCACTGCAAATTCAGAAGCTGGTATTGTGTAGTCTGGCAAAATTAGTTTTCTCTGTTTCAATAAATGCTATGAATAGTGTACTTTAGTCTAATTCAGACCGATTTTTCGATCACATGGGAGCTGCCATTTTGTTTAGTTGAATACTTAGATCACGTGCAATTTCCACAAGTACAACATCAAAAGAACTTTCAGCCACAGTACATGAAAGTAGCATTGATGTATGTCAACATTCTCTCCGTTGTGCATGTTGCAGATGCGAACAATTTCACCTCACACGTGTAATTCTCTTTGAAGTACGTAATATCTGTAGAGCGCCAATTAGCACAAACTTGACATTATAATAAGTCTCTTATTGAAAACATCATGTTGACATGACTATCTATTCAGGAGTAGTTGTTATGTATATCTGTACAATGTGCAATATCATTTATATTTATAATTATTAAGGGTTATTTAGTTAATAACATTTTAAATACGAATTTTCCCCATATGATCGTAAGTTCGAACTTGAAAGATGAGACATTCATTTACAGTACATAAATCCCTAAAGTTCCAAGGTTAAGTTGTATACTAGTTCACGTAATCATCATGCGATGTGAATGGAGGTCACGGGGTTTTCTGAAAGATCAGTTGACCTAATTTCTAATTAGCCAGTGAAACCCCGTGACGCTGTATGAAGTTGAGATAACTGATATGTAAGCTTTGTCTTGCGTATTATTAATATACATCAGAGATTGAATACGTAGAATTATACAATCTTAGTAGTAAAAATCAGTCTCGGAAAATATTCCACTATATTAAAAGGATTCATTTGTTTAATTATTATTCGTTGGAATTACAGTGCACTGACATTCATTTAAAGACTGTCTGGATATTTAACAGCCGTTACGGAATTACTGTAAATTCATTTGAAAGACATTTTAGGATTATATCATAGTGATTCTTCTGTATCGTTGATACATCAGTACAATACAGAGCATCATTCTGAATATCAATAGCACTCATTTGGACTACTCGATTTTTATGTTTTAATGGAACATTTAGAACTGTTTAGGATTTCATTCACCATACTGTATGTTATTTTTACTTTTTCACGTTGCAACTTAAGTTTCTTGTTCCTTATTTTAAGACCCTAAAGTCGTAAAATACTGACGAGATTTTCAAGATGGGAACCTTGACGGTCATATTCGAGGTCAGATAGTCATCATTTTCATTTAGACCTAACAAGATTTTCAAGATGGCCGCTGTGGCAACCATACTGGATATCCGAGCAGCAGCATTTTTGTTTAGTATCAACTTGACTATGGCCTCTTTCTGTGTGTGTGTGTGTGTGTGTGTGTGTGTGTGTGTGTGTGTGTACGGGTGTGTAAAGTATCAAGGCAATGCTCCACGTAGTTTAGGAGGAACAGGGATAACAAACTTGTGTTAACGATGGACGGATGACGGACGACAGATCTTCACAAAAGCTCTTCTGGTGTATCACCAGTAAAGATAATATATTCCATTTGGGTCCAGCTAGATATCATAATAAGCTTTTAAGCTGTTACGACTTTACGGTCTTTAACTAAGTAATAGAAAAAGCGAAACCAACAAGTTCAGTCAAATTCAACACATTATTTATTTCCAATGAACATAAATGGAAATTTTAAAGGAACTTAAGAGTATTGTGAATTTAATCTCAAGTAATCGTAATAGTACTATCACAAGCCCAAACATATAGTGTTCCGAATGAAATGAAGTGTTGAATTTACTGCTGTGACAATAATCTTGGATGAGCTGATTTACCAACAGACTTTACGTATCATAATGATAAATTCAAGAATGTCTTTGAATGAATTCACAATAATTCCAGAGTAATGTTTTAGTCCAAAATGTCAATGAGCACTTTGAAATTCCGATGAATAATTTCAATAAATGATTGCTCTCAAATGATATTTTAGCACAACTACAAGTGATTCCATAAAGATTGATATTAAAATAGGAATGAACAATTGTTTACTTGGTCTTCTTTATATACAGACTGTTGTCTGACTCATATAACAACAAAGTGTCGTAGACTTAGGTCGTTCCCAACGGAAATTTCCATCACATTCGTAAACACAGTAAAGGTCTGTTTACTTAAATTTTAGCAAACAACCTGATAGAAATTAGGTAGACCATAGAATTTCGAAGGGAAAAACGAATGTTCTGAACTCATTTGGAAAAAACAGACATTAGTCAGGTAGGACCAAACTTCTACGCTCAATTATGGACAAAGGTAAACCACACAATGAAAATTAAATATACATAAAATAATATCCATAAAAAATATTAACACATCTAAAGCAATACATAGAAGAAACAGACAGCTAATATGTTGGTAATAAATATGTGGATATTTTTCTTCTTCAACGTAAATTCTTCAATAATTTGTATTTTATGGTCATTTATTTCAGTAATTTATGTAGATATGTTTTTCTGGGTCACTTGATACACTAGTATAATAAAACATGAGAGTCTCTGAACCAGTTAGTTATGACTTACTAATAGTACTTGAGATCTGGACCATTTAATTATGGCTTACTAGTGGTACTATCGGTCTGAACCACTTAATTATGTAATGCAACTAATATAAAACATGATTTTTTGGGTCACTCACTATTAATAGTTAAGTAATTGTTCTTATTTTAGCATTTTGTAAAAGCTGCACAGATGAAAGTGGAGGAGCTACAAGCGACAGAGCAGGAGTGATATAATCTGAAATATAAATTAAAACAATTACAAGTGACCTTGAACTCTCATGTACTAGTCTACTCAAAGGTCTCTTTTCTTGGTAGCTTTTAAATCTATCTAACACTGTGATGTATATCTATATTGTGTGACTGAACGTGATCAATATTGAGGTTAGAGGTTTACCTGACTACTCACATCTTGTGTGTGTGTGTGTGTGTGTGTGTGTGTGTGTGTGTGTGTTGTAAACAACATATTAATATTACACAGTTAATACTTGTTTATGAGTTTAGTTTATATATTAAGATAATTGTCAGTTGGAGGTAAACATACCTACTAGTTTTGCGTTCTGGATACAGCCTTGATTCTGACTTTAACATTTTCTAGAAACAAATTTTGTTTACAGTTTGATGAAAATTTCCATTAAGTTGACCCTCATCCTGGTTCTGAAATTGTCTTAACTTTTTATATAAATGTTGGTTACTTCATAATTAGTCATTCCATATCTTAACATCAATCTTATGGACTGAAGTTGTGTTCAGAGAATTTAACTTATATCCTTAAATTATTCACTGGAATTACAAAATGCTCTTTGAATTTAGTGCTAAATTATTATTTTGGAATTAATGTGCCTTCAATCAAGGATATTTTGGATGATTGTAATACATCAAGATTGTTAGCATATCAACACTACTCCAGGCTACTGCACATCATCACATACAAGTTTTGAAACACTACTGGAATTCATTTGGAATACTCTAAGCTATTGGACTTGTGATGTAACATTTTGGACTATTTTGGGACTTAATTCACAATACTGTAAGTTCCTTTCTAAATTTTCACTCTGTATTCTTGGGAAATATTGTTGAATTTTAAATTATTTTTATGTTGTGGGGGTCGCTCTTTTCTGTTATTTAATTTAAAACCATATAGTCGTAACAAAACGAAGGCACAAATTCAATCTGCTTAAAACAAAGGATCAATCTGCTTTATACGGGTTATATGTTCTAAACACGATGGAACGAATTCAGTCTGCTTAACACGAAGGAACGAATTCAGTCTGCCTAAAACGAAGGAGCGAAATCAATCTGACTAACACGAAGGAGCGAATTCAGTCTGCCTAAAACGAAGGAGCGAAATCAATCTGACTAACACGAAGGAGCGAATTCAGTCTGCTTAAAACGAAGGAGCGAAATCAATCTGATTAACAGGAAGGAACGAAATCAAATTGCTTAGCATGAAGGAACTAATTCAAAGCCATTAATCACATTTTTAACGTGAAGAAGTGAATCAGTTGATTACAAGAACACAACATACAAACAAAGCAACGAACAAGCAAAGTGCTCTGAATCTTTTCCACTTTAGAGACTTACGTAATAAGGCAACCAAGTAGAAAGACATGAAAACTCACATAATACTGTATCAATCTCATATTGTTATGACTTATCTCCTTAAATTATTCATTGGAATCACAAATCGCTTATAATAGTTATAAAAATTATTCATTGGAATCACAAAGTAGCTCTCAAGTGTCATAGATCATCATCCAGTGTCTCACCAATTGTACACTGATTACACCCAAATATACAAATCTAGCCACCCAACTGAAGTTGATGCTACCATCCAAGGTGTAGAGAGGTGCCTTTCTGATGTGAAAATCATGGATGACATGTAACAAGCTGCAGAAGAATGATGACAAAAATGAGGCCATTCTGATTGCAACACAAAGACTTTCTCATTCACGTCCTTTACCTCAAACAATAAATACCAGCAACACCAATATTAAATTCACACAATCAGTACAAAACCTAGGTGTTACTCTGGACAGTACTCTCACATTGTACCAACATGTCATGAACATATGCAAGGCTGCATATCTTGAGCTGAAACGCATCAGCTCCATTTGCAAATATCTTTCAGTTGATGCCACTAAAACACTTGAGTGTTCATTAGTACTTTCAAGACTGGACTATTGTAACTCAATTCTGTCTGGTTCATCTCAATATCTACTCCAAAAGCTTCAAAAAGTTCAAAACACAGCTGCTCGGATCATACTTAAAGTATCACGATCAGAGCACACCTCCCCGCTGCTCTGTACCCTACACTGGCTATCCATTCGTTCCAGAATCAAACACAAAATTTGTTCTCTGTGCTACGTTTCACTGACGGAATCTAGTCCAACATATCTATCCGACCACACCGATGTGTACACACCAGCAAGATACTTACGCTCCTCTTTGACAATCGTATACTCATTATTCCCACTATGAAAACAAAGTCATATGGACAGCGTTCTTTTGCATACCAGGGCCCAGCAACGTGGAATGAATTGCCCACTGAACTTAGACACAAAGACACAGTGATTACATTCAAGAGTGCTCTCAAAACTCACTTATTTCGACTGCAAGAACAAACTTAAAGACCTAATGACGTTTCCTACCTTAAATATTCTCAGCATGTTTTTTCTGTTTTCTAATTTCATGGTGTTTGTGTTTGTAATCATATCATTATATATGTTTTTTATCTTATAGGTCGTTGCCTAATGTTGTAAAGGGCTTAGAACTTCTAAAGATTAGGCGCTATACAAAGCCCTCATTATTATTATTATTATTATTCTCCATTGTACATATTTGAAAAAACACCATCGTGCTGTTTTAAAGCTTAATATCAAGATTTCAAGATCAACAAAGTTTAGCAGACAGATTTGTACAGGTTGGTGTCGCAGAGGAACGTATTCCTTACCTCTTCATACGGGGAAGTACCGTTCAGCAAAATGTTGGCCCGGAAGTTACGATGTGTCACGGGTTTTTGGAGTCGTTGGTTTATATCCTCTATTGTCGCGTTACTCACCAACATACAGTTACAGAAGTCGTGAAATGCAATCTGAAATTACCATTAGGAGACAAAAATGCTGATGTGTTCCTAAAAATTAAAACATTTAAATGTTTACCTCTTAAGTACAATAAATATAGAAGACAAAATATATATTTTAGCATGGAGGTGTTTTCGAAGATATTATTATTATTATTATTATTATTATTATTATTATTATTATTATTTAATCCAGTGTCTTAAGCAGGGTATAGCGAGTGATAGGTATTCACAACGCCTAACTTTTTTTGTTGAAATTAAACAGCACGTATTTCGCTACTTACCATATCGGTTTCCTCAGCATTTATTCCCCAGTTTTTTGGGACGTACTTTGTTTGTCTTTTCACCAACTCTGGCCCACAGAAGTGAAGCATCAGTCCCTCTACCGAGAGAAATTGGGACAACCATCTTGACACATCATCCCCGCAGTCGTAGGATTGAACACGGACATTCTTGATTCTGGGTGAATAATAGATAACAAAGTTGTTGTACAAATCTCATAAGAAATATTTGCAGCTGAGATGAACCTTCTGTCGCAGTCATATACAGTTTGCGGGGTGAGGTTGGGGTCTTTTGTATGTTATTTTACAATTAATCCTCCGAAAATAAACCTGAATTGGAGATGAGACATTTTCTGCCGAATGATGTGTGCATTTTTGGAAGAACTTTTGATTACCCTTACAAATGTAATAAGTTTATTACCGAGAAATGTCATAAATTACAATATGGGTGTCAGCTTAAATTATTCCTCTAGTTATAGTGCAGTATACGAAAGAATCGACATTTTTTCTAGGTTAAGGAAACTTCCAAAACATAACACGCTTCTTTAACTAGGAAATAACTTTCATCCTAGTACTTATGTTTGCGAAAAAGGAAAACTCCGAAGCATGCTCAACGCTTTAGCCAGCTAACAGAATCTTCTATTACTTTGAATGACTTAGATATAGCCTGACATATTTAAGGTCAAATACTTCCGGTGAATCTTGTGATATGATAACAGTCATATAAAGACTAAGAACTGTGCATGTTTGTATTTATTGCAATAGTAAACACTCAAAAATAACATCCCTTAATATTCTGTCATGTATGGAATCTGTATGCAAAAACTCAATTTCATAGCGAAAGTGGTAACTAGTTTAACATAGGCTCTTTCTCCTTGCGCGTGCCCTTTTTCTAATTTCATCGTACAAACAATACTTTCATGCACTACGCCTAACGGCAAATTAAAAGCAATCTATGGGCAACAGGTGTCGCTTGCTATAGAGAGTCGTAAAATATGATAATTGATTATAGATACCCATCAAAAATCATTATGAAAATGCACCATGATACCTGTCACAGGTGGTTCGTAATCATATAACTTGTCAGCAACTCACTTAAAGGTCACTGACCACCTATATTGTACAAACGTGTGATAATATTATAGTCATAAAAAGAAAACCGCATTTGTTATGTATGCACACCATAAAAATGTTTAATTAGACTTAAAAATCCGTTATTTTAAATGAAAAATTTATTCGGTAATTTCCGTAAATAATTGGTAGTTTCCGCGTGCCAAAAACGGATATGACGTACATTTATCCCTTCTATTCAACCTAGCCATTCAAGTGTTTAATTTCCCTACATAAATGTCTCTGTGATATATCTCACTATCGTGCTTTTGTACAGCAAACATCGTGCACTGTGTTGCATCTGGATGTGACCAAAAATGATGAAGGGACAAAAGGGTTCTTTCTTTTTCCGAAAGACCCTGTTTACCAAAAAAAAAGCGAATTGAAGCTGTGGGACCGAATACGGTGCGGGATGGATGAGTCCTAAATCCTCCTAAATCCCGTAGAAAGCTCTATGGTGCCTATGAAGTAAAAGATATCAAAGAAAGGATTGCAGTACAGTAATGTTACTGCAAATGTAAAATACTAATGTTGAAAACAATCGTAATACTTACTGAACGTGCAGAGCGTTGACCTTGATGAAACTCTTTATTTAGCATCATTATAACCAATATGAACTCAAAATGATTTTAAAAAAAGAAATATGAGGTATTAATCTGGGACGTTTGTCAAGTATAGGTGTACAAATCTGTAGAATCAGTCACACACACACACACACACACACACACACACACACATATATATATATATATATATATATATATATATATATATATATATATATATATATATATATATATATATATACCTTATTTACCTTATATATCGGGACACGATAAAATATTTTTTCTCTGACCCAGAACTTATGGTGAAACGTTTCTTTCATCAAGGTATATGTCCCATGACTTAAAAACGAATTAATTTTTGTGTTGAATTTGTGCCCCACCCAACCCCCACACCCCACTGCACGGTACAAGAAAATAGATAACAAAACGCTTATTTGAAAATAAAATGAAAGAAACTAACCTTGCATTGTTATCATCTATTCCTTCTTTTTCATCATCCGAAATTTATTAAAGAAAAAAAATATATCCTCGAACTCCGTATATGTAGCAGATGCCGGCTGGCGTATGCATCCTTACTGTAGTGTGTATCGCTTATATGAGACAACCAAATCGCAAATGAGATGGGAATATCACCCGATTGCTTGAATGCATCTGCCATTCACGCTTGATACATTATAAGGTGCAAAATGACCAAGATTGTATTGTATCCAGGATAACTATACGACGGTATCTCGCAAATAAAAATCATTATTTGAAAATACATTCACTGTGAGTGCAAATGATAAGCTTTTCGCTAGCTTGGTCACAAAAGTATTATTAAAGCAAGTTATTGCTGTGTATACTATATACTCTGCAAAGATCAATGCCCGTTTGTATCAATTGTGATTAGATATGGCAAAAACAAATAGAAGCCTAGGTGATGAATAAAACACAAACGGCAGCGAGCGATAAACTCACTGCTTAAACTTACCGACAGGATATCAAATACAAAGGTTATTTTATTAAAAAAACAAGCCAACACCCGGAAACTGACTTTGGATTCTTTTATGTGTGCCGATTTTTTTTAATGAAGTCGGCCGACATAAGGTGGTTCCTTTTAGATTCTTTAAAGTGTGCCGATTTCTTTTTTTTTTTTTTTTACATAGTCGGCCGACATAGGGAAGCTAGCACTTATTTCTTTTTATCTGTATTAACGGGAATTTTGAAAATAAATTAAAACAATCGAAAAGTTTTGAAAGTGACACAATCTAATGCGTCGTGCACACATCGATATAAGGCTGAACAGTAAATTAGTTTTCAATAGTTTCATCTAAATGTTCCCTGTCCATAGTTAACAGTGTTTTAATTTTCGACAAAAAGAAGCGTGTCCTTCGTCTTGTGGGAATAAATGTACGTCATTTCCGGTCGGCGTTCTCTATAGGTAGGAAATCGTAGCTAAGGGAAAGTAACGGCGTTGTATACTTCTATTTCGAATAATTAAATTATATTAGGACAGAATTTTAGTAAAAGTAATAAGATTGAAATTTTCTCAAAATTGTATAAAAAGTAATTTTTCATTAAATTATATTTAAAGTTACTTTCTACTAAAATATATTGAGATTAATTTCATTTATTTATGTATTACAACTATATACTATTTTAATAAAGATTGCACCCTTTATGAGCAAACGCAAAAACTCCCTTGCATTATACATTTCTGTATAGAAAAGTCAGCAAAAATTACACTCGGTAAGCTGTGTAGGTTGTTGAACTAATGAATTCCTAAAATTTCCTTTGAATGAGTAAGTATCTGATGCGGCAAAATTGTCTGTCTAATGACGTACACAGGCACGGGCGATTCAGTAGACAGGAGATGGGAACTTCGTTCTGATTCGAAATGAACGAACACTAGTATCTTGACGAATGTCCATATTTGGCCGTAAGATGCGTTCAAGACTGCGTATAAATTAAGAACAAGCATGCGCAGAATTAGTTCGTTCTTTCAGGATCAGAAAGAGCCTGTCTCTCATTGCAGGTAAGAATCGCATGTGTTCGTGAACTTCTTTTAAGAAAAGGTACTTTTTAATATTTAAAATTTTAACAGTAAAGTTCATATTTTTGCAACATTTTTCTGAGTTCTTCTATTTTATTTTATAAGATAATGGAATGTTTAATTGTTTTAAAGAATTTATATTCATTTGCATTTATGGTAATTATTATTGGAAAAAAAAACGAGTTCGTTACCACATTCATGTTTATATTGATTGTGGAAATAAAATATTCTTTAAGTAAAAAAGAATAATGTTTTAGTAACCTAATCCAAATTAGTATTCTATTTTAAATTTAGTAAAATACATTTCTTCAAAATGATTGTTGCATTAATCGCAACTTTTGAATTTTATGCTCTTTGGCTATCATGAAGTTAATCGAGATTTAACTATATGTATTATATTCTAAATATGCAGAAATGATACAAATGTATGAAGTTGGTAAGCTCGAAGGAAAAGCGTACTCTTATATGCATTTCTTGTATTTTAAATATAAAAGCTTTATAGATGTGTCTCTAGAATGTAGTACTATATATATATATATATATATATATATATATATATATATATATATATATATATATATATATATATAAAAGTTCGTTCAGAATCAGCAACAGTTTGTCTCTCATTTCAGCATCCCGTACATCATTCCCCAAGATGTAGCCATATCTACACCTTCATGAGTGACACCTCTGTTAAGAGAGCCTGAACTCTTTCTTCTCTATCTCTCTCCCCATGGGCAAAGATATTTCTTAACGTATGAGTAATTCCTTCTCCTGGCAAGAAATGAGAAGAAGGTTATGATACACAAAATTCTTATCATAACAATTATTTCTTCTTTACATTTGACAATTTTTTTCTCTTTTTGTGCGAGTATTACTTTTAATCATGTAACGCAAATCTGATGTAAAAAGAAAAATGTTAGAATATAGCCGGTGATCTTTAACACTGGCAAAGACGAATGAAAAGTAGTTGGAAAGTTCTATAAAAATATGATTATTGTTTCGTATATAAGCAGCATCTTGATTATCTATAGATTCACTTACATAACGTATGACTATGAAGAATCCTCAAGAACGACTGTATGAAAGCTCCTAATGGATGACTGTATGAAGACTCCTAATTTATGACTGTGTGAAGACTCATGATGTATGACTGTATGAAGAATCCTAATGGACGACTGTATGAAAACTCCTAATGTATGACTGTATGATGAATCCTAACGTATGACTGTATGAAGACTCATGATGTATGACTGTATGAAGAATCCTAATGGACGACTGTATGAAAACTCCTAATGTATGACTGTATGATGAATCCTAACGTATGACTGTATGACGAATCCTAACGTATGACTGAATGAAGACTCATGATGTATGACTGTATGAAGACTCATGATATATGACTGTATGAAGAATCCTAATGGACGACTGTATGAAAACTCCTAATGTATGACTGTATGATGAATCCTAACGTATGACTGTATGAAGACTCGTGATGTATGACTGTATGAAGACTCGTAATGTATGACTGTATGAAGACTCATGATGTATGACTGTATGAAGAATCCTAATGGACGACTGTATGAAAACTCCTAATGTATGACTATATGATTAATCCTAACGTATGACTGTATGACGAATCCTAACGTATGACTGTATGACGAATCCTAATGCACGACTGTATGATGACTCCTAACGTAAGACTGTTTGAAGACTCCTACTGTATGACTGTATGAAGACTCCTACCTTATTACTATATGAAAACTCCTAAGATAAAAAATACACCACCACCCTTTAGTATTTTAGGTCATTATCAGCTTTTGTCAGATTTTCTGCAAACATATCTGAAGTTTGGGACTCTTATAACATCAACTAAATGTTGCCCATGGCAAATATATGAAGTTTTGGACTCTTATAACATCAATTAAATGTTGCCCATGGCAAATATATGAAGTTTGGGACTCTAATAACATCAATTAAGGGTTGCCCACAGTAAATATATGAAGTTTGGGACTTTTTTAACATCAAGAGAGATCTTATATTAAGCCTGGGACTCGAAAACCTCAATTAAATGTTTCCCATGGCAAATATATGAAGTTTGGGACTCTATCATCAAGCGAAATCTTATATAAAGCTTGGGACTCTTAAGATCAATTAACGGTTGCTCACAGCATATATATTTTGACTGGGACTCTTATAACATCAAATGAACGGTTTCCCACATATAGATCTTATAGGAAGTTTGGGACTTGTATAACATTAATTAACGGTTGCCCACGTCAAGACGGTTGTCGACAGCAAGACCTTACCCTGCTTCACTTAGCCGTGATTGTGATGTGTGCATGGGAATATTGATGTTCTGCATACCAGGTGCAGACAGCACCATCTGGTCTCCATGGAGACTAGCTGTAATAAGTGCCATCTTGGGGTACTGTCTAAGAGTAATGTAGGTGCCATCCTTGGTCGTTACCATCCAGTGCCTGAAACCAACAAATGTATACAAGGTCCACGATAAGTTATATTTTGACATGACTTTGTTGTAACTATCAATCCCAGGGTTAGCTTCACCAAGGAATCACTAAATTCAGTTAAATATCTAAAAGCACCTTTTGATAGTCAATTTTTTTTTTGCAGGCACAAGCATAATATTAAGACAGTCATTTGGAATAATTACACGTTAAAACAAGCTTGTATGCAGTGACATATATTCCCTTTTTTTTAAGTAAGATATAGTTTCACCTTACCAACTACAACATGATGTTATTACACATATTTTTTCCACCAGAATTCAATTCTCAAAAGAGAACTTAATGAAACCAGCCAATATATAAATTTGAACTTTCCTCCATTTGCGGTGTGTATGCAACTTCCTTTAACGTTTAAGTAACTGAATCAGTTTGATAATTTATAAGAAACAACATGTTCTTTAAACAAATACAATCTGACCAGGTGTATTAAAGGAATAAATTCTTTCTTAATCTGTTAAATACAAATTTTAAAAATGTCAAAAAGCCTTTTTGGCCCGATTTTTGCTCACCGCCAGAGTTTGAAGTTAATCGAGTAATCTTTACATTTTCAAGTTTAAAAAGAAGACTTTGCATGCAGTATCTCAAGAGTTGTATATGCCAAGTACAAAGTGAAAAAGAGAACCAAAATTTTGATCTAAATTAATATAAAGCATTTAGACTGGGAAATACAAACTTTAATAATTAGAATGGTACAAAGTTATTCATTCTTTACTGGTCTTCTTCTTCTTTGCAAGTTTGTTTTGTTCGTATTCTTGGTGATTATTACCTGTCCGTTACATTTTGATACTTCAATCCATATCTGGAGCAGAATGCAGTCTGGACACTCATTCCTCGAACAGATTTCACCGGGTGCACAATTAGCTCAGACACCGATCCTACCAGTGTGAATTGATTTCTAGACCTCCAGTGTATCCATGACAATTCAATATACTTAGCAACCGCGCCTGCACATAGCGTCAATAGAATCTTCGCCTGGTTTCCAAAATCAAACATGTCTAACTTAAGACTGGTAGAAATGAAATATTTTATATTTTTTTCAAACTTTTGTCAGCTCTTCCTTGTGATTTCAATATCAGCTGTTGCTTCAACGAGTGTTCTAAAATGTAAAAACACTAAATATATTTAGTCGCAAACGATATCTGTTACAATCTCTAAAAATGAAATTATCGATAATATTATATAAATTTATCAAGTCGTAAGCCACATGATGCCTAAAGATGTCGGTGAACATATCGGAGAACAACTAAAAATTCTCTTTAATCTGTCATTTAAGGAAACAAATTTTCCACATAAAAGAAAACTGGCGCATATTCTCCCCATAACCATAAAGGTGATTTACACAGTTTCCAATTATAGACCAATCTTATGTGTATTATTATTTTAATAAAACGTGTTTTGTACAAGTATCAATCACGATTCCTTCCCGGTTACTCCAATTTTTGTTATCAACTAGTCATTATATGTAAGTCTCTGGAACAATCTCAACATTCTTGTTGTCATCAATCAAAACCTTTTGATCCGGCATAAGGACCAATGTTTTAAGCTGAATCAATATGGTGTTCCAGATAATCTGATGAAATGGTTAGAAATTATGTAAGTAGCAGAAAATAATTGTCCTTTTGTAGGAAAAACTATAACAATACTGGTGTGCAACAAGGATCCGTACAGGGCCTCGTTTGTTTCTAATCTATGTGAACTATATTGCCGATGGTATGAGCTCTATCACCCATCTCTATGCAGGTGACATGTCTTCGCATTAGACAACCCCTTATTGTGCTGAAATAGGACTAGTCATGAATAATGATTTTTCTAAAAATCAAAAACGGTCCAGGCTGTGGCACTTAAAGTTTAATCCTGAAATTGAAAAACGACAGCTTGAAGCGGCAAGAATAGTTTTAGGACTTCCAAAATACAGGGGTAGGCAATTTTTTGTTTTCAGTCTGGGACGGGAAAGTTCTGTAAACTTGACGAAAGAGACAAAAGTTATACATACTCTATAAAATTTAAACGAGGCAAACTACTATCTCACTTACGTTCTCCCTCCTCTGTGTCGGAACAAACAAATTATCCAACTGGTTAGAATAGCTGAAATAAAGAAAAAAAAACACATTACATCCAATCGGTTGGAATAGCTGATACGAAGGAAGGACCATATTACATCCAACTGGTTGGAATAGCTGATACAAAGGAAGAAAGATATGTTGTCATGTTTAATGTGTCAGATGCTGAGAATTAAAGTCTCGGCATTCATTATAAATAACAACTCTATCAAGGTTGAAGTGTTTTCAGTGAAATCAGTGGGCTGATTAGTGCATTTGTGAAACGAAAGCTCATCACATGGTGATTTCTTTTTTCTTCTTATTTTTTATATACCTAAGAGTAGATTTAGCATATTGAATTTGGAGTCGTCTATTACAATTATGTCTGTCATCCCTATTTAAATAGCAGGGAATGTGGAGTCTTCTATCATTAAAATATAACCGTTGGTTTCGTTTGGTTTTGGTTTTGTGGGGTTTAACGCCATTTTTCAGCGCATATTAGGCCATACATGGCGGATAGAATATTTGGTGGAGGAATTGACCGGGAAGACCCTGGAAAGAATCATCGACCCACGGGAAGTTAATAGCAAGCTTTCTTATATGCCTGCGTTGGTCGAGCCGAGACTCGAACCAGCGTAAACAGAAATGTGTTGTAAATGATCTTTAAAGGCGAGTATCATAGGCCACTCGGCCATCTGGGGCCCTTATGCATTTATAGGCCTAATGAATAAGACTAACGAAATGGGTGTGTCTGTCTACGTGAAAGTTTAATCCAGTAACATCCTAAAGCATTGAGTTCAACATCCCGTCGCCTTGGGAAATGAAGCGATTAATTCTCATAAATTTTGACACCACCATGAGTATTGCATACACAATAATTCCTAATTGGATTATGGCACACAGGTTTGTTACAAAGAAAATTGTGAGTCTAACCTGTAACAATATAATACAAAAGACAGGGGTCCGCACCCCTCGGTAGTTCCAACCCTGCTAGTTTATCTTAATTGCGTCTGCTAATTTCCAACTTAAGCCAGTTGTAATCAAGAATGGTTCAATTTTCAAAACAACTCTACACACTTCGTTCAGTTTGCTACATACTGGAGAAAATGCAATAATTGTTGTCCGATTTTGACGTCTGGAGAAGTACTGTCACCGGCAGTGCAGTTTGCATTCGGATTGTCATGAATTTCACCATCGACCGAAAGGAAAGATCTGAACAACCTCGAGTCTGTAGTGCGAACTCCTGTCTTCCCTTGTGTTATATTGTTACAGGTTAGACTCCTAATTTTCTTTTTAACGAACCCCTGTGGATTATGGCACAAGTGGAGTGAAAGGTCATCAGAAGAAATAGACGGATTGAGCGATGTTTCGGTGAAGGCTAAAACATCAAATTAGTTTGCCATTTTGCATACAATGCATCTAATTTTTTTTGGACAAAATAGGTAGAACATTACAGTGTGTAATGGAAAATCGGTGTGAATTGCCAGAAGAAAATGAAGAGCAAAATGTGTAGTACGATGAACAAGTAGGTAGGTCGTAGAGTCTGATCTCCGATTAGGATGAATGTCACCGGCTATTACGATTAAGCCAAACAACTATGTTGTCAAAACTAGGGTATATAGACAAGAAAAATGTGAACATGATATCACTTAAATAAGACTTGTTTGCTAGAGCAAATCTACAGTGGCCTTTCAAGTTGTTCCTACATGAAATCGGTGAAGACTTCAGACAATGTAGATGCAATACTGTCATCGCATTTTTGGATGATAAGCATAATCAAAGAATGAAGCAGCAGTGTACATGTGAAGTTCAGATGATAGACCCTCATGAAGGCAACAGGGATGCGTCTAACAAATTTCAAGTGCTTGTCCGAATTCGACGAAGATGCGACCGAGATGACACTACGAAGATGTTTCCCGCCAAAGCCACATTACATAAATAATTCTTTTATGATGTAGCGGAGTCATCAAATACCTGCATGATTTCACTCAGTAAGGACGAGGAACACGGTAAGGAATAACAAAGTAAATATAAGTGAAAAACAAAATACGCAAAACAATAATAACAATAAATGCAAAACCATGTCTGGAAAAAGTCGTTCATCCTCAAGCTGTGGTCAACGTGTGAGAATCTTCAACGTTTACGTTAATGTGCGTGAAGCGTTGTAATATAAACTATCTGTCTTTGGTAAATGAATTTTTCAGTTTCAAAGGGATGTTTTGAAAAAGTGATGCAAAGACGCATATAAAGGTTTTGATATGAAGTATGATATTAGCAGTTAGAACTTTATTTGGGAAGAATGAATATGTATTGCAGATTTCTCATACATACGCATCGTCTGTTTTTGTATAAAAAATTTGCAATACATATTCTTTCTTTCCAAATAAGGTTCCAAACTTAAAACATACTAAATTTTAAACATAATTAAAACTTGGAGGATGAAATTTTCCTGTATTGATTGCCTTTCTCATTTTATGTTTTTCTGAAATTTTGGATCTTCTTCTTACGATCCTTATTCAATCGGCTCAATCTGTTAAGTTTGAAATTCTGAACGCCATCTGTGTTTATTAACAAAACTGGGACGTAAAAATATTCATATATATAAAGAGCTGATTGGTGATCATTCTAGTCAATCAGCCAGTCAGAAACGACTTTGCTGTCAGGAATACATACAATACATAGTGATACAAATATAACATAAATTTATCCATTAAAATGAAAATCATGTGTTTTGATAATTTTACTGAAGTATATGGATTCTATCTTTGACTGTTTTATTTCAGAGAATTTTATTTGGCAAAGACGAGAATGGGTAACTAGGATTTGGATATACAAGGGGTACTTAGCCTGGGACGACGAAAATCAACTTTTCAGAAGATACTAAACGTAGTGACACATCAATATGCACCAACAAAAATAAGTCGTCAACGAGCCAGTAAAATAGGCTCTTACACATCAACAAAAGTGACCTCTTGTCGATAGATACGTGACTATTTGGAAAAGAAATTAACATCAGTTCATTGTCAGCATGAAATGTCACTTTACTCCAACCGTTCGAGAAATTTTACTAGGGCTCGTAAAAATTGGTTAAGCAGTGTTCATGATAAATGGGAAAATTTTAAAGGAGGCTACCTTGGGTGAAAACAGCGTGGCAGATTTTCGCCGTGACTTGCGACGATGGAAGATGTGGCATTCATAAATGGGTCATACTGTCATGTGTTTGCGCACGAGAGAGAGAGAGAGAGAGAGAGAGAGAGAGATAGAGAGAGAGAGATTTAACGTAGCTTTATCAATGTTTCAGTCATATCGCTACGATGTCTGCAGTGTGGCAGTTTATAGCGATGTCTAGCACTGGAGCATCGTGCTGCATACATGTAGCATGATGTCCCACCCACTAACATTATTCTGACACTAGGCCGACCAGTCCTAACACTAACCTCTTAATGCTGAGCGCCTAGCGAGGCAGCTGTTAGTACCATTTTTATAAGTCTTTGATATGACTTGGCCGGGGTTGGTTCCGACCCGCGACCTCCCGCAACAGAGGCGGACGCTTTGACCACTATGGTAGAGAGAGCGAGTTACAAATGCGTGTAAACTGTTCTGTAACACTGTTGTAAATAATCCGAGGTATGTTGTGACAAATACATGTATCACAAATTAACAAGCTTTTGTTTTTATCAATCAATCTAAAAAAGGAAAGATTAACACCTGCTACCAAGGACTACTCTCGAGACACATTGCTCATCTAAAAAACGGCACGTTTTTCTTCAATCTGTTAACGACTAACAACAATATCACTGCTCATACTCACTCTAGTCAATAAAACAAACAAAATTTACAAAGGAGTATTGCACAGCTCTTCCTCAAAAAGGTAAGTGCAGTAGAAGATCAGACTTAAATACATGTTTCAACTTGTTTAAAATGACTGATCAAGGCGAGATCGTTTAAAATTGATCAACAAAATAATTACTCGAAACAAAATGATCGAGGGTCCCGGAGTGGCTCTAAAGCGCTCTCCGTTACGGATCCATGCCATCTCACCTCTGTCTGCGTGGGTTCGAGTCTAGGATTCGGCCAATGTGGGTATGTGAGAAAGCTTGCCAGTAGCTTCTCGTGGGTCGGTGGTTCTTCCCGGGGTTTTCCCGGGTTCTTCCTCCACCATTAATACTGGCCGCCATACATAGCCTATCTTGTGCTGAAAAATGGCGTTAAACCCAACAACAACAACAACAACAAAATGATCGAGCTAAGACGAGTATAATTGTCGTTCTCACTCAGAAGGTAGTGGACATTAATGAACACCTTTGACCTGAGTGAATGAAGTGTTTCCTTGGAACGCACACATGCCGTATTGTAACAACTCTCATGACGTAACGAGGTGCCCAATCAGTATCGCATGCAGCGTCACATAATGTGACAGCTGCGCTCCCCGTGCTCTTTTACTGGTTTTAAGTCTCGTAAGTGTGCATAATTTAAACACGTGCGTGTGTCTGTGTGTCAGTTTAATAAGTGTTATTTTTAACAAAAGAGCATACGTCAGCCGTCAAATATACTAACTTTTCAACTGCTATTACGAATGTAAGACTAAATGTTGTTGATATGCATATGAAACAGACGAAATTTTCGGGCAGCTTTGTTGCTGTTTTTCTTATCTGAGAATACATAGTATACACACTGCCACAGTTTTGCACACTGAGCATAATTCAGTGTCACAGTTAGCTTTCTAAAGTCCAAACTATTGACCCATCCGGCGTCTTAAGTCCACTTTCTCGACTATAAATTTACCATACCAACTCGTCACAAACTGACCGCTCCGGAGGCCTAGTGGTTAGAGCGTCCGCATCGAAAGCGGGAGGTCGTGGGTTTGATCCCCGGTCGAGTCATACCAAAGACTTACAAAAATGGTACTAACAGCTGCCTCGCTTGGCGCTCAGCATTAAGAGGTTAGTGTTAGGACTGGTCGGCCTGGTGTCAGGATAATGTGACTGGGTGGGACATCATGCTACATGTCTGTGGCATGATGTCCCAGTGCTAGACATCATTATAAAATGTCACACTGCAGACATTGTAGCGATATGACTGACAAATTGTTAAAGATACGTTAAAACTCCAAATCACACACACTCGTCATAAACTACTTTACCTTTACTAGGTTTACCTGAGGTGAAACAGAAACCACTGTTTATGCGTTTCTACGAGGCCCGCTTGTTGCCTGATATAAAATAAAGCGCGTGTCACTATTGTGGTTCGTACATTGTACTGCAGATATACAACAATCGATTTTATTGTATGACATCTTCTCCCTAAATTTGTTTCTATTCGATGTCGAATGTCGTGAAACGACAATTGACTACCTTAGTATCAACTTTTCAGCGGAAGGATTTGCTAAAGAATTACTCGTCTGCTCGAACACGTCACTAGTTGTACATAGATGTTAATATTTGCTGATACTCCCATATCCCCCAAAATATAAAGCCACGTTATACATGGACTTACTTACCTTGAAAGGTGGTGGGAGATCAGGGACCTGTGACATATTAGGACAGGTACCACCCGGCAATTTGGTTCGTGATTGGCCAATCCTGATCGATCGAAGCAAATATCAGTACGTGAAACATTCAACCCGAGTCGGAATGTTCTCGTTCTTTTCCGTTAAGTCGGAAATGGCCAAGCGATACCTGTGCAATTGCCAAACGATGTACTATACAAATCGATTCACGCGGTGAACTCGGTTCATAGAGGTGTCGTTGTCTAAGGAAACCATCATTTTATCTTGGCATGGCCGGATCAGGTCAAGTGTTGAGGGGAGGGGTTTCCACAGTTTTAAAGGCCGTGACTTCCCCAAAAGAGCACCAACACAAAAGTATGTGTCTATTTACTCAAATTGTGCATAATACCCAATAAATATGCGCAAGAATAAAACGATGGTCTAATTTCAAGTGACAAGTGAGTGTACGTTCGTGTGTGTGTACCTTTTTAAGCGGGGGGGGGGTCCCTCACCCTCAGGATCCCCCATCAGGCCATGCTTGGGGAGTAAGAAGATGGAGGTGAAGGCAGTGTGGTCTGGACCGGGATGTTTCAAGGATATTATTTCTTAACTAATATGTTGGATATATCGAGAAATTGTGTTGTTGTTGTTGCTATTATTGTAGAAATCAGAGCAAGGTTAAATTGAAGTTACTTTCAATCTAGATAAAGCACAATGGAACCAAATAAATTCTCTTCCCTCCCACACCACCCTGAAAATTACACAGACAGTCCCTAAAGTGCGCTGATATACTGATATACGGATATACTGATATACGGATATACTGGCTCACTGGCTCAGTGTTCCTGTTCAAGAAATTGTTTGACGGAGAAAAGATTAAACCCATTATTCGACATCAACTATTGATATTGCCGCTGTTATGTAAGATGGTAATGAAACGGATATACGCAACTTCAAGATGTTAATCAAACGGATATACGCAACTTCAAGATGTTAATCAAACGGATATACGTCATATCAAGATCAAGTGGAGGAGAAATCATATAATTTTCCACCGACATGTGTAACGATTAGTCACTGCTCTGCCATAACATAGTGAACTCGATTTCTATATTATCCATAACGAGCACGCTTACGAATGTATTATGAACTATAACAAATAATGTAAACTTTACAAGTACTGGCAAACTCTGTTTTTAATCAGTATTCAGTCTTACATCCTAGCTGTACGAGGCTTTAGGACCTATGCAAAAATTACAGTAAACTTTGTCGCAAGATCATTTACAGTAGTTGCGCAACTTACAATCATCGTCCTGCTTGCTCTCAAGAGAACCGCCATTACGACCCTTTAGTTATGTAATCAACTGCTTCGAATAAAAAGAGACAACACACGCACACACACGTACACACACACACACACACACACACATATTTCGACTACTCCAACATTTTGTGATTGGTGGTGGTGAAAAATAGTAGAGAGGCTCTTTTAAGTTTGTTAACATTTGACAATTGAAGTAATGAATGAATGAATGAATGAATGAATGAATGAATGAATGATTAAAGTGAATAAATGAATGAAATTTTCTGCTCACAGACTGATATTCACAGTCATATCATGATGCACTATTACCTGTCGGCACCAGATCACAGACTCACAGTGATATAAGGATGCATTATTACATGTCGGCACCAGCGCTACCATTAGCAGTTGTTTCAGAAATCGCCCAAGATTTACCGCAAACTTGTTGACATAATTACTGTGGAGCAGTTTGAACGCTAACATGGAGCGGACAAATAATTCCATTTGAAACAAAATATTAGCAAGCCATCGGTCTGTAAAGTCTTTTGCTTTCTAGTAAATTCTCTTCAAATAAAATAGGCTATACTTTGGAGCTCACCAACGGTACGGCTGAAGTAGGACATGTCTGATAACCGAAAACAATAGTAGTGAGAAAAAGTGAAATAATCAAAATTGAACGAATTACTATTGAAAATATATGTAATGGAAATCCTCAATGGTTAGATGAATTGTTTAATAATGATATTGCTCATTAAGAATTTGTGTTTAAAAAAAGATTTAAGAAATTAACGCTATATTTATCCCCTCTTATCGGGTTGACCTTAGGAGACTGCATTTTACTTTCATCTTTTACTATTAGATAATTATGTTCTTTGTGGTTGGACTACAAAATGGTATGGCTAAAGCAGAACCTTCACAAAATCATTAAAAAGCAAACTAAAATGAGCCAAACTGAGCTAAGATTCACGTTAAATAATTAAAATAAACAAAACATGACTCTATCACAGCAAACAGGAAGTTATTATTACTGAAATACGAATTAACTTGTAACTTAACAGTTCCAACGTAATAGTTGCTGAATCTTTTTAGTTAATGAAATATTTATAAAATTCAACAATGACTAAACTATTAATTTTATTTTGCCTGACCATGAAGTAAGTTTACAACGTTGCGGAGCAGTCCTTTTTAGGGGCGTGGCGGTGAAATTGCGAGCAATGTTGCATATGACAATGATAACCTCTCGTTTAGTTCAGACGCGTGCAGTAGTATCATTATGGGCGGTTTAGAATTTTGTCACTGTTATAGATTAAAATATTCTGTACCCGATGATATTCCTTACAGCGGTACAGCATCATCGCCATACAAAACAATAATTACAACAGTTCTGCGGAAGGATGCACACATACGCGATGTATATAAGTCGAAAAACCCAATTACAACCACCCTAGCCGCAATTCTAGTCTTCAAGGTGGATGCAGCTAATATTCCAACCACGTAACTATTTTAATTGCTGCCAGTTATTCTGGGATGTATACGCACAGATGTGTTTTTTTATTTTTTTATTTTTATTTTTATTTTTTGCGCAACAGATGCTACAAAATACTCCACCGTTTGCCTCTATAGGGAAGTTATGTTACAGCATCTCCAAAACATACGTGGGTTTTGCACTTTGGGATAACAACAACTGAGATACCTGCAACCCTATTTTGGAAAATCGAAGCCGTGTTGGAAACAATTCTCTATCTATCAACTTCGAAGGCTTGCAAATGGGGTGCCTCTATAGGGGGAAATTAGGCAACAAATTTGTATGCCAAATGGAGTGTGTTGGTGTACAAGAAATGTTTGGCAACAATGTCGCGAACTTTTGCAAATACCAGAGGTGTGGGAACGAGGGATCTGCCGTATCGAATTGCCGTTGTACGGTCATTTGCCAGAAGATGCAAATTTGGAAACTGCCATAGATGCTGTTGAACAGATGCTATAAATCACGTACACTTCCAGTCATCCTCTATTCTGGATACAATTAATACAATTGCAAGAACTGGCAAGATCCATCCATTGCACTTTGGTTGTGCTGTCGAAGACATCGAAGACAATCTATGTTATATACTCGTGTAATGCCGAAAACAGACGACTCTGCGAATTTTCGAAGCGCTCTATGGAACAGGATATGGTAGCATTATAGGAAACATAGCATTGCTGCTCTGGGTATCCGATCTTGTTTCGTATGTTTGCCAATCCAGTTGAGCCTACTCGATCAGAACGAAGATGGTGTGCATGCAAGCCAACATAAATATCGCAATACATGCTTGGATTCCACAACCTGTCTATCTCAGAGCAAAGCCCCGCACGCTCGACATACTGCTGGCGATCCAGAACCCAACGACCCACCTGCACCACGATATCTAGCGGTGGAATCGAAAGTTATGGAAAGCAAACAGAAGCATGTTGCCGTTTCCGATCGAAGACACGCTCTTTTTACGTACAACGTTACCTACGGCGTATGACTTTAAGCCATGGCAATTTCATGATACAAAGCGTCGGCAATTGGTGGTGGTGGTGGTGGTGGTGGGGTATCCCGAGTTCTCAAGCCGTGGACTAGACCATTTGCATAGTACTAATACTGCTAATTCTCACTACAGTATATAGCCACAATGCAGAGAAGCTTCGCCAGAAAGCTGTCAACGTTTTACAAGCACAACATTTATCATTCTATCCACAGATAAACATGTCTCATGTATTACAAGGCCCTGTAATTGTAGTTATATATGTTACGGGGAGTTGGCGAACTCTGTGGGGTTGTGTAACTGGGATCAGTAGCGATGTTAGTTGGACGGACGATGCTGATTAACCCACTTAGAAGGGCGAAGGGGTCTGGACCAACGGGTATGCGAGGAAGGGAGTTGTCCAAAGGAAACACGATATCATTACTCGACCATTCATCAGGAACGCTGGATCGTAAATATTAGGTTTATAACCTAAAAATACATGTCTCTATTATAGGTTACTGTATTTGTATGGAAAAATACGAACGAGTTTTTTTCTGATGGAGACTGCACGACCTTGGGAATGCGGAATATCAATCCGACAAAATGGTTTCATATTTTCCCATACAAATGCAGCAACCTTTTTATTATATACTCATTTCCTTATTCTACCTAAGGCTTAATTAAAAAAATAAGAATAAACTACAAGAAATAAAGTAATTGAATGTATGCTGTATTCCAAACTAAATAAAGAAGTGTAGTACACAACAACACTATTAATGCGCACATAACCCCGCCCAGTGAAAATAAAACTTAGTCGCGCGCTCGACATCACTTTCGAAAGAAGTTGTCATTTTGGTCTACTTGAAATTTAAATTTAAAGTCATATTGTGAATGAATGCGCATTGTAACAACTTTTCAATTGGCCCGAAATAAACAGAGTTTGGTATTTTTGTCGATTCTACTAAATTTATGATTATGGACTGGATTTATCTGTATCACTCCTACATAAAGTACATCTGATCTGAGCAGCGAAGGCGGTGTCTTGACTCATCTGCATGTGTGTTTCTGTTCTGTCATTGAATGTTTGGAATCACAATGTGGGAAAAATATAAACTCTTTCAATTGTAATTATTCAAAAGACGCTAGGGAATATAATGTTCATTTAATTTTGAGTTCAGTAAGGAGGATGTTATTGCACTTGGAATGTAGTCGAAGTTACAGTACAATTTCAAAATGTGTAATCAAGCTTTAGAATTCATGACATAAATCCGAAACATTGTATCAAAAATGTTAACGCGGAATATTGCAAAGCAGTTGGTATGTGGCTGTCCACGAAACAGCTGCTTTAACATCATTCAGCAACAAATTTAAGCAACCAAAACGTAAGGCGTCTACTACATGAGTGTACATGATTTGTTTACAAAGTAGTTCCTAATACACTATACTACTATTGGGCACACGTGTCGTGAACGTGCGTGCAATATCAAGGTGTTCAATATCGTAAAATACTGAACGATTCTGAAATTGTCAAGTTAACGGAGACTAAAATGACCCATAATAAAACAATATACCGCACAACTATATATTTGTTGATAATCCGTACATTTATCACATCTAACGATAAATACATACATGGATCAAATTTGTTGACAAATCAAAATAGAACTCATAGCTCTTGTAATAGCTCTATTTGATAAAATCCATGCATAAATAATCCGTTGAAAAACAATATCATTTTAGGTGTTTATAACTGGTGCTTTTATTGTATCCATTGATAAACGATACCATTGTGTTATATACGTTGTTGAACTTTGTGCTTGAGTAGCGTAGGGATTCAGTTGTTATAGTGTTGTTTATGAGAGAAGGAAGTACGCGTATGAGATTAAATCATCATTAGTTTGAATTGTATGAATAAATGTGCTTAATTTGTGTTCATGATTGAGGATATACTTTTGGTATGTACGTGCTTTTTTGTCAACTTTGTAAGTTATAAATAGATTGTTTACTGATAATTGAGTTTCAAGGTCTAGTTTTTCTGTTGTTTTTTTTTTTCATAGAAATATAGACTGTTCTAGAACCGAGCTTTTGATGCACGTCTGGTAATTTTATTGTGTCTTGTATTTTTATACGAGGTTATTGTCAACAAAAATATTTCATTCCTCCTTTAAGTTCAGTCTGTGTAATTATCTGTTATTGTGTTCAGATTTATAAATTATTTATTTGAATTACAATGTACTCATTGACATTTTGGACAAAATCGTTATTTTGGGATTGTTGTGAATTTATTAAAACACATTCTGGATTATATCAAGACTGTTGGTACATCATCTCATTCAAGACTATTTGTATATCAGAATATTCAATATTGAAATTCATTCGGAAGTATTTTATTTTGGATTTGTGTTATAATATATATATATATATATATATATATATATATATATATATATATATATATATATATATATATATATATATATATATATATATATATCCCGCTATAACGCGATTCGTTATAACGCGATAACAGCATGGCTCCGTTTTTTAATTTAGGGTGACCTCTCTTTTTACATGTTCTCGGGAATAAAAACAATTATTAGCATCCCTAGCAGATTATATGATCAAGATGTTAGTTAAACTGATCACATTGAACTTTCAATGCACATTATCTATAGGGAAGTTTTTCGGGGGAAAAAGAAAGCGATCCCGCTTATATCGCGATATTATTCTCTGTAGCCCTGGCATCGCGTTATAACGGGTTTTATCTGTATTAGAGCGAATGGCCACATTATTCACTCGTTGTGATGGGTTTTAATCATGATAATTGATGGGTGAAATGTTTTTATTACTTTCCCACTGACTGTCTCCGTGACTGTCCACATGTCTTTTCTAAATTACATAGTTATGTTATGTCACCTGATAATTTCACTGTAGTTAATTCTTCATTGATTTATTAGTTGTTAACTATTTAATCAGTCTGCTTGTTAAATTATCTAGGCTCCAGCATATAAATAATCATGAGTTCATTTCTTTCTCTCTCTTCTCATTGCAGTTCATATACCTTTGCACAGTCTCACAACCAATGTTTCCGACATTATTTTTCATTTTTCACGTCTCTATATCTCTCTAGCTGATGCTTGTCAGCTTTCAAAATATTCCATTAAAATCGGCATCTACATCACGATTCGTAATATCATCTTGGATGTGGTGTTGTTGTTTCCGCATAAGTATCAGCTAGGCAACTCTTTCCATAAAGTACCCGAACAAAAACAATTCCACCTCGACCACGTTATATATTTCATGCATACATTTAACATACGTGGATATTTATATCGCTGCATTCAGGCAAAGCGTATGAACTCCTGAAGTTATTTTCCGTTACTTCATTGATAACAGCGACAAAAACTCGTTGTGATGCATTACTGAATCGGACCTGCATTGTTTTCAGATAGGGTATAATAGTTTACAAAATGACACAATGTAATTTACTGTGACAGATTATGTAACCCAATCCTACCGCTTTCTTAGCTCACGTATATTTATACGAGCAGGCTAAAAGAGTGAAATGCATTTATGAAAAGAGGTGGGGGTGCGTGTTGTGCAGAAGAGGGATGGGTTTAATCTTCTGAACTTCGATTCTGGTGCACGTTTGGTATACAATAAAAAGAAAATTTTCTTTTCATACGTTAATACCAGATACATTTCATCTTATTATCTGCTCATTTTTTCTCCGTTAACTTTACATTGTCAGAATCGTGCAATATTTTTCGGTATTACACGGCTTCACACTGCACGATACGTGTGTCTAAATATAGTATCGTGCATTAAGAGCTACTTTGTTTACAAACAATGAACACTCATGTCGTAGATGCTTTGGGTTGATTAGATTTTTTTGTGAATGAACTAAGCAAGCTGTTTCGTCCATTTGAAAGTGGAGACGATAAGGTTAGCTACGTGAACGAGTTCACTGATCCACAAACAAAACTTTGAAACAAGCAGATGAATAAATGTGATATTCGCAATGTCAACAACAAACGTGAGAGGCGCAGTAATTGAAAATACCATTCTAATCATTTAAACAATTAATTCGGATATATATTCGTAACGTTTCGCAAATAGAAATTGTGCAGTCTATGACAAATGCTCTCTAGGCTCTATAAAAATAGCATATAAAAACATAATGAGGCCAAGGGCTCACGCATAGCTATCAGAGACGTACCATCTTACTAGTCAGTCAAAACACTAAATTCGAGAAGAAAAAAATGCAATTGAAAGTTTTGGTAGGAACAGATGAGCATCAGAGTCAGTAAGTCAAGACGACGAAAAAGTATTATTTCCGCTGGCTAAACGGACTGTCACACAACATCTGCTTTGCAATTTTCCCGGTTTAACTATTTTAATGCGATGTTAGGCTATAGATAGTAGACATATACTGTATGATAGAGGTCATAGTTGGGGTCCCTCAAACAACGACCATGCAAGTGAGAGGGCATAAACATGTGTCTTCTTTAATGGCAATACATATAATTACATTCACGCATCTTGAATTTCCCCAAAATCTACTTTAGTTTTCAAATCCGAATAAAATGACACGTGTCATGGAAAATGTGATACACACCAAAATGATACTGTAATTTCGAGTACATTTCCAAGTGAAATCACATTCCCCTAATTGCACTGAATTGACACACTAAATCCAGTCCATAATAAGCAGAAAAGCAGAATCTAGTTGGACCAACAGAAAAACAACATCCATCCACTCCCGACCAACTGGAATTTGTTTCTAATGAGAATTCATTCAAAATATTACTCTACACTGCAATTTTAAGCAAACCAAAAGGAGGATTTTTTTAAACTAATGTCGAGCGCGCGACGAAGTTCAAATTTATATACAGTCTGACATGCATGTGATGTCTGCATATGCGATATAACAATGCATGATCTTGTAGGTCTTGTAATTAATTTTTCGTTTATCAATTTTCTCTTTTCCCTTAAGATATGTAAAAAGACAAAATATTCTAGTGCCAGTAATTTTTATTTTTATTTTAAATATTCTATAAGTATTGTTGGTCTTAAAAAATACGGTTTAATAATGTTCTCATATCCTTATACCCGCTGTAAACGCAGTATGTTCATAGCATCTCTAATGAGTTGATTTATAGACAACATGCACGCGTATTTATAATGCTAATTCGATTCTGGTTGATCTTGCTAACCCAGATGCATTATTTAATATTTGATATGCATTAAAATTATTTTTGTTCCAAATTGATGTAATAAATTATTTATTTATTTATTTGTTTATTTATTTATTTATTTGCATTGGAAAAAATCTCGTCCTTTGCTTCACAGCTAACAATCGAGCTTAGTACGAGAGAGAGAGAGAGAGAGAGAGAGAGAGAGAGAGAGAGAGATGGATTATGCGCGTTCAGGGTCTTTAAAGAAAAGAAAACTGCATCAGCCGGTGTCCTTTAACTTTCTGCGTTTCTATTCTCACTGTCTGGTATACTGCAAACATTCACTCGTAAGTATTTAAATTAGTGGTATTTTGACGTAAAAATACCAACAGTACTTTGACAACGTGTTTTATTGTTTCATATTTCCTTTTGTCTCACAACGTGTGTGTGGGTGGTGGGATGTCAATGACTACGAGCAAAATAATTCTTTTGCAAGCTGATGAGTGATGACCTATGTGGCCAAACAATTAATTCTTGCAAGTACATTATCGTAACCCCATTGAAAGTTGAAGCCGATCATGAAAAATTAAATCACATTTTTGCTCACATTTTTGAGCTGATGTAACATTTTTCAAACTATTTTTAGACACTTTTTGCCACACGTGTAATTCACTACTTGACTAAGATACAAAATAAATTGAAACCGCGATTCAACCGCTAATATTCACGTGTAATCGACATTGATATTCTTAGGAAGTTACACAAAGTGTTGAACTACGCACGAACTTTAAACCTTTGCTTGAATGCTTTAAATGGAAACGCCGAGTCTCCTATGGTGGAACATCAGTGGAAGTGGGGAGTAAAAGTAATGTAGAAAAACCCACCACTTAAATTTATTACTTAGTTGTGAAAAAAGTTTTATAAAGTGGTTTTGAAACTAAATTCATAACACCCAGCATATTGCTGAAGCAGAACAGCACACTCTATAAGATCAAAAAGTTATTGTGCCCCTAAAGGGACGAATTCGTTGATGGCATTATTGTGCCCCAAAAGGGACGAGTTCGTTGATGGCATTATTGTTCCCCAAAAGGGACGACGAATTCGTCGGTGACATTATTGTGCCCCAAAAGGGAGGAATTCATTGATGACATTATTGTGTCCCAAAAGGGACGAATTCGTTGGTGACATTATTGTGCCCCAAAGGAGACGAATTCGTTGGTGACATTATTGTGCCCCAAAAGGGACGAATTCATTGATGAAATTATTGTGCCCCAAAAGGGACGAACTCGTTGATGGCATTTGAGTGATTGATATGCACTAGCTTGTTAACTTTCCAACTTCTGCTGCCTTTCTTCTGGTGGCTAAAAGCTTTTACCATGGAACGAATAGTTCTGCCACAAGCAACACAGTTGTGTTTTGTGATAGATTGAGCCTGTTTGATGCAGTTCTTCCTGCTTTGGCGTTTACTTTGTAATTGGTCCAGTCACTTTTTGTCATGATGTCGCAATGCCACCCGTAGCTGGTGGCGGAATTCGTGTCTGTTGTTTGATTGTGATTCCCGTTCGTTGATGTCGATGTTGATATCTGTATATCACAATTTCAGACGTCTTTAAACAGGTGCATGTGTCCTAGGCAGCGCAGTCATCTCTTTTTAATGAGTAACAGAATGCTCGGTAGTTAGGCCTGTACGTCGACTTCAGCGTTGGTGATCTTGTCCTTCAATTTAGTATCAAAGACGCAACGCATGCAGCGAAAGTGAAAGCTGTCGATTTTCGTCTCTTGGCGAATATAGGTAGTACATGTTTCATTGCGAAACAACACAATACCGAGAGCTGATAGAATTTTAGTCTTGATTTTAAGTCTGGTGTTATTCCGGGTGCACTGTTTGAGTCATCCATTTGTAATAAGTTGTTATCTGGGACAACTGACACCTGATGGTATTGATTCATGTCATGAATATATCATGATCAAACTTGGTGTATGTATTATTTATCAAACTCTAAAATGAACTGGATTAGAAGGTAATCTGCTGCCATGTTTTTCATATTATCACTCTATGGTCTATTTATTCGTTAGATTTTTCTCCAACTTGAATAGATCATTATATCAGCACGATTTCTGAGGGGACATCTACTAGTTATATATGCATACAATACTAATCTTACTCTGTCATCTGATAACATTGTTTAATGAACTTGGCACATACTCTTATATTATCTATATCTTCCATGATTATTAGCGACACCCGCGCATATTTTTTGACAGTATCCTAACAAAAGAGTTGTCAGGCTCGTTTCACCTGAGGGTATGTGAGAAAGTGTGCCAGTAGCTTTCCGTTGTCGGTAGCTCTTACCGGAATTTTCCCAGGTTCTTCCTCCACCAGTTATAGTCTCTTGTGCGCTGAAAAGCAGCGTTAAACCCACAATAACAAGAACAATATGACCGGTATTTAATAGTCCTGATAATATGATAGTATTGTCACATCAGAACATTACTGTATTTTCTTATCCCATGACATAAATAAGATTAATACGTACCAGAATTCTCAAAAAGGTTTTTGTTATGATAACGTTAGATGGATTATCTCAATATTTTATAGACTTCAATAAATTAAGTTTATAAATCTGATGATATATCAATGGTAAGTTTTCAAAGTAGATTTTTTTTATAGCAGGTAGTCTACAGGATAAGCTATTGGATTCTGAACCAGATTGTGATTCAGTTTAAACGTACCAGCGATGATTGGGCAATATACAAATTTGACATAATAGTGTACTGGAATTTCATGTTTCTTATGGCGTAGGAGCCACATATTTTTCTCAGAAACAAATGTTTGGAAAGTAGTGTAGATAAAAGTGTGACACTCACTGGTCAAGGTAGAGCAGGATTTTGAGGTCATAACTATTTTGAGGACCGATGACCATGGTGACCAAGAACCTTTGTTGCTGTAGCAACTAAATTTATAGATCAGTGACCTAAGGTCAGAAATTAAATGGCCCAGAACAGGCCAGAGGAGTCTGATTTTTGAAGGCCATTGTATCATGTTTTCTTGTAAAATTTTGAATGCCAGATTCCAAGATTTTTATATTTATAAAGATTGAATTTGAATACAGTAGTCTAGCTGGTCCAGATGTTTTTCAGGCCAATTCGAAGGCTTGTTACATAGGTCAGAGGATATGGATGAAGGTCAAAGGTTACTAATGTAATGAGCTGTAATCTTCTTTTACATAGCACAATTCAAAATAGCATGAAGCTAATGTATATATATATATATATATATATATATATATATATATATATATATATATATATATGATCATGACAAGCTGTGTAAAAAGAGATCGATCACCATGTGGGCAGAACGTTGTCAACATTTCTTCAATGTCCGTTCTTAGTTCTATTGACATTTTAACAATTTTTGTTTAAAGCATTCTGTATGTAATTGCGAGACCAGATTTATGTGCTTGAGTTTGACTCATTTCTTTCACTTTGTGTTAATGCATATTTTTGTGACGTTGTGCAAGCACAGTCATCGGTGTTGTAGCGTCTGCTTGTTCTCTCTTTTCAGACGTTCGCATTCGACTATTTTTTTAATGCATGTGAACGTTCACCAAGTAGTTTATCAAGTTCGACCGTACGTGGACTTGTTTGTTTTCAGATACCTTGTCCGATTCTTCCCTAACTTGAGTTTCATCCTGAATTTTGTCTTCTCACCGTCCGTATATAATACAAGGAAATTTTAATATACATTAACATAAGTCTGACCATGAACATAGGTTAATTGCAAGATTACCAAAAAACTAATTCGCAATGCAAACTGTCCACTAAAAAGGATGGATTCAAAGACCTGTTCGAAACGTGGAGAAGATTAATACAGAAATGACTTTTACAGGACTAGTAGGATGCTTTGCAAACAATATCATAATGAATACATAAAAGTTTCATAGAGAAAACAGAGAACATCGAAAAGAAAAAGTGAAAAGTTGGTAAAAATAAATGTTAGGTATATTTGATTTAATTATATCTGATGTAATTGTTTGCAAGTTGTAAAATCTATTTTTTTAAAATTTCATTATATGTCAGAATAATGTAGTTCTAGTTGCAGAACTCATACTTTTTTCCAGAAAGTAGTGTGACCTCGACGGTTCGTTTTGTGACCTTGACTGTTCGTTTTAGTAAACACCATGTGTTGACCTGGATCCTGGCATTGATTCAAAGTTAGTAGTAACCACGTAAATAAGTTCTATTTTTATTTTAAAATGATTGGTTGTTGTCGATGTCATGATGGGATGACGTGGTTCAAGGTGTAAACAATTTTTTAAATTTTATTCTTAGAGTAAAATGATTGAGTTTTCTCAGGATTATGTTCGGCGTACGTGATATAAACACGATCACGTGACCCCCTTTTCGATTTCGCAACTTGGGGATTTTCGAAACTGCGTTTTAGAATACGATATAACTCTTGTTTTAGAGAGATATTCTCAGCTGGGCTTTTTTCTTTAAACTGGAAAGTGTCTGTTCTATCGTTTGGAGATATTTCAAATTATTTGGATTCAAAAGGATTAATTCTTTTTTCCTGGAACAATACGTGTGCTCATAAGAAATACTTGAACAAAAACAGGTCTTATAAAAAATTTATTCGGATTTCCAAAACAGGAGTGATATTTCTTGTCTCTAAAAGGAACCGTATACTTCAACACATTACAGGTTACAGCATACATCATCGTATTCCATCTTGGATTCTTCGTCAGGACTCGAACTCGAAATCCTTAGAAGATTTTATTATTAGGGCTTCTAAAATTTGATTCGTGGATTATTCTTGGATTAATTTTGGATTTGATTCTTAAAACCGTAAGTTCATATTTTTGCATTTTTACAGAATTTTTCTAGGGAAATAAATTATTATCTTTTTCAAAGCTTATTGTTTTCACTCTTTCTTGTGTTACTGTTTATTCGAGCCTAAACACGTAACAGAAAGCAGAGAGTATATTAAGAGATACATGAAAAGGAACTTTAATTTTTTTTCGAAATCCTTACATTAATTGAAACAACAAGAGTAGGAATGATACACGCATTGAAGCAAAGCGCGTTATCAAATACGACATTAAAGATACTTGAGGTTTCCACCGAATAATTTGTCACGTAGATGGCTTAACTTGCAATGCCGTGTTCCTCTTGTAATTTGTTTGATGCTGAACAACAAAGATGTTTCCTCTGGTCGAAAGCAAGATTCGTGATAACCTGTGAAAAGATGTTTAACAATGTGAACATGGTTTTGATATAAGCGATGGAAGATAATGAAAGATTACTAACTTAATAGTTGAGGAGAATTTGCTAGCAAACATTGCCTCTGGCCTTGACCAG
This sequence comes from Sinohyriopsis cumingii, assembly GCA_028554795.2. Lineage (NCBI taxonomy): Eukaryota > Metazoa > Mollusca > Bivalvia > Unionida > Unionidae > Sinohyriopsis > Sinohyriopsis cumingii. The sequence goes on along the minus strand of CM068825.1, from coordinate 24,281,775 downwards.
TATTGCAGTTTGTTTTCATTTTGTACACTATATTACATGATACAATAAGAAGTCTGTCATGATAAATAGTGTTACAAGTTTGGTCAAAGCTAGCATTGCATTAACAACAGTGACACTTTTCTTTAACACGTTTCTTTTTAACATTGTACTGTGGCATTAGACAGTCTTTGGCATATCCTTTTTCATAGTTATCTTCAGTTTTAGAAATCTATATGTTAAAAGTTATGAAAATAGCAATCACTGCAAATAGATGAATGCCTGACTTAAATGAAGAAAAACAATCCGGTGAATTGTCTAATTCGTTTGATGTCATGTTTCAATGTAGTCATCTTTTAATCATTGTTTCAAATATTCATGTAGTGGATTGGAATAGGTTTCCTAATACCTAATGTCGCTATGTAATTTACTTCATCTAGCAAAGATTTTGAATGTTTAACAGCTCTAGTATTTAAAAAGAGGTCATACCCTTTCGTGATTGCTCCCCCTCCATCTTCTCTAACTTCTATCTCTTTGATTCCCAAGTATTGCTCTCTGATATATATTCTTTTCTTACCTTTATACCGGATATATTTCATCGTGTGGTACCAAAAATCTGAATTATAGGTTTTGGTACCGGACGATGAAATATATCCGTTATTAACGTAGGAAATTAATATTTTTTATTATATACCAAACTTGCTTCAGATTCAAAATTGAAAATATTATATTAATCTCACTCTTTGACACAACACTTTCACACCACCCACACTCGTAAATTTACCTCACTTTCATTTCCTGATGATTTCAATGTAAGCGACTTAAGAAAGCCGTAGACTGTGGTTGACCTAATCTGTCGCAATATATTACATCTTTTTCATTTTGCAAATTATTTGACCCTTCATAAAAACAAAGCAAGTCCGATTCAGCAATGCATCGCAGCGGTTTTGTCAAAGTTTTCAAGTAAGGATAAATAACTTCGGAGAGTACAGAACGGCGTCTAGCAAAATAACTTTATTAACGATTAATTTCCATGTCTGAAATGTAAAGCAGTTTCTATTTATTTATTTTAGCTCACAAAGTAATCGTTTTTGTTGTTGCAGGCACAAATTTTGTATACACATACAATCAAGCGTCGCATATCATGATGGTAAATCTTATATTGTCACATGTGAAAATAATACAAGTGTGTAAGAAAAACACTTGAAAATTATTTCAGCAATAATTCTCTATATTTCACACTGATATATATATATATATATATATATATATATATATATATATATATATATATATATATATATATATATATATATATATATACATACATACATACATACATACATACATACATACGTGTGTGTGTGTGTGTGTGTGTGTGTGTGTGTGCCTTGACTGAGTAATACGTTTGTTGCTTTTGGAGTATTGGCCAGTTTGTTTCTTTTATTGATGGCCATACTTGTTTTGGCATTTGCATCTTTCTTAATTGCATTTTTTGATTAAAGGTGTAAACAAAAGAGAGAGTAAGAGGTTAGAAGTCTTTGTCTAAAGAAGGAGCTCTAAGGTTATTTTTACAATCTTGAGCAGATAACAAAATATCAAGCGTTCTCTCTACAATATCTTGATGAAAAGTTTATATTCTTCTATCCTAATATCTATTAGTATTTGGGTTTTGCCTTAATTTATATATCCAGTACATTTATATATCATTAAATTAATTTATATGTTGACTTTGTTAAGGTGACTTAATCAATATAATGCATTAATCTGAGTTTCGGGACATATTTAAGGTGTTGTTCATGTTAGTTTCTTTTCAGTCTAGAACCTGTGTATCTACGATAAAGAGTTAGCTTTTCTGACAAAAAACAGAATGCTTAACTGTGTTGACCTTACCTCGTACGATAAACTGACTTTTTGCACACATTCAAGGGCTTTTATTTATTGTTTCTTCCACATTCACGTGATTGATTTTTCATGTCTGATCTGTTCCTTTCCTCTATTAAAATACCATATTAATTTTTTATGACATTTACACAATTTGTGCATCTCTGGTATTTAATATTTTCTGTTCATTTCCTCACTAAGTTTTCTATGTTGCGTTTGCAGCATTGTGTAAGTACTGTTTTTCCTTCCAAATAAGCATCAGGAAACATCGGCCATGTCTCTTAGAGCCAAATCACGTCATAAACCCGCAAGAACTACTCATGTCACACATATACCAGGTGACAAAGGCTCCACTTAATGGAACTGTACCATTTATGTAAGTATTTACTTTCAAACGAAATTTCCGTAAAACGTTATATTCAAAATCTCTCTCTCTCTCTCTCTGTATATATATATATATATATATATATATATATATATATATATATATATATATATATATATATATATATATATATATATATAACCATTAGAGATAAGCTTCACACCATACTTTCAATTGATTCGGCGTCACCATACAGTTGGGACACAGAATTTGAGTGGCAACCATTAGCAGCATCTGAACCTGTCTCTATGGATTTCGTACGTACAATCCTGATGAAGAGTGCACCAAAGTCGTGTGAACTTGACCCAATTCCAACATCACTGCTGCTTAAGTGCTTAGATCTAGTACTGCCTTCACTAACCGATGTTATTAATACCTCTCTCTCATCCGGGGAATTCCCATCATTTTTCAAAACTGCCATTGTAAAGCCTCTGGTGAAGAAACCAACACTAGACCATAACGATTTAAAGAACTATCGCTCAGTTTCTAATCTCCCATTAATATCAAACATCTTAGAAAAGGTTGTTCTATCTCAGCTTTTATCTCATCTAAATTCAAACAGTCTTTTTAGCAATGTACAATCTGCATATCGCCCTTGCCACAGTACTGAAACTACTCTTCTAAAAGTAGTTAATGACTTTCTCTCTGCTTTTGATAGCGGAAAGATTACAGTCCTCACCCTCCTTGATTTGTCTGCAGCATTTGACACAATATACCAGGATATATTACTTCACCGTCTCCCGCATGTATTTGGCATTCATGATACAGCCTTACTGTGGTTCAAGTCCTACTTGGTCAACAGGACACAAATTGTATCTGCAAATGGAATACACTGCAGCCCAGTTGATCTATGTTGTGGTGATCCACAGGGGTCTGTTCTTGGACCTGTTCTCTTCATTCTGTACACTCAGTCGTTCTCAAGTGTCATAGATCATCATCCAGTGTCTCACCAATTGTACGCTGATGACACCCAAATATACAAATCTAGCCACCCAGCTGAAGTTGATGCTACCATCCAAGGTGTAGAGAGGTGCATTTCTGATGTGAAATCAAGGATGACATGTAACAAGCTGCAGATGAATGATTATAAAACTGAGGCCATTCTGATCACAACACAAAGACTTTCTCATTCACATCCTTTACCTCAGTTAATAAATATTAGCAACACCAACATTAAATTCACACAATCAGTACGAAACCTAGGTGTTACTCTGGACAGTACAGTACTCTCACATTGCACCAACATGTCATGAACATATGCAAGGCTGCATATCTTGAGCTGAGACGCATCAGCTCAATTCGCAAATATCTTTCAGTTAATGCCACTAAAACACTTGTGTATTTATTAGTACTTTCAAGACTGGACTATTGTAACTCAATTCTGTCTGGTTCATCTCAATATCTGCTCCAGAAACTTCAGAAAGTTCAAAACACAGCTGCCCAAATCATGCTTAGAGTACAACGATCAGAGCACACCTCCCCACTGCTCTGTACCCTATACTGACTATTGATTCGATCCAGAATCAAACACAAAATTTGTTCTCCATGCTACGTTTCACTGACGGACTCTAGTCCAACATACCCATCTGACCTCACCGATGTGTACACACCAGCAAGATACTTACGCTCCTCTTCTGACAATCGTATACTCATTATACCCACTATGAAAACAAAGTCATATGGACAGCGTTCTTTTGCATACCAGGGACCAGCAACGTGGTATGAATTGCCCACTGAACTTCGACACAAAGACACAGTGATCCTATTCAAGAGTGCTCTCAAAACTCACTTATTTCGACTGCAAGAACAAACTTAGAGCTTCTAAAGATTAGGCCCAATACAAAGTCCTCATTATTATTATTATTATTATTATTATATATATATATATATATATATATATATATATATATATATATATATATATATATATATATATATATATATATATATATATATATATATATATATATATATATATTGGTCGTGCTGGTAATTTTCTTTGTTCCTTATTTGCTACTAAACTTTAAAATAACCAAAATCTTCATGTTATGTTGATGTTATGTAAAATTATTCTTGATAAATATTTTCTCCAAGACAAGAGAAAGGGAATGGTTGATTGAATATTTCTGCGATACGTTCTTTGAATGAACTTTGCACAAAGTGCGAATGTCCGCTTGACTGCATCAACAGCTATGAGATCGTCATTGTTTTAACCAAAATCTTGCAAGAAAGCTTCTAGTTTGTTTTTATGCTGGCTTTGTTTTTCATCGTTTTCGAGATGTATTTGGAATCAAATTCGTATTCTTTTTAAAGTTACCTCTTAAATTTCTTGTATGATGTCATCTGTTATAATACAAGGATATCACCACACTGTAGTCACTTTGTCACGTGATTCACGTGTGCCATTTTCTTTTAACTCAAATGTTTTGGAATATACTGTTTTCATCTGGCATAATGAAAACTATATATATTTTGGAATGTAATGTTTTTATCTGGCATAATGAAAACTATTCATGTTTTGGAATGTACTGTTTTCATCTGGCATAATGAAAACTATTCATGTTTTGGAATGTACTGTTTTTATCTGGCATAATGAAAACTATTCATGTTTTGGAATGTACTGTTTTCATCTGGCATAATGAAAACTATATATATTTTGGAATGTACTGTTTTTATCTGGTATAATGAAAACTATTCATGTTTCGGAATGTACTGTTTTCATCTGGCATAATGAAAACTATTCATGTTTTGGAATATACTGTTTTCGTCTGGTATAATGAAAACTATTCATGTTTTGGAATGTACTGTTTTCATCTGGCATAATGAAAACTATTCATGTTTTGGAATGTACTGTTTTTATCTGGTATAATGAAAACTATTCATGTTTTGGAATGTACTGTTTTCATCTGGTATAATGAAAACTATAAATGTTTTGGAATGTACTGTTTTCATCTGGCATAATGAAAACTATTCATGTTTTGGAATGTACTGTTTTCATCTGGCATAATGAAAACTATTCATGTTTTGGAATGTACTGTTTTCATCTGGGATAATGAAAACTATATATGTTTCGGAATGTACTGTTTTCATCTGGCATAATGAAAACTATAAATGTTTTGGAATGTACTGTTTTCATCTGGCATAATGAAAACTATAAATGTTTTGGAATGTACTGTTTTCATCTGGCTTAATGAAAACTATAAATGTTTTGGAATGTACTGTTTTCATCTGGGGTAATGAAAACTATTCATGTTTTGGAATGTACTGTTTTCATCTGGCATAATGAAAACTATATATATTTTGGAATGTACTATTTTCATCTGGCATAATGAAAACTATTCATGTTTTGGAATGTACTGTTTTCATCTGGTATAATGAAAACTATTCATGTTTTGGAATGTACTGTTTTCATCTGGTATAATGAAAACTATTCATGTTTTGGAATGTACTGTTTTCATCTGGCATAATGAAAACTATTCATGTTTTGGAATGTACTGTTTTCATCTGGCATAATGAAAACTATTCATGTTTTGGAATGTACTGTTTTCATCTGGCATAATGAAAACTATTCATGTTTTGGAATGTACTGTTTTTATCTGGTATAATGAAAACTATTCATGTTTTGGAATGTACTGTTTTCATCTGGCATAATGAAAACTATTCATGTTTTGGAATGTACTGTTTTTATCTGGTATAATGAAAACTATAAATGTTTTGGAATGTACTGTTTTCATCTGACATAATGAAAACTATAAATGTTTTGGAATGTACTGTTTTCATCTGGTATAATGAAAACTTTAAATGTTTTGGAATGTACTGTTTTCATCTTGGATAATGAAAACTTTAAATGTTTTGAAATGTACTGTTTTCATCTGGCATAATGAAAACTATTCATGTTTTGGAATGTACTGTTTTTATCTGGTATAATGAAAACTATTCATGTTTTGGAATGTACTGTTTTCATCTGGTATAATGAAAACTATTCATGTTTTGGAATGTACTGTTTTCATCTGGTATAATGAAAACTATAAATGTTTTGGAATGTACTGTTTTCATCTGGGATAATGAAAACTTTAAATGGGGATGACGTTCATGTTGTAGCTGCTACGTTTCTCTTAAAACTCAGTTTCCACCCTCCTCAACACTGCCATGTTTCTCTTTTAAAACTCAGTTTCCACCCTCCTCAACACTGCTACTCCTCTACTGTGCTTCATTTGGCTCCAATGGAAATGACTTTACAGTGTAACACTTCTGTTTCTAATTGGCAACGAGTTGTGTTTTTATATATTATATATTTTAAAGGAATTATGTCTTTTGCTTCTTCCTCGGGTTTTAAAGATTTGTCATATCCATTAGATAAATGCATACATATTACTTCTCATTCTTATTGTCTTCAAAATATTTTAAACTTTTAATGCCATCTAGTTTCTCGTATATACATACTTCCTTTTTGTAAAACATATCGTCCATATCCCTCCATTTAAGTCTTCAAGTTTAGAAACAACAGGATCACTTGCCTAATTTTGGAATATTTCCTCGATAATGTTAGGAAGGTATCCTGTTACAAATACCGTTTTACATTTGTAAATTTGGACAGTTTCCTCAATTTTGAATTTGAGAGTTACGAATATACTAGTTGTTCAATTACTCAATAGATTCATCAATACTTTAGATTCGTTTTCTTCCTTGCTCATTTCAACCTAAATCGTGTATATTGACCTGTGATGGGTGCCATTGCATGCATAAAGAAGTTTTGGTCAAAAGCCATCACGTTTTCTGACTTGTTTGGGGGCTAAACAGTGGCGTCACTGGGGGGTGCGGACCGCACCGGGTGACACCATCAGAGGGGGTGACACCCAAATGACTGTCTATAAAATTTTCGACTTTTGTGCAGGAAGTGTTCCATGGGGGTGACACCATGAGTTACTGTACATGACTGTCTATAAAAATTTAGAATTTGTGTGCAGGAAGGAGGTCCATGGGGGTGACATCATGAGTTACCGCACTGGGTGACACCAACCCTAGTGACGCCACTGGGGCTAAATACTGCAACATTCTGTCTTTAGGGTTCTGTTACCCGTTTCCAGTACGTATGTTTATTTCTTTGCCTTTTTTGTCTGAGCAAGATGGAAATACTCAATATTTTGTTTTTCGAGCAAATACTTTACTTTCCTATTGTAAAATTCGTTTCCCTCATGGAACTGTGTCTTTTCATGCGTTCTCTCTTTGAAGATTTCGGTTAGAACGTCGTGTATGTCGTCTTGTTTTCGTTATTTTCAACTTTTCAGACCGATATCTTTTTCGGACAACATATCGTAATTTTATAATGCCTTTGTATTCATCGTTTTATTTTCATACGCTTGAATGTTTACAGTATATGTTTGCCACTTTTCACTTATCTAACGTTCCCTCTGGAAATATTGTCTAGCTTGCTTGTGTAATGTGTAGGGAGATTGATCAGTAAACCGTTCTTTCAATTCAAAGTATTTTTTTTTTTATTCTGTTTTGATTTGTTTCCAAAAATTGATTGACATTTGCGTAAGCAAATGTACTCTCAGTGCCTTAGTAGTGATGGCATTCCATGGTAGTGTCGTAGTAGTGATGGAGTGTATTCCATTTGCAGACACAATTTGTATCCTGTTGACCAAGTATGACTTGAACCACTGTAAGGCTGTATCATGAATGCCAAATGCATACTGGAGACGGTGAAGTAATATATCATGGTCTGTTGTGTCAAATGCTGCAGACAAATCAAGGAGGGTGAGGACTGTAATCTTTCCGCTTTACAAAATTTCTTTAGCGACTACTCAGTAGCCAACTGCCGATCAGCTATAAGGGGAAAGTTTATTTTCAGCAAAGTACGACATCTCATAGAATCTTTCAGATATTTTAATGATTTCAAATACGTGTCAGATTTTTTACCATTCCTAAGGTTTGTTCAAAAAGGAATACTCAGCTGACTGACAATAGCTAAGGTAAGTAGTGTTGTGGAGTATCACATTTGCTAATTTGCACAGGTAAAGTACACGAAGCGGAAAATCCCAAATCGTTTGAAAATCGGTAAGACGAGCATGTAGGTTGAAGAAATATACAGAGAAGAAAGAACAGTGGACGGTTATTTGATAAGTGAAATTAGAATGCAATAGAAAATCTTCAGCGAAAATAAACCAGATAATGTATTCCAGTGGTGAAGAAAATTTTCATCAGACTATATATTCATACTGGCTTTAAAATCCTTACTCTTCATTTTGAAAATTAAGTACTGTATAGAACGTACCAAACACTGTCATAAAACGTAATAGTTTTCTTTCCTTGACAACGACTATATACAAATAGTTGCCCAGCTATGACATATTGTTTACACTTCAGTGTTCCACAAACATTGCCTAGTTACTGCTGGATTTCTTTGGATCAGTCGTTTCCTTTCAGTGCAAAACAGCCCACATTGAAATTCAGGTGTTCTGGATTGTGATATGAGAAACATGAAAGAGGTGCTCTTTCAAATGTAAAACAAAATCCAAAGTTTGTTTTGTTTTGCATTTGGTTTTCTGGTGGGGTTTGGGTGGGGGTGGGGTTGGACAGCTATATAGTCATTTGTGGCAACTTTATCTCAATGTTTTCCCTATATGAATTAACATAATTGAATGTACTGTCACTAAACTTCAAATGATATTATTAATTATGATAACGAATCCTACAAGATAAGGGTGTGACCGTGACCTTCTCTTTATGCTAATGGAACGATGCAAGTTATTGCTCTCATCATCTGCTTAGGAGTATGATAACGAATCCTACAAGATAAGGGCGTGACCGTGACCTTCTCTTTATGCTAATGGGACGATGCAAGTTGTTGCTCTCATCATCCACTCAGGACCAACAACTACTGTAAGTTTCATGCTGCCACACTCAGCAAAGAATGAATCTCGCCTTTTATTGTCTGAACTAGAACGTTCAGTCCGTCCAAAAATATATGATATTCATTGAGAAATGAAATGAAAAACAATAGCAACATGTAAAAGACTCTGAATAAATCTTACTAATTTTACTGGTATGCTTTTATTGCAAAACGTACAACAATTATGTTAGTTCTAAATGTTACATCTTAATAAACAAAACGATTCATGCCAAACGTCTTTGCGATCGTATAAAAATAACTTCCCAGCATAATTACAACCAGAGAGGTTCCAAGTCGTATAGCGGAACGCTTCAGCGACAATGGGAATTATAATTGCAAGACACACCCCCAGGACGATATAGCGACAAGATTTATAGCGACAATTGGAATTAGCATTACAAGACCCCCTGGGATGATATAGCGACAAGATTAATAGCGACAATTGGAAAATATATTACAAAACCCTCTGGGGCTGTTTACGGACAATGGGAATTTAACATGGGGAATATTGGGCCTGTTTACGGACAAGGGAAAGCTGGGTCTGTATATCGTCTGACGTCACGGTATGAGAGAATGGTAACAATGTTGCAACCATATGAGGTGACGTCACAGTACTGAAGATTGGTAACAATTTTTGGAATAGTTGATATTGCTACCCATATCTGAGAAATGTTTTGCTAGTATGTTTGCCTTGTCTTTATTGGTAGTAGTGCCTTTAAGTTTGGGGGTTGTATATGTTGTTTTTCCCCTAAGTGCTTTAATTTTGTCCCAGACTTGCTTTGAATTAATATTTAGGTTAAGTTTAGAGCAGAAGGCTTGCCATGTGTTATTTAGAGCTTTCTTTTTAGCCTTATGCGCTGTTGTGCATAGTTCATTCCACCATGGTACTTTTGGCTTTTGTAGGCTGTTGTTTGTTACTTTTGGGATACTCTGATTAACTGCTTTTAAAATGGTAGTTATTATATTGTCATGATGGTTGTCAATATTTGGATGTTCTAGGTTGTCAATATTTATTTGATCTAGCAGGATTTGGAAATGATCCCAGTTAGCTTGACTATATTTCCATCTGGGTGGGGTTTCAATGGGTATGTGTTGGGTTTTTATTTGAATAGTGATAATGACTGGGAAGTGATCGCTTCCTAGTGAATCGTCTTGATCTACATCCCAGTCAGTGATTTGCGCTTATCTGGGGGGTGCTTATGGTAACATCTATGGCTGAGAGGGACCCATCCTCAGAATTTAGTCTAGTTTTGGATCCGTCGTTAAGGATGACTAGATTGTGATTGGTTATTCACTCTTCGATGTTTTCCCCCCATATATCATTCTTATTCTCTCCCCATAATTCACTGTGGGCATTAAAGTCCCCACAGATGATTAAGTTGTTGGTTTTAGCTTTGGTAATTTGATGGTAGATGTTTTGGCTAATTGTAGGGTTATTGCCCTCCGGGTCATAGAGATTAATAATTTGGATATCTGTGTTACCTGTGCTTACCATTATTGTTTGATGTTCGATGTTGTTTATATTGTTTGTGGTAACTGGAGCTGGTAATGTTTCAACATATGTTATTGTGTCGATAGTAAAGATTGCTAGATCTTCTCCCTTTTGTCCTTTGTGGCGGTGTTTAAAAATTCCCGGAGAGCATCCTATTATTTTGGGTAATTTTGTTTGTTTGTTGGTAAGGTGTGTTTCCTGGATACATATTATATCTGGTTTATTGGTTGACTGGTTGATTTTATCTTGTAATTCGGGGAGGTTTTTGAATAATCCTCTACTATTCCATTGCCAGATGGTTAGTTTGTCTTTAGTTGTATTATCCATGGTTGCTGTTAAACTTTTCAGAGAAAGTAGTTGCCCATTGCTCTAATTGGGTTAGACTGTCCTTGAGTGACCTAATGATGTCATTTAGTGTATATGTCATACTGTAGCTGTTGTTTCCTTCTAAAGGGTTATTTAATAGTTGGGTATTTACTTGAGTTGTATGTTTTGATTTTTCTTCCCCCTCGGGTGGTTTAGGGCTTATGATATTTCTTTGTGTGACTTACGTTTGTATGGCTATTGATTTCTTAACTGAGGTGTTTATTTTAATGTATTTAGTGGGTTTCGGTTGGTTGGTTTTGTCGGGTTTTGGTTGTTTTTTTAAAGGTATATTTACATTAGGTTGTTTAGGTGGTTGATTTGTTTTATTTGCAATTGTTTTTGCGTCTCGGTAGGATAGGTGTTTTGTGTCCACGATCTCAATGGTTAGTTTTTCTTTGATGGTATATCTGCACTCTGGTGATCTTGGGTGGTGTTCTTCAAGGTAATTTGGGCATTTTTGTTTATGTGCGTGGCACTTGCCCTGATGTTTACCACCACATCGGTGGCATCTATGGTCAAATCTACATCTGAGGGCGAAGTGTCCCCAGTGTTGGCATTTAGTGCAGAAACGAGGTTGTTTCTGAAGGGTTCTAAACGGTGTCTCGCTCCTGATGGGCCAAGTTTGATTAAAGTGGGCAGTGGCTCCTTTGATTCAATGACAGCTTTGATTGTTTCCTGACCTTTATAGTTTTTAATTCTATACGTTTTGGTGATTTGGGTGCCGTTTGGCTGGATATTTTTAATATAATATTACATTTGGGATGTCTTTCTTATGTCCCTTGAATGTTAAAACTTTTTTGTATGTTGTAGTTGAGGTTGTTAATGGTTGTCCTGTATTTGTGCCTAATTGTGTTTTTTTTATTATTGTTTCTACCTTTGGTGGGGTTGAGTTTTTGCTCCTGTTTTGGGTTTGATAATGTCTGTCCATTTTGACCTTGAGTGGCACAATATTTTGAATTTCGAGATATTTTTGTGCTTGTGCTAGAGTGCTACATTGGATTATCATGTAGTTTGTTTTGGGTCTAATTATTCTACATTGGCCCTGGTGTGTTCGGGTGAGAGTTGACATGATGGTAGATGTACTAAGGTTGAGTATTTATTTTTGCTGTTGAGATAGATTGTGTGGTCAGCTGAATGGTACTTGTGGTTGTTTTTTGCGTTTGTTCCTACATTGTTTGATTGATCATGTTTTATGGATGTTTGGGAGTAGTTAAGTGGGATACATTAGCGACAATGGGAATTAGCATTACAGACCCCCCTGGGAACGATTAGCGACAATGAAAATTTAACATGGAGAAAAATCGTGGGTCAGATTAGCGACAAGGGGAATTAACATGGGGAATAAATCGTGGGTCACTCTAGCGACAAGGGGAATTTAACATGGAACTATAGTGTGGGTCTGTCTAGCGACAAGGGGAAATTAACATGGGAATAGAGTTTGGGTTTGTCTAGGGACAAGGGGAATTGAATATGGGATTTTTTTTTTTTAAAAAGTTTTTTAAATTTAAATTTAAATTTAAATTTAAAAAAGGGGGTAGGCAATTGAAAGGCTATATCTTTTCGAGAAATATGGCTGGCCCTGAAAAGGGCCTTTGGGTTTTCTTCTTCTTCTTCTTCTTCTTCTTCTTCTAATTTCTTCTTTTTCTCCACCAAGTTCTTATTTTATCTCCTACACTCTTTCTCTTCTTCTCTTTCTTTTTTTTTCTCCTGCTCTTCTTTCTTCTTCTCTTCCTCCTCTTCTTTCTTCCTCTTCTCATTTTCTTCTTCTTTTTCAATTTTTTCGTTCCATTTGCTTATTCTTATTCTTTCCTCTTCATCCTCCTTCTCCTCCTTTATCTCTTTCATGACACCACTAATCTTGTCCTTTACCGTTTTTTAAGTTATTAATTTCCATCTTTACACGATGGGGACTATAGGAATAATGGTCTACAACGAGTCTTATTAACATTTGTTCCATCATTCCTAAGTTGTCTAAAACGTCTTGCAATGTTTGTATTTTGTCCATTTGGTTAGAAGCCATCTTCTTTGTAGAATGGTTTGAACGACGAATACTGTGGGCTCTTATAGTGAAAGCGCGGACGTGAAGGAAAACATCCCCCTAAAACATAAAATTGATCTTACCTAGATCATGACCAAAGAAACAGCAACGCGCGGACGTGAAGGAAAACATCCCCCTACTTTTCTCATTTCATATAATAAACCCCAAACTATACTCTCCACATACGCTAAGAAACAATAAACAAAATCCATAATCTACTATCCACACAATCGTACGTGATCGGTTACAAAACCCAAACTATACTCTCCACATACGCTAAGAAACAATAAACAAAATCCATAATCTACTATCCACACAATCGTACGTGAGCTGTTACAAAACCCAAACTATACTCTCCACATACGCTAAGAAACAATAAACAAAATCCATAATCTACTATCCACACAATCGTACGTGAGCGGTTACAAAACCCAAACTATACTCTCCACATACGCTAAGAAACAATAAACAAAATCCATAATCTACTATCCACACAATCGTACGTGAGCAGTTACAAACACAAACACACAAACACATACCCTCGCACTATGAAAAAAGAGTTAGTGTTTATAATCACACTACTCTACCTACACACACACACACACACACACACACACACACACACACATTGGCAAATCGATAGTTATTTCTTTTCTAGAGTATTGGGTAGCCCTTAAAAGGGCTGGGTTTTTTTTAACTCCAGATGCACCTATCTAATGGTTGCACCTTCCTGGCCTGGCGCCACACACGCATCTTCTTCCCCAGTCTCCTTTCACCTTTCTTCTGGGGAGCGCAGAGGGAGGATGATTCGCTTCAACACCCCAATCCTCTGTCTCGGGAATATTGTACGACATCCTCTCTTCTAGTTTCTTTTCCTCCTCTTCCCTCTGTCTTCTCTCCTCCTCTTCGTTCTTCATTCTTTCCTCTTCTACTATAGCCTCCGCGGCCAGTTCATTTAACAGGCGCCTGACATATTCCAGATGTATCTGGAGTTCAAGAAGTTTGCTTATTCTGCTATTCATTCTTGTGTTGATCAATCAACAAGGGTAGCTAGACTGCCCAGCGAGTTTCAATTTATAGTGAAAACGCGGACGTGATGGAAAACATCCCCCCTAAAACATAAAATTGATCTTACCTAGATCATAACCAAAAAACAACAACGCGCGGACCTAAAAGAAACACTCACTCACTTTTTTATGCTACCCATCACTATTTTAAAATTTTTTTATAAATCACTTCAATAGACTATCCACATACGCAAAGCAATCCAATCTAACCCCAAATTTACACCTCAAACACCAAAAAAAGACATCATTTTAATCTACTATCCTTACCAACTTACTTAACCACTTACAAACACAAACACATACCCTCACATTTTTTTTAAAAAAGAGTTAGTGTTTATTTTCACACTACTCTACCTACACACATTGGCAAATGGATTGTTATTTATTTTCTAGAGTATTGGGTAGCCCTGAAAAGGGCTGTTTTTTTGTTTGCTATGGCATTCTTTTTTAGTTTCTAAGAATGCGATGTCCTCTGAGGATAGACTTTCTGGCGATAGGTCTGCTTCTTCGAAAAGAGAAGAAGAACTCTTTGGTGTCGATACGACAATCGACAAAGCCTCTGTCAGCTTCAGGTTGCTGCTGCTGTTGTTGTTGTTGCTGCTGTCTCTGAAGTCTGTACTTCTCTGTCCATTCTTCTTTTTCCCTGTTCATTTCTTCTCTGAAGAGCTCTTCTATCAGGTCTTCAGTGATTTTTAACATTCTCACATTCTCTATTTCTTCTGGCTTCGGTATCAGACTGTGTCTGACCCTATGCAAATTCACGTAGGCTTCGTTGAGCTTAGCTAGTTTGGAGCACATCTTCTTAGGAGGATGAGTCGACAATCGATGGTTAGACTGGAAACAACCCCGGTTCTTAAAGTCAAAGCGCGGACGTGAAGGAAAACATCCCCCACACGGTTTTTGAGTCGCAACGTTTAGTGAGTGTCATGAGAGGGATAGTAAGAAATGAAAGAGCATCAATCCAACATTCTTATAGCTAAACAAAAGACAAAGGCATTTTTTTCAAAACACAACATTTTTTATTCAAAAATCACTTAACACTAAACAACAACTCTAACATTTTTAACAATAATCCAACAATATAACATCAAACAATTTTTTCAAAACACAACATTTCTTATTCAAAAATCACTTAACACTAAACAACAACAACTCTAACATTTTTTAACAATAATCCAACACTAAAAGTTTCTCCACTAGGTAAAGAGGGATAACAGTCTTCCATGGCTTCTAGGAATCTAGGATGACTTCTCTCAAACTGTTGATTTCTATCGTATTATCAAATTCGGCATACAGGATGACGTTCACCGTTTCATCAGGGTCTCGGTCTTTAAACTGAATTTCCACACGAATCTGGCCGGATTTTATAGGGTGGAAATGTCCCTCGTCGCTGCCTTGGTCTGGAGTGAAATCGAAAGCCCACAAAGCGTAGCCTCCTGCATAATCCTCGTACGTAATACCGTGACTGGTATTGGTTCCTAACTGTCCGGTGGCTTCGTACAGGGACAAGTACGATCTCAAGTAATTCTTCTTGGTAAAGTCAGGTTCGAAAGGTCGGGTACACAAGGTCTTGCCATCGCGACTGACTTCGATTTTGGACACGCCAAAGTGTTGAAAGTAAAAAGGATTTTTTTCGGCAGCTCCGTTGAAGGCTGTATTCTCGACGATACCAACGATCAAACGTTTGGGTAACTGTCCTTGGAACAGATGATCTTCGATCATGGATCGCTGTCCCTTGGGAATGGTGAAGGTTTTCACTTCCACGCGTCGTATGGGATACTTGGCGGTTGTTCTGCTCAATGTTTGACTGATGTCGTTTCCCACTTTAGGTAACACTTCCACACGGCGTACGTAGAGTCTGGCTTCTAGGATTTTGGTTTTGTAACCGTCACTATCAGCCATCAAATGGAAAGCGGCACTGCTACGATTCAGTCTCAGGCGGACATCCACCCCGTTCAGCAAATACTTTTCTTGCAATCACATGTCCAAATGCAAACGATCCATCAGTTCTAAACTTGTGTCGGCTCCCGTGATTCTCTTTCTTCGTTCTAGAAATCCATCATTGTTGTCTTTCTTTTCATCAGTTTCCAATATTTCAAACTTGGTAGGTTCGTCAGCTTCCCATACCACACAGGCATTGAGATGAGTGTTCTTGGCATCTATTCCGTACGTCAAGAGATTTTCCAGGTAGGCACGATAAGGGTAAGTATCCATGCTGCTACTGACCAGTTTGTTATTCAAGTACAAGTCCTCTCCACTGAACAAGGAATGCATGAAATTGTTGACGGGAGCTACTGCTTCATCGTCTATAGCACCTCCAGTCTTATCTAGAATTTTGACTTTCAGGTACAAGTAACTGCTATTCAGATCGATGTAATCTTCGGGCTGTCCTTTGATTTCAAACTCGATGGGAGCGGAATCCGTCAGTGAGGAGACGGGGTGAAATTCCACCCACTGGGATTCTTGCATGGTCATCATGGTAGGGGGCATGGCAAACAGATCCAGTTCCGTCTTGGAACAAGCGCAAGATTCTCGGTGCATCATTTTTTTGTCTCTTTTCTCAATAATCGAAAACGTCTAAGTCTCGAACGGTTCTTCTTTTCTTGGCCTTTCTCGCTTGAAGTCTGGTGAAAGGGTGTTTTCTTCGTCGTCTCTTTCTGCCTTGTCCTTGCTGAATGCCTGACTCGGTAGCGTGCAGGGCATTTATAGGTGTGTCTTGTCGGCCCAAAATGTCTTTACCCGTTTGCAGCAAGATATTTTTGCCTGCCCTCATGAAGGCTTCTTTAGGGTTTTGTTTGTCGATGATGACATTTTGGAGAAATTCTTTGCCTTGCGTCAGTGCCGCATCTTTCAAGGCGTGCAATCCGCGTGTCACCATCGGTTTCAACACTGGGGCCACCGAACGAAAGGCCGATTTTAACATGTCTCCTAAACCGTGTCCTCGCTGTCGAGCAACCCCTCGGTACACTGGATACATGACTTACTTACGAGTCGTGAGAGAACCGTTTTCGAAAATGGAGTTTCACCGTGACTTTTCCTTTGGTGAATGGAATATTTTGTCCCAGATCTCCTTTTATAGCAATGTTGACCGTGTCCAGATACGACTTGTTGACCGGCAAATAGTGAGAATGAACAAATTCGCGGTGGACGTGGTAAGTGTTTCCACCTTCCTCGTCAGTGTTCGTGGCAGAATCTACTTTGAAAGGAATGACACGCAGTAACGGTACGGAGGTGTGTCCCACCACGTTGTACTCCACCACATCGGAATACACAAACATCAAATTCAGTCCTTGGTTCAGTTCTACCGGGGCACGAAATAACTTACTAAACGACTCGTTGTCGTAAACGATGGGTAATTCGTTTTTCTTGATCATGGTCTTTCTCATGTTCATGTCTCCGCCCAACATGTCAAACAATTCAGGACAAAATAAAATGGACATGATTTTACTCCGTTCAAATTTCATCAAGAAGCGACGAGCTGCTTTGTGGTACTCCATGGTGACACTTTTGTTGACATGCTCCAAAGCTTTCAGAAACACGACATTAAACCTGGAGGCTATGGTGCTGACCAAATGTTGACCACTAAAATAATAGCCTGGGGGAATGAACAAGTGATAGGTGATGTACTTTTGTGTACGGGTTTTCTTGTCATATTCGACATTGTTATCCATCCACTGTTGCAATTGTTCGTCATGAACTTCCACATCAAAAAAATTTTGATTGGGAAGGACATTGAGGACTTGGGTCGGGTGAATGATTTCTACTAAAGCCACTTCCCAATGGGCTTCGTGATCTAAGGGGATAGCCTGAGGTAATTTGGCCGTGTAACAGCACAACGTGTTGTGGGGAAACACCTCCATGGAACTGTCACTGGGTAAGGTTAAGTAAAATTGGTTTTGGTGACTCATAATTCCAGAGTTCTGTGGCTGTCCGAGGGGTTATTAATGGACGTCAGAGGCGTGTCTCCGCCCAAAATGGGGTTCTGGTTGTGGTTGAAGTGGTGACTGGCACTGGCACTGGAAACAAGGTTCCCGGGGTTCCCGTTCGAGGTGAATTTCAGGGAGGGATTAGGAAGCAGGTAACCGATGCAACTGCTCAATAAAATGGTCCACAATTGTTTGTCTCCTTGTTGCAAACTCAAATTGGCGATGGCTGCCCCGATGACACAATACACCACGAAGATTTGACAGAAAAAGACAATTTGCGTTTTAGGCACACGTTCTCCACACCACACCCACAAGGGTTGTTTTTGTAACTCTTGCACAGAAGAACTAGGTGAAGGAGGAGTGGTCGACGTAGCTGCGTCTGATGTGTGAAAGGGCTTGATGGTCACTTCTTTTTATAGTCGATGACTTGCGAAGCGTCGATCCAAGAATCGAAAGTGGGCGTATATCCTTTCCAACGTACTTTGACTTCTTTGACACGTCGTTTGCCCACTTTACGGGTTCTGCGTTCGAGAATGCTTTCGATGTCGTACACGTCGTCTTCTTTTTTGGTGACACGTTGTAACTCGGGCAAATAAAACGTTCCTTTGAGTACTTCTCCGTTCATGTCTTCCAATTTATAGACGGCAGGATGACGGCCATGCACTCGTCCAGTGACGCGAAACAATTCGATCGTCCAGTTAGGTAAGTAACCTTTGTCGAAAGTGCATTTGGTTTTGCCAATGCGCACCCAATCTCCTACGGCCAAGTCTCCACTTTTCTTGGGGACAGCCCTCGTCGGGGACGTACCAAACAGGCGCTCAAACACCAACACTTCGTTGTTGGGAGTCACGTCTTGCGGGGCACGTCCGATGCTTCGATGGTAAGATTGGTTGTACGCTTGCACCAGGTGAGGTAAGATGTCGATGTACTTCAGAGTGTGGTGATGCGTAAAATATTTCCACATGCGTTCTTTCAAAGTGCGTTGAAAACGTTCCACGATGCTGGCTTTGGTTTCGGGATTCTCGGTGGTAAAAAAATGAATGTTACGTTTCTTTAATTCTTTTTGGAAAGCTTGGTTCAGAAATTCGGTACCTTTGTCCGTTTGCCATCGAAGAGGGTGACGATCGCTTTGTTTCAGCACCCGTGGCAGGGCTCGCACTAACTCGCTGCTCGATTTGGAAGTCAAGGGCACGACCCAGGCAAATTTGGAAAAGACGTCGATGACACAAAACAAATATTTGTAGCCACGATTGTAGCTGGCCAAATGAGAGACATCGGCTAAATCGGCTTGCCATTGATGATCGATGCCTTCCACTCGGGTGCGACTTCTGGCAAACTTGCGTCGAATGGGTTTGTGTAAAGTGTAGGTAGCTTGTTCTTGTAACCATCGTTGCACTTGAGGTAAACGGAGACTTTTCAGTCGAGTTTTAGCAGCACGATACAATTTTTGAACTCCTGCGTAACCTGCAGGATGGGAGGGATCGTAGTAAATGCTGGCTAAGACTTTTTCCATTTTTTGTGTGTTAATAAGTCACCCACTCTTCGGTGATGCTACTTTGGGTGGGACGGAAGGGTGGTTTGGAAACGGATTTACGTGTCCGATGGGCTACGGGAGTAGAAGTCGAAGGTAGTGGTGGAGGTGGAGGTGGCAATGGAATGGCTTTGGTTTTCTTTTCTTTTTTCGCTTCTGGTTTCCCTTCTTTCTTTTTCACTTCTCTCGAAGGAGGAGTGGACATCATCTTTTTAACCCAAGCTTTCATTTCTTCTCGTTGGGGTGTGGGGGACGGTGTCAGCAAGGATGCTGCAATCTTACTTGAAATGGGAGCTGCTGACGGTGTTTGAAACACTTCTCGCATCTCTTCTTCCTCAGGTCTTCGTGAGGTAGCATCTCTGGTGATGGTAGTAGTGGTAGTGGTGGTGGTGGTGGTGGTAATAATGATGGTGCTGGACTTTTCATCAAGGTCTTAAAATCTTTCAAAGTGGGTAGAGCTGTTTCGTCTAAAGCTTTCTGGTGAAAGAGTTGCAGTCCTTGCAAGAGTTGGCCGTACTTTTGCGATTTTTCTGTTTCGGACAAATCTTGGCGATCCATCAAGGACTGTAATTCGTGTTGTAACTGGGACATCTCGCTCAAATTGGGATTGGGAGGTAAATGCGGGGTGCGTTGTTCTTGCCACCGATGGTATTCCATCCATCGTTTGTAAGGCACTAAAGCTAGTTTTTGTCCTTCCATGGGGTTGTCAGAGGTCGATTCTGAGATCTTGGGACTTCCGAGGGCCATTTTATCTTGCTCCCACCAGTCCTCCCAACATGGTTCCCAAGACTCCTTTCAGTATGGGGCCTAACAAGAGAGGCAAAATGCCTCCACGTTGCACTAACATCTTCTTTTTTTGACGAATGGGAATTTTCTTTCGAACCATTTGGCGAAGAACGTGACGATGTTTGCCTAAGCATTGTTTCTGGTGTTTGGACAAAGGGATCGTGCCTTTCAAAACGTTCAAACAACATTCGCACACGGTATCGATGACCTCTTTGGAGGCTGTTTGAATGAGTTTTTTTTCGTAGGGGTGGAGAAGCTTTGGACAGGACAGATAACATGTCCCCATGTTTGGCTAAACGTGGTGGTAGTCCTTTCCTTTTCTTTCCTTGGGGTTTTCTGGAGGGTGACATCTTTGAGTCTTCAGGAGCACCAAAAAAAAACACTGATACCATACTTGGTCACAGGCCTTTTTTATACTGGAACGCGTCGCCACTGATTTCTTTACGGCGTATCAGTTTGAGGACAGGCATGACACGTCGTGCAGGGGTACGCAACGGACTAAATCGAGCCAGTTCTTGCTTGGACAAATCCAGTAAACTTTGTAACATGCCCGATCTTTCATGGACTTTGATTTTGGGAGAAGGTACTTTGTGAGCAGCAGCCACTGCCGCTAAATGGGAAGGTCCTGCCACTGGGGAAGTTCTTTTTGGGGTCATCAACGGAGAAGTTCTTGGTGTGATCAACGTCTTCAAGTACTCTTCAGTTCCTGGTGTCATCAACGGAGAAGTGGATAAACGTGAGGCTGCCGGAGACACAGTCACCGACGTGGCAGATCGTGGTTTGCGAGTGTAAGGTTGCGTCCTGGCCGAAGTGCCTCTCTTGCGACTAGTTTTCTTCTGTGGACTTTTCTTTTTCTGGGAACTTTTTCTCTGTTTCTTTTTCTGGGGGCTTCTTTTCTTTTTCCGGGGTGGTGTCTGGTCAGAGGAGGGTCCTGCCACTGGAGAAGTTCTCCTTGGGGACCTGGTCTTTTTCTTCTTGGGGCTTCGTTGGACTTTTGTCTTGAGGATAACTTTGGGGGCATTAGGATCCCATCTTAAGAGTGAGCGAATGATGACCCCTCCTAGAGTACCGCTCCCTCCAGGTTTCAAAATGATTTGTTTTTTGGTTTGAGTGTCGATGCGGGGATCGGCCAGTTGGACCAAAGCGACTTTGTTTCGATCAAAAAAGCGTTTGGTTTGATGAGGAATCTGAATGATTCCTTGGAGTAATTGACGTGCCGTCACCGTGAACCATCGTAAGACTTCTTTGAGACTAGCTTCTAAGACACGAGCTCGTGTTTGTGGATCTTTTTCTCGACTGATGCCATACAAGGCACGAATCAATTTGACGGGAAGATGCGACTGAAGGGACGTCATGTTCACACTGTGTGAGACAGACGAAAAAGGGTCTGAGGTTTTTATAGATTTTTTTATGGGGAGTGAAATGAAGTCGAGGACGGAGACGTGTACAGGACAGGCCCTCCGTCTTGGCACCAGTGGTGAAACAAGTGGGTACGAAATCGCAAATCCTCGGGAGTCGTAGGTTTCAAATCGACGAGTAAATAGGCGTGTGGCGTTTGAGTGGCATCGTCGTACGCCTGAGTCAGCCAAGGCGTTCCTAACTGTTTGGCTAAGACTTGCACTTGCGATTTATCTCGAGGGCTTTGAAACAAGACCACGTAATGCGCATTGAGACTGATGGTGCGATGGGCTTTACTTTGTTGAAACAAATTTTGGGTGATGTAAACGACACTGGCATTACGGTGATGCCCTTTGCGCGTAAACCACAGTTTAATTTCTTCTTCGTCTTCTCCTAACATGTCGTCGAAAATGACCAAATGGGTTTGACGGGAGTCAGAGACGATGCCGTCGTCTTCTTTAGGAATGCCTTCCACAAACACGATGGAATCGCCTTGACTTTCTCGCAAGAGGTTGTACGCCGATTGCCACTCTTTGTAACACCACACGATCCGTTGAGGTGGCCGATCGATCAAATGATGTTTATGTTCGATCAAACGTTTGACGAATTCGGTTTTGCCTGAACCGCTAGGTCCAGCAATGAGCATGTTAAAGGGATGGCGAAGATACAAAGCCTCCCAACTGGCACGATCTAAGTGTTCGTCGATGACTTTGACAGTAGAGGAAGAGGGAGCAGAGACAGCAGAGGTAGCCATGGTGTGAGAAATGTCACTTGTGACACGAAAACAAACAAGACAAGAGTTTATATACTTTTTCAGAACACGTTTATTGAATATTTCAAACATGAATACGAAAGACAAAAATACATAAAAGCCAAAGGCTTAAGTACAAGAATAAAAGGCACATGATAACAATGAACGTTGAATAAACACAAGTGTCTGTACAACAACCACATGTTTTGGGTAAAGTTCTAACCAGTTCTATAGTAGGGGTAAGGTCACACAAGTGTCCTCCCGAAAGGGTCTTTCAGGCCTGTCCACGACAGTCCTGTCCTGGGTGACGGGTTCTTCTGGCACCGTCACTAACACAGGTTGAAAAGTAACTTTTTCCTTGAATAACTCTCGTGCATACTGGATCACCTCTTGGGTCCAAGCCAAACCAATCTGGTTTATTCTTCTTCGTCAACGACATGGTAAGTTACTTCAATGAACAATGAACTATCGATCTTGCCTAGGGTTCCTTTTTATATACAGACCAATACCGACGTGACCGTACGGCAACGTAAAGTGATTCGGAAGTCGCACTCGCTTCTGGTATACAATTTGATAGACTTTTTCCAAGGGTCGACTGACGATGTGGTGAGTGGGTAAACGTACAATCTTGTTCGGTTGATAGGTGGTCACTTTAAAGTTTCCATCCTCTCCCGATTGCAAGGCTTCTTTCAATACCCCAAAGTTGACCACTCGACTGGTACGATGATTCAGAGTCAGTCCTTTCACTTTGCACGTCGTGTGCACTTCACCTTGTTTGTCCCGGTATTCGTAGCCGTAATTTTTGGGGCCGCCACTGACGAAACTTAGAATCTTGTCGTCGGGATGCTCGTATGTCCAGGCTCCTAAACAGTCTCCTTCGATGTCAGGGTGATGTTGAATCGGGTGATGGATGTAAATGCAACTGTCCGTGTCAAAGTACAGGACGCGTTCTTCTAACAGTTCTAAAGCTTCGTACAATTTTAAGCGAGCATGAGCTGTCACGTAAGCTGCAATGATGACATTTCCAAAAGGGTCGTCTTGTACAAAGTCCAGATCTTCTTCGTAATTGACCAAGATCAAATCCTCTCGAACGACGTCCACGTGTTTCATGTATTTGGGTTTTGTCGTGAATCATCTGGAAGTAGCGGGAAGGTTCTGTCAAATATTCCGTCTTGGGTAAACACGGTCGTTGTGCCATTTTACCCCACAAGCAATTTAACATCACTTTGGCAAACGATCGCCTGCCTTCGTTTTTTTCGATGTGGTCTAAAGAGATGCCTTCTTGTTCGTAGTATTTCTCTTTGAATTGTATTTGGTCTTCGGGAGTGTGACACCAGGAAGGATAGCCGCTGGCTTCTTGTTTCAGTTTCAAAAAGGCATCCACGTAGTCAGCGAAAATGCCTTTCTGAGTAGGGTCACCCTTGTGGTACTGTTGTGTCTTGGGAAAGTGGCAAATTTCGTACACATCTAACAGTTGGTATCCCATGTCCAGAGCTTTGAACAATTCTACGCTGACCCAGGTTCCCGTCAAGGCACGTTCTTCCTGGCTGTGATGGCAAGGTTGGTCCTGGTTGCACGTTTCGGCACAAGTACGGCACAAGGGAAACATCAGTTTGCCTTGACAATGGTGAGGTAAGACGGGATGGTATAGGTTCGTGGGAGGCAAAACTTTACACTTGATCAAGCCTTCGTATTGTCGAATGTTTTTCAGGTCGATGTGTTCCGTCAGCAATTGCGGATGCCCTACGGGAAAGCGACAATATTTGCACACGTAGGGATACAGCGAACACACGTCCAAGTATTTGATTTCTTCTCCTTTCTCTTCGTCGGCTTGGTACAGCAAACAGGTGGCATTGGTCCTTCCTCCGTACAAACTATCCCTCGGGTTCAACGGGTCCATGAACTGGTAACTTTCCACGAGGCGTTTAAACTCGAGATCGGTTTTCAAACGGTGATCGTTCTCGTGTTCCCACATTTCCACCACTTGGTATCCTTGCTGTTCTAACTTTAGGCGTCGCTGACAAGTGTCCTGGTACAAGTCTTCCATGGTTCGTTGCAAAAACTGATTTTTAGTGTCACGGTCAGGGTAACAGACGGGACATCCGTGAAATAAGCAACCGTTAAACTCGTACACGATCTTGGGGTTTTCTAAGTCCCAGCCATCGACCGAATACGTTCCGATGGTCTTTTCGCCTCCTCCGTTGCGGGCATGCTGAATCCATTTGTCTTCCTTGTCGCACAAGTAATGTAACCAGCGTAGGGCTTTGACCGAGTATTGACGTTTGACATAGTGGGTCGTTTGAGGACTGATGACAGCCACGGTGTTTTCAGGCATGAATCGTTGCCGGTACGCTAAGGAACACGCTTTGGCAATGGTGCAAGCTTCTTTCAAAGGATCGACCCCTCCGTGTTCCATGAACAGTTCTCGAAATTTTCCACAGCAACGTCGTAAAATGTCCACGTCGGAACGACAATACTTTAGCATTTCTTCCTGAAAGTCGAAAGGGTCCGAGGCGTGAGCCTGGTACCAAGCGTAGAAAGCTTCTCGTTGTTCGGTACGCATGTTGTCGGGGTCGTAATAGTGAGCCTCAGGCAAATGGGGTAGAACGGCGTGTTGATTGGCTTCCGTGTTGAAAAAGTGTGGAAAGTACCCTTTAGCCATTTCTGTCATTCTAAACGTTTTAGGCATTCGGCTCAAAGGCATGGCCAAGTAACTCATCGAATCTTTAAACTGCACTTGTCCCACTTGCATGAAAATGATTTTGGCTCCGTTCAAAATCACTTTAGGACGTTCGGTGCCTTGTTCCGTATAGTATCTGAGAAGAAACTGTCCATCGTATCCGGAGAAATTGTGAGCCATCACCGTGGCATGACGATGACAATCTCCGTAACGTTCGATGTCCTCTTGGCTCCACGTCTTGTCGATGGGGTCTAAGACTCATTGGGCAAAATCGGCTAGCGTGTTCGGTCCCCGAAAGATTTTTTCACGTCCTCCAGGAATCTTGCTGCAGTGAGGGCAATGACTGAAGATAGGTTCTTGAATGCACTTCTCGCACTCGATGAGCCAAGCAAAAATCAGGAATGTGAATGCCGGTCTCTTGCATGCATTCGAAATCGAAAAAGATGAAATTGCCTTTCTTCTTGTGACCGTCCTCTTTCTCTGGTGGGGGTTGGTATTTTTGCACGTAGCATTGATGTTCCAAGTCCACGATGTGGTGACAAATGTGACATTTTTTCTTTCCTGAACATACGTGTGCCTTGGCATTATTGGTAGGTATGCCTTGTCCACACGTAGGGCACAATCTCAGGAGTTGACAAGCACATTTCTGCTGTGAACCTTGCGTCTTCAAATGTTGTTGGTAACAGGTAGGGCTGACAAACGTGCGCAGACAAGTTGAACAAGGCACTGGTCCTTCGCTCAGACAGGGTGGAGAGGCCAAACATCCTGGGCATTTCATTCCACAATGCTTGTGTTGCTCTCGATTGTTATAACCATAGTCACATTTCTCACAATAATAACCGTATCCCAGGAATCCAGTAATACTGGTAATGGTATCGAAATGTTCATCGTGATAATAGACATGAATGTACTTTCCGTCCTTAAATTCTTGGCCTCGAAACAACAGAGTTCCACGAATTTCTTGAGGGTGCACTTTCAAGGTGTAGCGTGGAGCTAGGGCATCTTGCAATTTTTGCATCTCAGGAATGCCACAGGGTGTGTCTTTGGACAGTCCGGCTTGTTGTAACAGGAGTTCTGCTTCGTTTCGTTGTTTGGCTCGATCGCATCGTTGAATAGTTTTCCAGGTTCTTTTCCATTCTACCGTGTCGTTCTTGTTGGCATAGGTTCGTCCCACCACGATGGCACGGGTTAAACACATCTGGTCTTGAGGGTTGTTAATTCGGACGAGACTCTTTTTGGTGTTGCGAAGGTCGTCCACCAATAACATCTTTTTGCGTCCTGTCCCTTGAGGAGGAGAGACGTGAGCCATTTTCAGTGTGGCTTTACCATCGGTGATGTCAAACTGGTCATTAGATTGTTGTACGTGTTGAATCTTGTCCATGACTTTGGAAGGGGTTAGTTCTGCGGGTCTGCTAAACTCGATCCAAACAGGGGATTTCAAACCGTCGTGATCTATGGATAGTGTCAAGCGATCGTCTTCTTTGGCTTGACATTGTCGCTTGAGTGCGGTGAGCAAAGAATCCCACATCTCGGTGATGAACCCTTCTGCTTTCTCCAAGGGTACGTCGGACTTGAAATCTTTAATCTTCACCGTGTAGGTGTAAGCCGTGGTTCTAAATTTTCTAGAGGAGCGCTTTTCCGTCTCTCGAATGGAATAGTATTTTTCAGGATTGACTAAGGGTGGTGAACTTGGTTTAGAGGTTTCAAATTCTGGTTCACTCATGTCCTCTTCAAAATCACTGGCATGAATTTGTGCCAAGATTTCAGCCCTGGTACGAGGCGATAGATCACGTTTCTGCCTCTTACTTTCTTCTTCTTTCTTCTCAAATGAATAGGATCGTTTCATCTTGAGTGCAAAACGTCAAATGACTCAAGTTTAAACACCATAGACTAATTTATAGTCATGGCAAACCAGCGCATATAAAAAGGGTGTGTGTCTTGTCCTTTCACTATTCATTTCACTCTCAAGCCGAGCACAACGATGGAAGAGACTACCCAGATGGAACGTTTCGTCAGAGCTTTGCGAGGGGTCATTAGAAAATTCTCTTCAGACCAGCCCACGGACTACTCTCCTTCCTTTAGAGATAAAAGTCAAGATACTTGCTATATCTGTCAGAAGAAAGGGCATTGGTCTTCAGAGTGTCCAGACCGTGAAAAAAGAAAAAAAACAGGGGCTAAAAAAGACAAAAGTCAAGATACCTGTTATTATTGTAAAGAAAAAGGACATTGGTCTCCAGATTGCCCAAAAAAGAAACAAGAGGAGTCAGAAGAAAAGAAGGATTCTTCAGAAGAAGAGAGGGATTCTTCGGAAGAAGAGAGGGATTCTTCGAAAGAAGAGAGGGATTCTTCAGAGGAAGAGGAGGAAGAAAGAAGACAATTCTATTTAAAAGAAGCAAAGAAACAGGAGAAGAAAAGAAGAAGGGAAGAAAATGAGGAAAAAACGGTGAAGAAATTCAAAAAACAGAGAGACTAAACAAGGAGACAGAAGAAGTCAATGAACTTTTTATTAAAGTGTTCTGTGGTGAATTGTGAATTGGATTGTAACAATGGATAAAAGAATAAATGAATGATATAAGGTAAGTGTCTTTGAGTTTTGATTTTAAAATAAGAAGCTACACTCACGCACTCATACACAGACACGTACTATAAGGGTAAAATGGGTGGGGTTTTTTTGTTGATTTTTGAGTTATTGGCAAATTGAAATTGTATTTCTTTTCGAGAAATGTGGGTGGCCCTGAAAAGGGCCTTTTTTCTTTATGGTGTAGGAGTGAGTTTAACCAATCAACTTTAACTGCCTTAAGCTTTTGCCACGGCCAAGGCCTACTTCTGATGATTGGGTTGAAATCACTAAGGGTGGTACGATAGGCTTAGTCACAGGGTTGGCGTGTTTAGCTCGGGAAGGTCGTATTCTCTTCGGTCGTGATAAAGAAGTCTGATACATTTGTTTCAGACTTCTTAACTCCGCTAAAATGTCCAACAGTACCGTAGCCATTTGATTTTCACCCTCTTGTTTCTTTGCTGCTACTTCTTCTTGCTGTTGTTGATTTTGTTTTTTTCTTACCTCTTCTTGTTGCTGTTGCTGTTGCTGTAGGAGAAAAGCTTGTTCCGCTTCCTTTTGTCGTTGCATAAATTTCTCCAATTCTTCTTTCTGTCTCTGTCTAAAATTCTCCACTTGCGGTAATGAAGAAGGTAACGAAGGTTCCGGAACAAATTCTTGCGAGGTAAGAAAATCCACAAAATCCCAATGTACCTCTTCTGAAAGTAAGTCCGGGTTCCCTTGGGCAGTCTCCCCTGCTGGTGCACCCCAATGGATCGTTTTCTGAGTTTCCGTCATGTTGAATCACTGTCGCATAGATTGACTGCACACAAGCGCTAACGAGTCTATATGGAGCACGTGACGTCACAGACTGCTCTCTTCGGATTGGATGCGAGCTGACTGAATTTTGTAACGCGTGTTCGGATTGGTGAATGAATTCAATCCGTTTCAATCCTTCCTGTGCCTATAAATAAGCGCAGTTCACTGCATTGATTCACCTATTCTCGTCGCTTCAAGATGTGGACCACAGTTGAGTCATCCACCCTTGTGTCTTCCATGATGTTTAGGACGGACATGCTCATGTATGTCAGGTCCAAGTGGACTGTTGTTGATAGGACAGATACTAGTCTATGGATGAGGAGAGTTTACATAGAAAGACAAGGATGTCTCAAGAGGGTACTTGTGTATGGACCGGCAGTTAGAAGGAGTTTAAGAAGAAGAAGACTTGACAGATGCCATCTATGTTAATATTAATATTAACATAAACCCAAAGGCCCTTTTCAGGGCCAGCCATATTTCTCGAAAAGAGATAGCCTTTCAATTGCCTACCCCCTTTTCTAAATTTAAATTTAAATTTAAAAAAACTTTTTTTAAAACAAAAATCCCATATTCAATTCCCCTTGTCCCTAGACAAACCCAAACTCTATTCCCATGTCAATTTCCCCTTGTCGCTAGACAGACCCACACTATAGTTCCATGTTAAATTCCCCTTGTCGCTAGAGTGACCCACGATTTATTCCCCATGTTAATTCCCCTTGTCGCTAATCTGACCCACGATTTTTCTCCATGTTAAATTTCCATTGTCGCTAATCGTTCCCAGGGGGGGTCTGTAATGCTAATTCCCATTGTCGCTAATGTATCCCACTTAACTACTTTTGGGGGTGGTGGTGGTGGAGGGCTTAGTTTAGTTTTCATTGGTCTTTTTCCTTTGCCTAGGTAGGTAGGCGTATCTGGGTTGTTATGTGGTTTGGTTTTTGAGCTTGTTGTGGTTGACTCGTTGTTTATATGTTTTGGGTTTCGTGAATCAGTTATTGGGTTGTTTCCATTAATTCCTGGGGGGCCTAGTTAGCTACAATGTAAGATTTCTTTCCAAATTTTTGGTGTAGTTTGTTCATTGCTTGGTGGTTTTTGTTCACTTTTTTCCCCAATCTGTATTTTGTGTCGGAGTGGGGTTTGTCCTTGGGTTAATGTTTCTCTAGGTGTGTGTGTTGGGGGGTGGGGTGGGGGCTGAGGCTGGTGTTGTTATTTCGGACTGAGTTTTGTCCTTCTGCGTGTCTACCTGGGGGCTATTTACAATCGGGCTCGTTAGTGCTGGTAGAGTTTTTCCCCTATTTAGGTTATGTCCAGGTAGGGGGAGCTTGTTGGTGGTGTAGCGTATATGGGTGACATTGGTCTTGTGTCAACTAATGTTTTAGATTTGTATGGATTGTTTGGGTCTTTGAAAAAGATTTCAGTTTCAGGGTAATCGGAGAGATTGTTTGTATTGTTTGGGAGGGGGTGGGGTGGTCCTGATTGTACATTTTAGTGTTGTTTTGATTACTTGTTGTTGGGTTTGTGGTTTACAGTTTGTGATCCAACCAATGATAATTGGGGGTGGGGGACCCTGTGTGCATTTTTGAGTTTTTGGGCTACAGTTTTCTAATTGTTTTGAAAGGGTGTTTTGTTGCCTAATTTTACCTCGTCTAAGTCTAAATGCTGACTGAAGTTGTGACATCTTATGGTTGCTTAACTGATTAGAAGAATAGTAGAGTTTGTTAGGTTATAGTAAAGAAAGAGGTTTGGCTATCACTCTTCTTGACAGAAAATCTGAGTAGTGGTTTGCGAGTGCTTTCAAACGTACTAGGATTATGTCCAGGTGGTTACTAGTATGGATCCTAGTACCTGTTTTCGGAGTTTTGCCAGAGAATTGTTAGCTAGTATAGGTTGGAGTAAAAAGTAAGCATTGAGCAGCGTTAGGAGACGTTATTTTTTCCAAAAACTGTGGGTCTCGCAGTGATTTCTTAGTCCTAGAAATGTGTGAGGACACAGTCCAGGCGTATGCTAGTATATGTCCTAGCACCTGTTTTCGGAAAAAGGAGTGGTATTTATTTAAGGAGAGGGTAGATGAAAAGATGTTAATTATAGATTAGGTTATTATCTTACTAGCCGGGAATCTTACAAGATTTTCCTGAGCTGGAGAAATTGCAAGGACTCGGCCCAAGTGTTTACTAGTATGGAACCTAGCACTTGTTTACGATAATAACCAAAGGTGATTAATAAGTTGTTTAGTAATAAAGTTTGAGTAAAGTAGATAGATTGTTTTAATATTGATGAATAATTGTATAATTAGTTGTTAATAATTTATGAAAAACAGCACAGAGATATAATACCTTTAGGTTTAGGTTTGATTATTACCTTGATTTAAAATGGCGATGTGTGTTCCGTCCTTTGTTCCTTTGTTTTCATAATGCTTATATGGTACCGAGCTTGATAAGAAAAACGAATTGAAATTTGTAAAAGGCGCGGACGTGATTGAGAACATTCTAATATTAAAAGTTTCAATATGGAGGTACCTTATCACCTCCCATATAATGAATGCGTGGGTCCATTCCCTCTCATGAATGAGCCCTCCAGTCAGACCGCAATGGGTCCAAAAAAAAAGGTTCCGCGGCTGAAGGCTAAAATTATCAGTGCACCGTATGCACATAAACGCTTTGGGATAAGGCTCTCATTCCTTCTCCCAGGAACAATTATCAGGTCGCCTTGGAAGAACGCAGCAGCATAGAAAGCGTAATACATATATGCAGACCCAGCCAGCTAGCACCCAACCCACTAAACTCACTAAAGTGAATAGACTACAGCAGCCGGATAGACCACCACTACCAGCAACAAGGGATATGACTAAATCTAAGGCTGCCCAGGCGAAGAAGGACCACGCTCCAGCCCCGCAAAAAATAAATAAAAATAAAATAAAATGAAAAGAGACATTTGCCAACATTGTCTCTAAACCTCCACCACCACAATAACGTCCGCCAGTGAAGAGCAGGACTACTCTTAGAACAAGCACTCCAATTGTAGTTTCTAGAATGCAACAAGATCTACAAGAGCTGATATCAGAGAAATCCTGCTATCATCACAGGTCACATTAGACCCACCACCGGACAAAACCTTCAAAGTCACCGTACAGGAAGCAGAGGTAGCAACAACACAGGATGAAAGCGACCCAAACATAAAGCGACTAAATGCACTGGGACTTCAGATGGATCCAGCTGACGTCAGGTTAGCGCACGATTTTATGAAAGAAACTATATTTATAGGCTGGAGGTCAGTTAAGGACAGAAAACCCACGTTGCAGCAATGGCACACAGGACGAGCAGCAGGGAGGGCGAACAAGCTCTAATTGGTTCACCTATATTTCGCCAAAATACGACTTCCTGGGGAATCACAAAAATTGTATTTAAAAAAATGCGATATTCAGCGTAAAACAACTCCGTCGATGACAACTTGGTTTGCCTGTTATCGCTGATGTTTTTTCTTTTCTTTGTTGCGTCGAAGAAAAAATGCGCGATTATTCGGTAACGCGTTGAGAGCGTCGCCCTCCCTGCTGCTATGAATTAAAATTTTTTATCTAACCCAGTTCGATACCATGTTCTAGGATCATGTAAATTTATTGTTACAAATCCGTGTGGAGTAGCTTGCGCTCGTGAAAAAAAGTTTCTTAACTTATTTATGTCCATGTCACCGCTGCACCCAGTCTGATGAATATTTCTCGGCGTATGTGTATCGACTCCGTTAAACACAACAAGAATATTACAGTTATCCCTGATCACTTTAGGAATTTGTGTATATCTTTGAGTTACATAAATCATATCAGTGTTTTTATGTCTGCCTCGTGAAAATATCCTGGCAGGGTTTGATTGTTTGTCCAACATTACGTCATCATACACGACCAAATTGTTAATAGATTTATCTAAATCATCAACATTCGGCGCATCATTAATGTCAGTTATAAATTCAACAACAACATTGCCGTTTTCATTTAACAATTTTGCACTTTCATTAAAATCTTTTATTACATCATAGCATCGTTGATCATCAGCTGATGGTGCTACCAAATACAACTTATCCCACTTCATCCACTTCATTATCAAGTTAAGTAGCAGCTGTGTCTTACCACTTCCAGATGGCCCTACGATAATCATATGAACATCATTGGGTAGCGCGGTATGATGCTTAACTGGTTCTCGTCGTTTTGTAGCAGATAAGTCAGTGATTTCCATTAGAATAAAATAAAATAAATATGGATTTATATTGTGTGAAATGCAGGGCGCGGACGCCAACAAGTGATCTAACAACCATTACAACAAAAAATAATAGATCTGAGGTTACGGGCAAGTGCGAACGATGCGGTACAAAGAAATTCAATTTATCTCTACTGACAAGTCAGTGCAGTCAGGTGAAAAACCAAAACCAAAGCCAAAGTCAAAGCCAAAGCCAAAAGCAAAGCCAAAGCCAAAGCCAAAACCAAAGTCAAAGTCAAAGCCAAAGCCAAAGTCAGATAAAACAAAAAGCAACACGGGGCTGATATTGCAGCAAAATTAACACAACTACCTGGAACTCCGTGGGCTAAATACCCAGGAGAAAAACATCTTCCAGGATATAATTACTGCGGCCCAGGAACCAGACTTGATATCAGACTTGATGACCAAGATCAACCAAAACCAGGTGAGTATCCGATAAACGCTATTGATAAGGCGTGTCATGCTCATGATGTAGCGTATAAAAGTAAAAATCTACAAGATAGGCTTCTCGCGGATGTGAAATTAATTCACGCGCTAAATTACATCACTGATAATTCTCTCAAGGAAAAATTAGCTAGTTGGTTAATAAAATCCGCGATGAAAGGTAAATTAGCGCTAGGTGCTGGTAATTAATTATAAATGGAGTCGATTTATTATTCCCCAAGAGGATACTGGAGGGGTAGCGCAGCAATTAGTACACTCGCTGAAGCAGCAAAAGTTACGCGCGATACTGCTAAAAAGTAGTTATCCAAACAGGCAATATGGCAGATTTACCACCCACCGCCTAAACAAATTCACTTTGCACATTTTGATGTTAGTGTTCCTAATGAAGTTCATCAAGCTGATATATTATTTCTGCCACATGATACTATTAAAATCCGAAGACGTCGAATTACATATAAATACGCGTTAACTGTAGTTGAAGTTGCAAGTAGATACAAAGATGCAGACCCGTTAACAACTAAAACAGCATCTGAGGTTGCTTCTGCTTTTGAACGAATTTATCAACGAGGACCTCTACAATGGCCACAGTTGTTACAAGCTGATCCTGGCAAAGAATTTCAGGGTGTAGTATCATCGCTGATGAAGCAACATAATGTCAACATCAGACGAGGACATACTGAAATTCACCGTGATCAGGCAATTGTTGAGCGATTTAATCGAACACTTACTGAACGGTTATTTGGATATCAATACGCGAAGGAATTCATTCAGGACAAGAGATCACGCGAATGAGTTGCAAGATTACCAGGTGTGATAGGTGCATTAAATAGTGAAATTACTCGAACAACCAACATGAAACCTATTAACGCAATTACCAAAAAACATATACCACAACGACGTGATTTTTCAGCACAACCAATACTGGGTGATGTCACTGTGAGATATTTATATGAACCAGGTGATCTTGAAAAGGGTAAAAAAAAGAGCGACTGATCCTATTTGGAGTATTACCACACACAATATATCTGGTATAACTAGATCTACTGGTAGACCAGCAATCTACAAACTGGATTCAACTGCTCCTCAACGTGGGTTTACACGTGAACAACTACAAGTAAATCCCGAGGACACACAATTACCGCCCAGATCACTTAACTAGCACCCCGACGCCGATTACACTCAAGACAGGTCAGTATCACATTTTGTCGTGTATGACCACGGCTGTTATCTTTTCTATCTACAGTAAATTGTCTTGGATTATTACTCAGATACTGCCACAACATTATACAATTACAGCTCGCACAGTGATTATTCTGCTGTTGCTTCAGTGTCATGATAAATTCAACATCAAGGTCAAATTCTCGATTATTCTTTTTTTTGTCATTCTGTTTGTAACCAGCTAATTTTTTTCTTATTATATCATTGTCAATATCATCATTTTTGATCACTGACTCATCCAAAACAATCCTTCGCAGTTGAGATATTCTTCTGACTCTGGACACAACCAAGTAAACTAAGTTTGACCACTCGATTCTATCATCAACGATCCAAACAACTGTATCAGAGATAGTTAATCCTTGAGATGAATGAATCGTCATTGAGTATCCTAGCGCCACGGGGATTTATCGGCGCGCAGTGCATCTTCAACAACATTGACATCAACTGTGACAATATCATTTAATACGAGATTCTGTTTCCCTGACTGTCCTGGTATATCAACGTCAATATTCTGTAACCGCGAATCAGCTGGTCTATAACACAATGGCACTGGCAGTGTTGGAAATTTTTTCTTGTGTAATTGAAATAACTGTTGTTGAAGTGTGTCTCTGACTATCTTTCTACTTGCCACTATCAAATCGTTTGGTCTCCACGTTTTCCAAAAGTCGCTCATTGAAGTTTCTGAAATTATTGTACGCATAATTTCACAATGAATTTTATTCCGTTGTAGTCTGATTAATGTTTTAAATTCCTTTAGTTTTGCATCAAGAGATCTGTGATCATCAGTCACTATTTCGTATTAATCAAAAAAATTTTTCAACCAATCGTGTGGGGATCATCCAACAAACGGAGGTGGCTGACCGTGATCGCCGCACATAACCACTGCAGTATTTTTTGTTAATAACCAATCAAGAAATCTTTTTAATGTTTCTAACGGCACTGTGCACACTTCATCCCAAATTATAACTTTTGGAATATATTTCTCTCCCATTCGATCTGGAGTCCACACACCACCGCTGTATTTGAAAAAGCTGTGATAAGTACAAGAATTGACTCCTCGTTCTTTCATCTCCCTGGCAAGTCTGTGTGCTGGTGTAAGCACAATCATATCTGAATTCTGTTGAAATAATTCAATCACTAGAGTCGTCTTACCAGAACCGACCGTTCAAATAAACGGTTTTGTGTCTGGACACTGGATCATACACAGACGGCGCGACGACATTTCTGATAATTCTGATTTGCAATAACTATCTTTAACTGCAACATCCGCGTATTCACAATAACAATGTAACATTTCCTTTTTTATTCTCCATGAACTCCATGAATCATCATTGCTTGTGAAACGAGCTGGTAATTCTGAATATCTTATTTCGATATAAAATGAATCCGTTGCAACTCTAACTGCAATGTCAGGAAATCTATTTATTATCGATAGCAAATTTATAGAAACATAAGCAAGCATCGAAGATCTTAGATGTGTGTACTGAGGTGATTCTCCATTAATCTAACTAACAATTGTGCCCAACCGTGTTCCGTCAGACAAGTAAGCATCTTCCCGATCACAAAGTATATTTCTCGCAGTGGCATCATTAATTATAAAATCTAATTCAACATTATCCATAATCAATCGTGAGTGATGCCGTTTATGATCATATGCACCACCTTGAGTAAATTTACCGATTATTCTTCTACCAAGATCTTTTGCTGTTTTTTCACTGTTGCTGCGTTTAAACTTAAGAATATTAGGAGCATCATTAAGAATGACATCAACAGAATCGTTTGGATATTCCTGTTTGCATTCTTCGATGACTTCATCGAGACTGATACGCTCCGGTGTTGGTAACCAAACCGAAGTCTGCGACCGATATGATATAATTGATTCACTGACAACCAACGATATCAATATTTTACTGTCAAGCATATATCGTAATAACACCACTGGCGCCCAACGTTTCTCCGAGAAGTGTCTGCCAAACCAAACATAACAGCAAGGATGAAGATTCATAGTGAATTCAAACGACACTACACGAGCAAATCCTGTCAGATCAAAATTGGGTAATGGACCATTAATTGATACTCTTACCATCTCATGACAAGGATGACCAAATCTTGTAAAATATCCAGCACACTCGCCCATCCCGAGAAAACTTCCGGGATAACGCGCGGTCATGTCTACGGAAATCATCTCGCTGGTATTATACTCGGTGTTCCACAAACCGCCGTGTCCGTATTCGATACCACTATCCTGGACATCTTCAAGGAACTCAGCGTGTGTTGGTCTCCATGGGCAGCAACTGACGGGACTGTAAAACAATTAGTTAATAATTGCTCAGTATTTTCTGAATATCTCTGTGCGAGTTTTCTCATTTCTTCGTGGAGAGATTCTTTACGATATAATTCACCGTTAGGTCTTACAAATTGATCATACTCACCATCTTCGGAACTTTTAAACAACCACACTGACACAGGGTCGTTTCTGCTTATACGGCTGATAGCATCGAACATTTCACTCCAAAAACTCTCTGACGAGTAATATCTCACAACACGATCCCGTGGAAATATTGTTACTGCGTTAGTCCAAGCGTGAGCGTTATGGTCAATAATTTCAATTGGTGTTCCATTTCCCGTATTCGCTGATTCATATAAAACCTCCCCCGTGAACGTTTTTACTACCATTGGAAATTTTCATTTACTTGATAACTCAGCGACATCGTTTATTGACGCTCCTGTATCCTTAACCGATTCAGCCCACTTCGCTATTTTTTCACGTCGCAGATCGGTTAAACCGTTTCCACGCTTCGCATTTTTAAAATGTTCAATTACTCGCTCGGCTACACAATTCAGCTTTGAAAATCTCATCGGGGTAAGATCATTAATGTTGGGTCTATCATTTAGCTGACAGATTCCATAAATGACCGCTGTTACAGGATATGATCGAGTGTAATATGGTCTGTCAATCCCAGTTAACATTCCTGGTTTGGAATCTTTACTTAACAGAGCGGTTTTTCCATTAGCAAGGACAGGGTCACGTTTGTCACGAATAATCCACCTGTCATCATCCGAACGCACAATAAACTTTATTCTGAAATGATATTTCTGATTGAGGTAATCGATGATCGTTTTCCCTCGTGCATCACTCATTGTAGCGTCCTTGACATCGTTGTTGCGTATAATTTTGAATGTAGACCACACTAAAGAAATTCTTCTTTGGCATCTCTGATAATATCAAACAGACCAGTCAGGGCTTGCCTCCGCGAATCAGGGGTTAGTCTGTCAAGATCGAATCTAGAAGTTTTCCAGGGCTTGATTTTGGATAATCTCTCAAACTCCTCCATATTATATTTAAGACAAACATTTCAATAAGATATATATATATATATATATATATATATATATATATATATATATATATATATATATATATATATATATATATATATATATATATAATGCCTCAAACCAATCAGTGCAAGTGGCTTAAGGTGGGATCTGTAACTCCTTGTAACAAATCATGCAGAAAAGAATTCTGCGGGGAACATTCACAAAGCATTCGGAAAGGGGGTTTGGGACCAATACCGTGTCTGCTTTGTGGTATTCGAGTCAGGCGTAAAACAGTTATGCGCAAGTTGCGGCGGTAAGCGATACAGGGAACTTAAAAGATATTATGATAACAAAATGATAATGATGCGCTGAAATGTGAGCGCGATTATATAACTAAGTTTTCAGACAAATTATAAATTAGGCAAATTATAAATTAGACAAATACATTATTATATAAAATGAATCAAGAGTTTATCCCACACCCTATCATCAAGAATTACGAAGCGAATCATAATCGAATAGTTAGACATTGTCTGCTGAAAAACCCAGTTGGTGTTGTTAATAATTCTGGTTATTTTAGATTTACCGCTGGGGGAAAAAGTTATTATAATCACAGGTTTGTATTCGAGTGTTTCTTTGGGAAGATTAAAGACGGTTTTGTGATCGATCATATTAACTTAATAACTCTCTTCAAAATTTATGAGCTATCACACAAAGGGAAAATTCTGCACGTGGGAATGCGGAGGGGGGGGGGAGGAGCAAAAGGCCTAGGATGGTTCAATCTTTAAATATAGCGACCGGTGAAGAGAGAGTTTTTCAGTCAATGGGCGCGGCTGGCAAGTATTTCGGTATTCACCCGCGTTCGGTCCAACGTGTTGCAGAAAATATAATCAAATCAACGTTTTCATACAAGTTTAATAACTGGATTTTATTTCGTTATGTAGATAACTATAACGGAGATAACTCTACAGCGACTGTGTAAAAGTCAATGATGCAATTATCTCCCCTTGACGCGTCAAGGTGACTTTGTCAAGGTAATTGCGCAACACACTACCTTGCAGGTATTATTATCTAGCGGGCAGAACTGTATACAGTTTTTTTACAGCCAGTTATAACTGTCTTATTGTATACACACTGCGCCGCAGTCTTTTTCCGCGCTTGATAAAATCAACAATTGTCAGTATAGGTAAGTGTTATTTTCACAGTAATGTTTAGAATCTAGTTCAGAACTTAAATTCAGCAGTAATGTTTAGAATCTAGTTCAGAACTTAAATTCAGCTGCAGACTGTCTGTCAATAGTTACCTATATGATAATTTTTAAATCCTATATCATTAGATTAGACTATAGTGCAATTGTAGATCGGCTGACTCTGGTCACCGACTCTGTCAATGCCAGTGGATCGAGTCTCGTAACGGACATTATGTCGACGGTACCGATTAACATGGTTTTAATTGGGGAGCGGCAGCCGAAGCCGTTCATGTACATATCTCTTTCACGTCAAATCGTGGGGGTGACGTTTTTCATCCCTGGGATTTGATCTCGGGGGTATGTACATGAATGCAATACACAGACAGCCTTCTGAATACTCTAACATTTAGCTTCACTTTCGCTTAGAGAATTCGATGGAGGTATGTTTGTCATGCGCCCCTCAAAATAAACAGTAGCCGTGGATGCATAAAGCTCTACGTCACATGGGTCCCACAAAAACAAAACATTCAGAAAGAATGCGGCCAAAAAGAAACGATCACGAAGGATGCCGAGAATCGATAAGAAAAGATCTGTAAGACAAAAGTCTCAACTGAGATAAAATCTCCGAGACAAAAGTCTGAAAGGACCTCGTGGGGTACACATAGGCCAGTGCAAGACCCATGATTGTTAACCGCTCATCATGGCTACTGTTTATTTTTGGTTTATTTTCTTTTAAATACATAATTATATAAATAATGAATTACGAAAATATCAATGATGTAATTTCAGCTATTAAAAAATTAGAAGAAAACGGAATTAATATATCTGATGAATTAAATCCTAAAAAAATCATGTCTGATTTTAAAGCATTGTATGAGGCTAAATTGGAAGGGCGGTATATTTTACCTGCTCAGTATAAATTTATAAAGAAAATTGAGACGGAGTTATATAAATCACTGGCTGCAATAGAAGAACAACGACTGGATGAATTTGTCTGTCTGTGTCGTGCAATCGAAAAAAATAGATCAGCATTATCTGAAGAATACGAAGCCAGGAGGGTAATTCATAATCGTGTAAGACAATTGAAAAAAATTATGTCAGACAGTGAAGCGATCGAGAGTTAAACCCCTTGATTACTGGGAAATGAAATTGAAAGTAGAATGTCAGTCTGGTTGCACTGACAGTAAAAAAAAATATTACCTGCATCAATCTGATACAGATAATATTTTTTTTACCGGCATCAATCTGACCTGCACCTATCTGACTTGTATCATGAGTTAAATAATATTTCCTTAAGCCGATCAAATTTAATGCAGGAATGTGCATAATTTAAATTCTGGTCTCTGTCACATGTGATCATACAAATACGTTTTTTCCGCAGTTCATCTAACTGTCCCTGCGTTAATAAAAAATCTTCATTACCGAATACATCAATAACTAAATCAAATGTGCTGACCGGGGACTGCATAAACACCTCTTTGATGTAGTTTTCAAGTGCTTGTTTGTCGTGTATGAAAACCTTCTTCAGGTTCCCTTGTTTAATATGATAGTAACAACCCCGGGAAAACCTGTCGGTGGAATGTTGCCAGGGATATGTTGTGAAAATCTCAAATTTTGCAGCACTGAACACAGAAAACCTATACACTCCAGTGGCTGTTGCGGTGTATTTGATAGTATTATTTTGTTTAGACCATGTTGCGAACCCAGATGATACCGTGTATACTATGTTGGTAAAATGCCCGGGAGTAACTCCAGGTGGGATTTTAATCAAACTGGTTTTATTAACGATATCTTGAATCCCACTTACGATATCTTGCTGTGTTTGTTTGATCGTGTTAATGATGGTTTTGATATCAGCAAGTTTTATGTCAACCGTCAACGGATCACCAAAGAATTCCTCTGAGGTTTCATTAATTTTTCTAAAGTTTCTACGAAGATTTGAAAAGGCGTTTACGTGAACGTCATATTCGGCCCGCAACGTGGATAATTTATTGTCTACGGTGTCAACATATTTTTTTGTTGCCGCGTCCTCGTCGGATGTTGGATCTCTTAAAACAACTATTTTGTTTCCGTTCATGTTGAGTTCACTTGTCATTGTGTCACCGGTGTTTTTTAGGCGATTAATCACGCTTGCTGAGATTTGATCTCTGATGGTTGTAAACAATATACTTGAGTCTCTGATTTTTCCGCTGTCAGTAAACACAGGGATGCTATCCGGGGTAGCTCCAAGAACCCTGCGAACTATGTCATTCCACTTGATATTACTGGTTTTTATTTTTCCATATTGGTCCTGAAAAATAACAACCTCATCTGGGTCTATCCCGGATAGCGTTAAAAGATTGTCGATTTCATCTTTGGTCGCATATTTTGATAAATCTACATCACCGCGTTTTTTTTTCTTTGCTTCGATGAGAGATCTTCCGTAAATATCTACCATTATTCATTAAGGATTGTTTAAAATGTTAAATCGGCCCGCGGTATACTCGTGCACGACTTTATGAGGCGGTTTGGTTGATTTTGATAACGCGTCAAGCACATTAATTACTTCACGACCACATATTGGTGGAACGGTTAGTGTTTGTGTTGGCAGCGTTGAATACCAAACTGGAATGGGAACACTTTGCACGTATTTTAGAAATTCAACTGGCGGTGCTAACCCATACGAATCGAAATAGATAATTCCACGTGGATCGATTACGTAAGCAACCCAGTGAGTTCCTGGACCATCGCTGTTATCGAGATTAATAATTTCAGTTTCTGGATTATTCGTTTGTTGTGGTAATTGATCTCGCATAAAAACACCTCTGAAATTTTTTATTTTAAGTTGTTTAGCAGCATCGAGCAAATCAAAATTTGACATCGGTGCGTGCAATACTTCGTATTGTGTTAAAACCGTTTTGGGTACCATGAAGGTGGAGTTCCTGGAAGTCTTAGACCCCGTCTTTTTTTATATCCATTTCCAGTTGCTTTCTTTAATGCCATTCCAGCAGCTGTTCCAACAGCACCTAACGCGGCTGCTTTTGCGACAGCTGGGGCAGCAGCAGCTATCAGCGCTGGTATTGCTGAGAGGAGTGGAAATATACCACTAGTTTTAACCATATCCTTGATAGCTTTTGGAGCGAAATCAAGTTGAACTCCGGTTTTTGCTTGCTTTGCTTTATTGAAATGTTTTAGTTGGGTTTTAGTCAGCGATAACTTGTTTGGACCGCCGCTAGCGATTTGATCTTGTTTTACTGTTATCGTTGCCCCACATGCGCTCGCGTTTTTTGATTGCAATTTTTTCGCCTGACCAGGAGTCAGAGTAACATTAACGTGACTATATGACATTTTATAATAAACGCGATTGATCTAATTGTCTACATATTTTCCACTGGGGCATCAATGACTCTCATTCGGCCACCAACACACTCAAGTAACATTGTTTTATTACTAAGTATAACCGCAATTGCTCTAGCGCCTCCATGAATTTCCGGTGGACCAACTACTCTTACTGGTACTCGAGCTAAGCGAGCCCGAACGGTTATATCAACGACAGATTTTCTGAATAAATCCAAATGTTCCAACGAAAAGTAATAGATCGGATACAACGTTGTAAATCACGCTGAGATATTTGCAACCCAGTGTCAACGTTTTGATCACGCCCATCATAAGACATCAATCGATAATATGCACGCACAACATCATTATGTTCAAAATCCAGATTTATATCTTCAGCGGGCTCTTGATGTCCGTTTATTCTTAGCGAAACCTCAGAAACTCCAAATGTGTCAAATATCATTGGAGTTTCTTCTTGGTTATTTATTCTATGATTTGCCTGAAACGCGATAAATATATGTCGTGGCGCTGACACCCCCTGTTGTGATCCTATTTGCCACGTAAACAACCCAGGAGCGTTAACAGAAGGGCTATCTGTTGTCATTGTATGCCATGATAATATTGATTTTCCACACTGATTCATAAAAGAAAGTAGCCGTTGTTCTTCAGTGACCGATGGAGTCATTGTTGGCATCCACAGGGATAGTTTTCATAACACTATCTTACCAGGATCAATCCCATCAGCTCGCCATATTGAATCATTGTCAGAGTTTTTTCTGACGAGTACTACTGCATGTTTAGCACCAAATATAACCTTTCGGACATCTCTACAAAATCCCAAAATATGACATAGTGGAATCGCGCATGAAAACTCTTCATCTTCGTTTAACATTAATCGACGTGCAGCAAAACCCAAATTGAAATTTTCGTTCATTGATGCAACTGCATCCCCAGCCGCATTCATCGTTACATTTCTTTTTTTTTGGATTATTAGTTGTGTCCTTTACAAACATCATTGTTGGACCAGCCGATCTTGTGTAGTCATCGGAATATCTTGCAAGACCAAGTATCGTCGTGGCAACGTCGACGTTTTCCAAACACGATTCGATATCTTTTCCATCAATCGAGTATGTGGCTCTGCTAAATAGCGCCATTATGCCGTTATTAACAAAACCAATACGATTGTCTAATAATCCATATTCAGTATCATCCTCTTTTACGATTTTACCTACGACTTCAATATAAGCTTCACTGGGCAGAACATATCTACTTGTATCATGAACTTGTAATTCAATTCTCCCCCGCGCGTTAGGTGTTTCTGCATCATAGGAATAATATTGATAATCACGCAAGGACTCATCCTTTCTAACTGGTTTATCCATATCAAATGCGACGTTGGATACACGTTGAAACATCTTATTGTAATTGTGTTGATTTAAATCATCGTCTAACACGAAGACCACTTCCTGCTATTAAACACGAAGTTATATTTTTTTCTGTTTCTTTGGAGAAAGGCACACCAACCTGTTGATTTATTAGTGCTGCTAGTTTCTGATTTGCAGCCTGATTTATTACTTTACTTACATCCGCAGGCATAACCTCTGTGCTTTGTAATTTTACTGGTTGCTGCTGAACCATTTTTCGCCGTCGTAATAATTGCATTATTCTGTCTTTGATTGACGACAACGCCTTACCAGCAACATCATTGATCGCGCCAGGAGCTTTCTCGCGAATAATATCAATAGCTTTTGCCGATAATTGTTTTGCAATTGGTCCCGCCTTTGGAGCTATTCTTGTAAACAATCCTTGAATAACATTTCCAAGTCTATCTCCGTAATACGCACTGTAGACAGGATATCGCGAATTTACCACCCTAACTCGTTGGGGCATGTGATGAGAGTCATGTATGATCATCTTATCTAATTATTATTTATCTAATCGCTGTAATCGTCAACGAGCTCATCAATAAATTCTGGGTAAATATCAGCCTCCATGATACCGCCTTGAAATAATCGTTGACAAATATCAGCCGCTTCATTAATGATTTCCGGAGAATTATTTCCAGCTCGTTTACCCCCTATGAGAATTTCCAGTCGTTCTACGTCAGAAAGAACACTGTTAGGTCAGGGAATAAAACCACTTCCTGAAAACCCATCA
The DNA here is from genome assembly GCA_028554795.2 of Sinohyriopsis cumingii. Lineage (NCBI taxonomy): Eukaryota > Metazoa > Mollusca > Bivalvia > Unionida > Unionidae > Sinohyriopsis > Sinohyriopsis cumingii. Next base: position 24,237,360 of record CM068825.1, on the reverse strand, counting down.
CCGGATTTTTCACCCGGGTCGGGCGATGCTTGTCGTCTCCGTGACCGAGGTTTCCACATTGGTGTTTTAGCCCTTTTTAGTTCATTAACTTGACTAACAAAATTATCAAATTCGAGCTATGTTTACCGATGATTCTTGGAATATCGTTAAACTCACGAAATACTTTTGCGTTTCAATCCTGTTCTGAAGTATTACGAAATTGTGGCTTTAGTAACTTATCTCTTGAGATATATCCCGTCGCCGCGACCCTAACAGGATCCTTCTCTATTTCCATGCAGCCATCCTGAGTAAAATATCTTGGTTTTTTTCTGGTTTAGGTAGTTTATCGACAATATTTTTAACATCATCGAAGCAATATTCGAGGAAGAAGTTAGCCAAGGCACATTCTCGCCTGGGAAGAAATAACAGCCCTTCTTAGGGCTACAAATTGTCATTTATCTAAGGGAACCAGTTTGGCTTGGTTTCCCAATTCGATAAAACCACACAAGACTGACTTGATCGTTTCGGTTGCCTGCATCAAAATTTAAACCCAATTACCTAACAGTGACTAAACTTTTATTTGTCGCTTAGACAGTTAGAAAAACAAAATTGTTAGGGATCTCACTATGTACACTATGTACTAGTACTATTTCAATTGTTAGGAGTTAGGAACATTATCAGAGTCATTTGAATTTGACTCAATTGCACAGGTGGCTCACACAATATTGGTTGTTAGGGTCCATTTACAAACAACTGGATATCATTTGGCTAAGTATGGGCGGATTGTCTGATGCCGGAACTCCCCTACACTTTCCACGTCCGGACATTCGTACAAAGGGCGGAGATGTGGAACGAGTTCCACCCGCCTAAAATTGGTGTCCCAGTGTGACGTCATTGGCACCAACCAATCGCGACTGACGTTACAAATGCATTGGTCGACACCACATTGATTGGTAAACAGAAAATATATTTTAGGATCATGAGTGGGTGGATCCATTCCCACTCATGACACAGCCCTCCAATCAGACCGCAATGGGAACCAAAAGGACCCGCGGCTGAAGGCTATAATTACCAGTGTACCTTGTACACACAAACGCCTGGGGGATGAGGCTCTTTTTCCTTCCCCCAGGATCAATTATCAGGTCGCTGTGCGACCATTAACAGTACATGCACAACGTGCGCACACCACTATAATCCAACTGATCAATCAAAACCTCCCATATGTTTGTGATTTCAAACATTAAGGAAAACGTGTCTATTCAGTCACTCGCCTTTTTCTTGGTCTTATTATTGAGAATTTTTGAGGAAATTTTTCTTTATTGTGTTTCGGATTTTGTGTTATATTTGTTGGATCTAATAATTTCAAAATCTTGTATTCTTTAGGTCAAGAACGATACGGTAGATTGGAAAAGAGCCTGGAAAACTATCCAACAATCGGACCGAGCCAAACAACGAAGTGAAGCAGAACTTCTGTTACAACAAGCAGGGCTATCCAAAGACACACCTTGTAGCATTCCTGAAATGCAAAAATTGCAAGACGTCTTGGCTCCACGCTATACCTTGAAAGTACACCCTCAAGAAGTGCGCGGACCTCAATTGTTTCGAGGCAACGATTTCAAAGACGGAAAATATATTCACGTCTATCATCACGATGAAGATTTCGATGCCATTACCAGTATCACTGCATTCTTGGGATACGGTTATTACCGTGAGAAATGTGACTATGGCTATAACAATCTGATGTTTTTACCGCTGCCACCATGTAATGTTATTTGTTATTGAAGAATAACAGAAGGCGTTCTATACTATTTATTAAATACAAGACATCAATACAGATAGGAATGGGAGTAAAGACTGCTCTGAGGGTATATTTCCAGTGTGTATCAGTTCTAGTCCAATGTGGAATATCTGATTACTTTTACTGTCAAGTGATATTTCAAAGCTAATTAGATTAAGGCTTACACTACAAGACTATTGTTTGTTTATGAGCTTTATACTCGCGTCGAGCACCTGATAATGGAAATTGTACATTTCAACGGTGCTTGCTCGTGGAATTCATGGGAGGCCAGGGTACCAGGCTAAAATGTATTTGTAATTCCGACAACCATGTGATCTAAGGTTATTTCTAAACTTAACGGAAATTGGACCACTGTCTTTGTCGGGTATTACTGAAGTGCGAAAATAACTTCTTTTCGTGACAAGAAGTTCTTTTCGCACTTTATTACGAATAGCGGAGAACTCGCCCCATGGAGAACTTGCCCTGGGAGAACTCATCCCAGGTGTCAGGAGAAGTCGCCCCATGGTGGTCGGAGAAGTAACCCCACTTCGCCTGGAGAAGTCGCTCCAAGGATCATAAATAGTAATTCTGAGATGTCGCCACATGGTTGTTAAGCCTTTATTTATTTTTGTTTTTCTTCAACTTAATAACCTATTAAATCTATAAAATTTGCAATTTTTTTCAACTTTTCCATATGTAGGATAATTTCTATTTTGTAAATATGTTGTAATTTATTCAACGAATTTTGTAATTGACATTTATCTGAAATAACGCGTCAGTATCTTTTGGACTGGCTATATGGTATACAGTTTTTACATGACATGGGATGACATGAAGAATATTCCATATATTGGTGGATTTTAGTGTCCTGGTATGAATATTTGTAGGGATAGTGTTATCAATATTTTTTATTACATTTACATTTAAAATGAAACATGCGTACTAGATGCAGTATAATTAAATTTAATCGTCGGGTGAAAATGATTTAGGCGATCAATATTTTTTTTCATTTCTTCAGTTGAATGCTTCCAGATCATAAATATGTCATCTAAAAATCCGAACCAAAGAGATGGATTAAACTTTTCGTTTTGAAGAAAATCCCTTTCTAATTTACCCATGAAAGGGAAGAGTATGCAAATATTTTCCAAGATAAGTTTTATTATTTTACAAATATCTTCACTAGATAGTGTGCTATTATTAGGATTGTTATCAAGAAAATATTTACACGCTTCAATACCATCTGCATGCAGATATGGTATATATACATCTAATGATACCAGGATTGAAATTATCATATAGCTGTGGAATAGACTTCAACTTTTTGATGAAAGTAGTTGTATCTTTAATGCATGAAGGAAGTGATTTCATTAAAGGTTGTAAAACACTATCAATAAATTTGGACAGGTTTTCAGTATATGAATTACAACCTGATATAATGGGTCGTACTGGAAAATTTAAAGGTCAATTATGGTCAGGATTTTTATGAGTTTTGAGTAATATGTAGAATTGAGGTGTACGTATGTTAAGAGGGATAGTATCATATTCCTCATATACGGAATAATTATTTTTAGCGATCTCATTAATGCATGTTGAATTCTTTTATTTAATTTCTATTGACGGGTCTTCGATAATATGTTTGTAGTATTTTTCATCCTTTAATTGACGTTCAACTTCATTAACATAATCGTCTTGATCCATAATAATAATATTAGTGTTTGACTTATCATCCTTTTTAATCACTATACTGTCGTCATTCATTAGATTATATAAAGACTTAATTTCGTCCTTAGAAATATTACTATGATATTGCATTTTATGATTACCAGTTAATATCTCTTCTGTGATCGCATATATAAAAAAATCTAAATATGAATTACGTAAAAGATGATTTAATTCTGTTATAAAAAGGTTATCTGGGTGACAAGTTTTGGGGTGACTTCTCCGCCTAATTGGGGCGACTTCTCCAACCACTCTGGGGCGACTTCTCCAGATACGTTGGGGCGAGTTCTCCCATGGAGAGTTCTCCCAACTCTCCATGGGGCGAGTTCTCCGCATACCCTTTATTACTACCGGCCTTTGTCTCTTGGAGTTATGCCCCTTTAAAGAAGGCGCAAATTGCCACATTTCGAGGTTTTAAAACTAAAACGGAATGTCTTAGACAATACTTCAGCTGCAGTAGTTTATTTGAGCGAGTTTAGGCTAGGGTCGCATAGATTATGGCTTCAATCGTAGCAGAAGTTCTTACATCAGCAGGTATGCTCAAAAAGTAATGAAAATTGGATATAATATTCATACAGTGTAATACGTCAACATTTATATGTATTACAGTGAAACATATCAAGATCGCCGTCTTTTGGAGACTGACGGGAATTAGATGCCATATTTTCAGGAAGATCTCATACACTTGGCAGCCCATATGGACACTTTTCCACAAATTGAAGACTAATGGATTTAGTGGGACTATTCTTACTATAACTTCTTTTCCAGGGTTTTTATTAACACCGAAATACACATATTTTACCAATATACATGAAGATAAAAGTATTATGGTTTGTATGTGTTTAAATAATGATGGAAAAGCAAAATACGATTTTATTTAAGCGATTGTTGTAAGGAAATATTTACATTTTTCTATTTATTACACCATTCGTTTGATGGAGTCGGTTGTACTTGTCTGGACAGCTTTAAGTTTAGTCCGTTTTATGGGTCGGTTATGTCTTTATTTACTTTAAAACACAAAAATATATATTTTCACTGAAAATGTGTAAATACACATTCTGAATTTTCACAGTTATAATCTGTTATATTATACAAAACAAATAATTCTGTATTTCGGTGTATGAGTTTATTTTGGTGTTTATAGTATTTGCTTTTTTCTGAGGTAATCAGATTCTGACACAAGCATGTGGGTGCATTTTTCAAGTTCTGTTGACATTCAGTTGGTGGGTATGCAAAGGTAATTGTGAATTTGGTTTGGGGTAAATTTCTTTAACAAAGTGAGAGAAAAAAATATACTAATGTTGAGAAAAGTGATTTGATAACTTCATTTCATTAAAAAGACTAGTCTTATAATGTAAGATGCCTCCCCTGATATTTTGTGTTTTGGGGTTTGCCATCTTCATACTTAAATAATGTTGCTGTGTAGCCTGTTCTGAGGTCAGTTAGCATTGGAACAAGAGGCCAAATTTCCGAAAATATCTCACATACTTGGCAGCCCATATTGATGCTTTTCTACAAATTAAAGTCATATTGCTTTAGCCAGACTGTACTTTGATATCTTTTTTTTAATAAATTCAAATTCTCACACAAGCAAATGGATGTATATTCAAGTTTTGTTGACCTACATTTCACTTGCCTGGAATGCAGTGGAAACCAGGAATGCTGAAATTAGTTAACCCTTTACCTCATGCATGGAAGCACCTTTTGACGCCTCTACTCCATTCCCATGGAAGCGCCTTTTGATGCCTGTTGTAAACATCAGCCATTTTAAGTCGGTTTTCGTAGTGCCACCTTCGGGGAAAACCCCTTATTAGTTACTGTATTCATTTCTGCGAATGACAATTACATCAGATCACGTGGTCACTGTTTATGCACTGGTCGATATCTGCTGTTTAAAGTAACTGGGTCGTAATCTCCATTCTCCAAAATGGTGGTCGCAGATTTCATTCAGTACTTGCGAAGTTTTCATGATTAGAATTACAACTATGAAAGATTCAATAACTTAGGTAAAGGCTCTGATATTGATGTAGGCAGCAATTAGTTTTTATAAATTATCAAATTCAGATGACTTAGTGATGTAGACGCAGACAAAAACTTGTAAATTTCAAGTATGAGAAATGGCAGCTATGGTTGGTCATGCGACCTCACTGACATGACGGTGAACAAGTTCTCTCAAGATTTTAAAGCACATAACAAATTCTTCCGTGAAAATTAATTACACAGCTATAACAATCGGACTTTACTCTTAAATTTTTCCACACATAATAGATGTGTACCAAAAATGTAAAATGGTTAAAATTGCTGTTAAACATAACATACACTACATTGCTTAACAGTTAACAGGCATGCCTATGTGTATGGAGTCGAATAGGTAACAGCACGCTGCACTTTGTAACTATGCTGTATGAGGTAAAGGGTTAAAAGGATGACAGGTATTTCAAACAAAACAAAGCTGTATTAACACTTTCTTCAATATTAGTATATTTTCTACTACTTTCATTAGAGAAAAATACTTAACTTAATCCAATTTCAGCATTCCTGGATATAATAACCTGCATTTTCTGGAGTGAAATATACATACATGTATAAAGTAAGCACTAATCATACAAGCTCCCCAATTCAGTCTTGATTTAAAAAAAAAAATCAGTGCATTACTAACGAATTTCTAAAATGAGTTACATTAATATTTGCTATGATTCTATGTTTTGTTTAATTCTTCTTATAATTGTTAGCTGGTATTGTCTACATGTCTAGAGTTAGTGAAAATAGGGAGTGCCTATGCTGCCAACTGGCATCTTTGATATTTTGTCTAATGACTATTTCTATTTAGCTAATTAAGACTGTATGCTACTTACTCAATGTGTTTATAGGTCATTGTTTAGGTTGTGTACATCATTGCATTTAAGTTTGATTTTCTCCTTTATTACCTTGGTATGAACACATGCTGACTTCCCTTGTCATGCAGTCTACCTTGGTAATATTGTAAGAGTGCATAACTTAACACAGGTTCCAAACCGTTGCTATGGGCAACAGCATAAAAATGGTATGTGCCGTGAAAAATGAACTGATCTTAGTAGAAAGGTTGGGCACCGATAAGTGGAGTTGGGTCTTGTTGAATTGTGTGTAAGAGCTTGTTATTTTCTTTTAAGTCACTAGCCCTGTCTCGAACTATAACATTCTGAGATTATAGATGCTGCGTCTGCCATAATCCATGTCTACAATTAACCTTAGAAATTATTGCCTTAAAACAGTCCAAATCTTTAAACATAAACTTTTTCTTTCGTTTAACCATAAAGCCCCCAAAACAATGAGATTCTGTTTGGCTGACTGTCACCATTTTTTGTTGCCAACACTATCACTTTTTTCTCCCAGGGTTAATTTTCTTTTTTAATTCCTAAAATTGATTTGTGCATCTACAGTAATTGAGCTGGTTTTGGCCAGTAATTGAAGATGCTTAGTACATTTTATATATATATGTGTGTGTGTGTGTTTTTAAAAAAAAAAATAACTTAAGTACCTACTTACTCTAGTTTTAAAAACAGTGCAATAGGCAATACATATTTTTGTTTTGGTTTAAGTCATACAGTTTTTACCCTATTATGTTCTTCAAAGTTTTCAAATCTTTCTTTTAGTTAACTCGGTTTCTTAATGTTTATTAACACTAAATATTAAATATATTAATATTGTAAGGCTGTTATGCTATAGAAAATTCTGTAAACAAGAGTTTTTCAGAAGGAATAATAGGTTATGAGATTTATTCTAAAAACAGGTTGCTGGAAATTTTCTCTTAGGAGATTATCTTATTGCTTGAGAGAAAATGAGACTCATGAAGTATTTGAAACACAGCAAAGCATCAGTGATAGGCCCACCCTTGTCCAGTTTGTTGCCAACTGCCATCTTTTGGCCTTAATCAGTTTCCTGCCTCTGTACAGATGCAATGGTGAGTTGTTGCTATTGTTGAGTGTCACAGGATGCATGCAAATTTTGTGTACATTTTTCATGATCTTTTGGATAATCTGCATGGAAACTAGCTATTGCCTATTATGTCTAATGAGTAACTATGTCTGTATTTCACTGAAAAACAGATCAATTAACCAGCATTTTAATTATGTCGTTGGTCTAAAATTTTATTTAAAGGTATTTTAATGCCATGCCATTAGTATTTTTGAACAATGTATTCACCTTATAGTACATACAAAATGAATTGACCATGTTAAACTTGTGCTGGTGTAGGGTACATTTGAGTGTAGTTAGAGTGACATGCTGATATTATATTCTGACCAAGCTGTACTTCACTCATCGATTATAAATTACACTGACACAAGTGGGATGGATCCACCTGGTAAATGTGGGTTACAAGATGTATAGTATATTTATTTTATTTTCCTGAAGCAGGTGGCTACTGTATGGGTGTTGAATTAGTCAGTCTAACACCCCATAGGACCATTGCTCCAACTGTAAAATCTGGATGTCCACAGTATAGTGAAGTGTAAAAAAATGGTAGCCACACTGGCATGAAAGGAAATTGGTCAGCGCATTTTTGCATTCTGTCTTAGTAGGAAAAGGATCATATAACATTTCACCTTGCCTGTTGTTGTAGGAGAGCCAAACTTAACCTTTTTTTTTTGACAGGTCAGCTGAGTGCCCAGGAGGCCAGATCAAAATTACAGATATTATCCAAACAGATTGATAACCTGAAAACCCAGCTGCATGATGCCACTGTCAGCAAGTATGCCAACTTTGTGCCCAATCTCAGAACTGCTGAGAAACTGGCTACAGAAGTACAGCTTGTCAAGCAGGAAATGGATGAAGTTTCCAATAAAATTGAGAATGAGGTATAATGTGAGTGTGTCTGAGGAAAAGAGTTTGGCATCATGTTTCTTGGAATTTCGTGAGAGGTATTTTACAGGAAAAGAGCGTAACATGGTGTTTCTTGGAATTTCGTGAGAGGTATTTTACAGGAAAAGAGTAGCATGGTGTTTCTTAGAATTTCGTGAGATGTATTTTACAGGAAAAGAGCGTAGCATGGTGTTTCTTGGAATTTCATGAGGTATTTTACAGGAAAAGAGTGTAGCATGGTGTTTCTTAGAATTTCGTGAGAGGTATTTTACAGGAAAAGAGTGTAGCATGGTGTTTCTTGGAATTTCGTGAGAGGTATTTTACAGGAAAAGAGTGTAGCATGGTGTTTCTTAGAATTTCGTGAGAGGTATTTTACAGGAAAAGAGTGTAGCATGGTGTTTCTTGGAATTTCGTGAGAGGTATTTTACAGGAAAAGAGTGTAGCATGGCTGGAATTATGTCCTCAAAAGTGTACTGCAAAGAGTCCCTGTATTATAAACAAAGTACTACATGTATTCAAAAACTGGGAATGACTTAATATGTGGTCATATTACCCAGTTCTTTGTACAGAAGATTCTTGCTTATATGTAATTAAAACTATAGGATTTTCTCACAATTAGGGAATTTCTCAACTCTTTTTTCTTGCCTTTATCATGTAAAATGCTGGACCGAGCAGTATTGACGTTGATATTGAGTAAAAGCCTATAACCCCAAAATGCTTATAGGGATTTGATGAAACTTGCATCACTTAATGATTCAGATGTGTGGAATGTTATTTTTATCACAGAGAATCTGTAAGTGGTCACCTCTGTAAACTGTAAGCACCTATACATTGATGGAATTTACTGTGCATTTGCTCTGTCAGTGTTCCAGCTCTTACCTGCCTCCCCTTCCCATGCCCTCTTCTGTGCCCTTCCCCAACTGTCCACCTTGAGCCCTGTTCAGTGTCGATCTCTAGATCATTAAAACACATCCATAAACTGTAATTTTTTTTTTATTCTATTCGTTTTCCAAAATTTTTTTGTTTTAGCTGGACTATATAACTTGCAGATCTGTGAATTGTTCATCCAAATTTGATATACGTACATCTGAAAATAACTTAAAATTTGTAACATCAGTGATGCCATATATGTTGCTCGTACTTTTCTAGGAGGAAAATACCCAACCGATTGACAAAAATTCTGTCCCCCATTAGAGTGAACCAGAGTCTTCCTGGATCAGCCCTTTCTGTCTTTGGAGAACCCCATACACCCCTTATCATGCATGAATGTCCTCTCCATTATATTTTTGGGTTGCCATGTTGTAAGGTCAGCAGTTTACATCAAGATTATCTGCTGCTTACTTGAATCAATGAGCGAATTATCTTATGTGCTAACTATATTTCATAAACATCAGGACTATAGGGGCCGTCCATTTAGTACATAAACATGGAAGGGGAGGGGGATAACCCAAATGCATACACTTGTGTATGATGGGTAGGGTCTACTGATAATGTATGTATGCATAGGAAACGGGGGTGGGTGGGGTGAAACCTCTATAATAATTTGTCTAATACGTAACCTGTTTGATTGGGTTTAGTCTGCGTTTGAATTTTAGCGGACACTAGACAAGCTGTTTAAAGTTACATGGCTTATTTTTTCGATGCAGCCAGACATTCAGCGTCAGTGGACTATCTGTATGATTAAACACGTTAATATTATTAATCCTTTATGGTTTCTGGTTGGATTAAATATAGGCTTCTATGGCATTGGGGGTACATCAAGCATATGTACGCAGATGAGGGGGTGTAAAAAGTATTCATGTGTACAGTGAGGGGGAGGAGTCAATCTTTGCCAGATCTTTGTGTACATACTAAATGGATGGCCCCATACCTGACAGGTTTTTATCATAGTTTAATTAAGCTTTCTTTGTTATGTACATATGTGTAAGTCTTTTTTTTTTTCTTCAAATCTGTGGGTGTTAGTATCAAATTGGTGGTTTTATTAGTATTGAAATAGCAGTTTCAAAGCTGCAAAGGTAGGTAATGTATTGTAATTTCCATATTGCTACATTTTGCAGTCTACAGACTCACCGAAGAATAATTGTATTCCTGTATGGTGAATTGTGACATTTTATATATGATAAGCAGGTCACAAACCACTTTTTCCTCTCATCTTTTGTACTCTGTTAATGAATTCAGGATCTTTCTATTTTTAGTCTTGGATAGCCTAACCGAAATATTTCTGTATAGTTAGCACATGTAACCTTGTTTTTTTTCTGGCATAAAAAAAAATCAAGTAGTCCCTGGTTGACTTAATTATAGCTTCTTTTCTCCTGAAAGCATAGTGTTGCTCCTTTTTTAACATTTATTCTTTGTCAAACAACCAAACAACTATGTAAGGTGTCTTTTAATTGAATAAATTACATTAGCATATATTTAGTCCCCAATTTACCTGGTGCATACCAGCTTTGAAGTTTTGTGTTTATCAAATATTCTTTCAACATTTTTTTTGGGATCAGTGTCTAAGCAAGGACTTGTGTGGATATGTGTGGCCACAGGAAATAAACTTGGGGACCCCCCGCCCACTATTTTTTATGCAATATACACTGTAAGAGGAAAGATGGCTGCTCATTTTTAAGCCTTTGGTTTGATGAGCTGTGGAATCTACCAAGTGAAGAGAAAGGTATCATTGTGTTCATCACAGTTTTCCAGGTTCTCTTTCTCCGAGTCTCTCAGGTCTCAGAGAAAGATTACCCACAGCTCCTTGGAGACTCCTAGGATTACTGGGCCCCCTTCTAAGGGACGGTATTAACAGGTGGAGAGTGAGTTGCATGCTTCTGAGAGGGAAGAGCTGCACCATCCCCATTCTGCCCTAGGGACCTATTGTTGGCACATGATCTTGTCTCCTGAGAAAGGGAGTGTTCAGATTCAGTGATTTTTTTAACCAACATTACCACAAAGTTAAAAAAACCAGGTATAGAAAACAACTTTAATGAACTGAAAAAGTTCTGTAGCAGCAAAATCTCTAAGGAGGTATGTTTTTCTATTCCACCAGTATCAAACATTTTTGTTAAAAGATGTCTCAGTGAACTTGATACCAGGAAAGCTACAGGACTTGATCAGATTGGTCCATGACTCATTAAATCTTCTGCACCTGCTATTTTAGATAGCATAACATTCATGATCCATTTAAGTATTGTCCCCAAAATATGGAAAACTGCAAAACTAACTTCTATTCACAAATCTGGTTCTAAGGATGATGCTGATAACTACTGCCCAATCTCAATACGACCAAACTTGTCAAAATTGATTGAAAAACATGTCCATAGTCTCATTGGGAACATTTAGATTTGTTATAAATGAAGCACTGGAATTCTTTTCTTTGCCAGCTTCCTAGCATGTATAATACATTGATTGACAGTCTTTGTTTGTGTCCAGATTTAAGGCATCTGAAGCACTCAATCTGTTGGCATACCTGTGTCACATGCCCAGTTTCTCCACAGTTGAGACAGTACTCTTCATTATAGTGCCTGAAAATGGGGGCATACATGTTAATCTTTCTCAGTAGTTGAGAAGTTCCTTTTCTGCTTAAATGAATTTTGTCTCTGTGGTAGAGGCTTAGGTTGACATCCTGGTTCTGAAGAAAGATTTGTATTGTGGAATGTACTGTAGGTTAAAATCTTTACATAGGTCAATTATCAGATCATTGATTTCTTTCACCCTGGTGTCCACATGAGGAGGTAGTGCTGATATCATTATTTTACATGTATTTGGGCTGCAATACCTAGCAGCATACAGTAAACTTTTAACATCAGTTCTGATTTGATTTAGTGACCTTCCCTCACTGGCATCATTTCCACCTACTAAAATAATAATTTGGTTAGGTCAGTATTCATTATTCTGCCCGTGATGTTGTTGATTTTTGCACCTCTTAAAGTCTGTACATCTGTTTTAAAAAAGTCTTCTTGGTATTATACTTTTCAATATTGAAAAGCCAATTATTAGAGTCCTATCTTTTCTGGCTTGTGATTTCATGTGTTGGACTCTGGTTTGTATTTCAGATACATTTCTTGGAGGAAGAGGTGCTGAAATTGGTGTCTCAGTTGTGTGAGCTAATCGAGCTGATGTTGACACATTTGTCTGAGCACTGGGAAATGCAGTTGTTGGTGCAGGCAACAGACTTGTCTGAGCTGAGGGCCAATAGTGTACACTTATTACTGTTGCAGGTGTGACACATGACTGAGATGATGGTACTGTTGTTTGCAGTGCAGGATTACTTTGGGTATTAATTGTTACTTGCGTGGTCATTTTACATTTTCTTTTGGCTGGTATTGGGATTGTCTGTGTCTGAGCATCTGACATTGTTGCTATTTGGGAGTCTGTCTGAATTGCTGTTTCACGTGAGGCCATTTGGCTTAGTCTTTGTACCAAGAGCTTTTTGGCAGGATTACAGACCTGCCAACCCTTATGAATTTTGCTTAAGTCTTACGAAAATGACCCTTAAAATATGGACTTAAGGGATATGAGAGGGGAGCAAAATAAAAGGACAAAGATGACTGTTGTGGTAAAATCCGGATAATTGGTGTGTCTGTGTTTGAGATGGATCGTAGTATCACATTAGCTTTAGTGGAATTGGTCAGAGAACCAGACTAACTTTATAGTTTTACCTTGGATGCTTTAAACTGCACATATCTATCCATTGTATGCATGATCAAATTGTCCATTATATACTTTTTTTAAAAATGGCATCCAGCTAATGATACATGTTAAAGACAAAAGGAAAAAATACTGCTCTTAAAAAGTTTTAAAAATCAGTACAGGAGAATAAAAATGATAGTTTCCAACAACGCGTCAGTAGTGTACCTCAGTAGATAAGGAGGCACTCATGCACCTTTTCTTGGCAAGGAGGTTTACAACCTCCTTTGCTGGACAGCTTCAGTGGAAATATTCCTTCACTTACTTCCCATTCCTGGTAGAGAACATTTTATTGGACAGTCTGTCGAAGAAAGGGAAGATAGTTCTTATGGAATGGTATTGCCACCAGTCTGTGGCATACTCCCTGTTCCATCTTTGGGGAACTCCCTTGTTGGGATTGTTTGCCACCAAGCTGAACAACAAGTCTCCTGGACAGTGGACACCATCATCCTGAGATGGGATCATCTGTTTACTTAAGCCATATCACCCTTCAGGATGATCCCACAGGTCCATCATAAAGTCTGACACTCCATGGCTCAACTCATTTTGATTGCTTCTCTGTGGCCCTAGTGATCATGGTTCAGTGATCTTGATCTGCTGGTGAATTATCTCAGTATCTCAGGACCTTACCTTAGAGGAGTGATCTTCTGTTAATCTGCTGGTGGACTAAGGACCTTACCTCAGAGGAGTGATCTGCTAGTTGACTATCTCAGGACCTTACCTCAGAGAAGTGATCTTCTGTCAGTCTGCAGGTGGACTATCTCAGGATCTTACCTGTGAGGAGTGATCTTCTCTCAGAGCACAAGGGCTCTATCCTAAGCAACATCCCATAAATTCTCCACTATCACACTTGGCTCATTTCAAATGATCTCTCTGCAGATAAATGTTTTCAAGCAACGTGCATCATTCAGTCCAGATCAGCCTCTAACAGAGAATCTTTTGTGATCAGTATCTAGAAAATAGGTTGATCCTCTATGTCCCTCTGTGAGTTTAGTGGCCGATTTTTTTCTCTTCCTTTTCAAAGAGCAACACTGCTCGTTTCTATTATTAAGGGTCCTTGTTTTACCTAATTGTACTTACTTTTTGTCAGACTCCCATTTTTTCACATACACTTTTCTCATTTTGGACATACTATCTCAACTTTTTAAAACACTCATCATGAAAATTGAGTACACTGCATGAACAGCTATTGTGAAGTAAAGTCATTTATGGCTTTGTGATGTTTAGCTGATTGTTTGAATGTTAATAGACCTGTTTTGGTCATTTCGACATACATTTTGGCCATATGACTTCACATGAGCTCGGCAGAAAATATAACATAATTAATTAAAACTGATAGGAATACCTATATTACATTATTATAATTACAAATAGCTACAGATATCTAATTAAATGCCAAGGAATATAACTGTTTTTTGGTTGTTTCTGAAACATCAATATAAATGACAAGCATCTTTACACCATAGTGGTCAGCTATTCAAACCCATATATTACAGTTGAGCAATTGCAACTTTACAGCTGCATGATTAAAGTGACAGTTCAAAACTGAATAAGTACCCCAGTTGGCCAGTTTGTCCATGCACCTGTCTTTAATGACCACTGACATTTCACCTCTGTCCACATGGGTCTCAGCGTTGCCATTGTGAATATGAGAAAGATTCCCAGTAGCTTCCCATGGGTTAATGGTTCTTCCCAGGGTTTTTCTGGGTTCTTCCTCCACCATTAATACTGGGTGCCAGCTATATCCTGTTGTATTTTTCTCTCTCAGTAATTCACAGTAATTTCACAGTTTCCTTTTAAAATAATCCTATTTAGCCCGACTTGTGTTTTTTTTTAGCAGCCCTAAGTTATCCTTGCTTTTTCAAAAGCTGAAAAGACTTATAATTGTGATGCCCATATAGTGTTTTTGGTTGGGATTTTTGTAAGAAGTTCCTTTTGGTGTGTATGACTTATTCATTTTTCTATTTTTTTTCTTCTCATTGGCATTATATTGCAATTTTAGGATTGGAATGGCATATCTAGTTTTTTGCCAATTCAAAAGCAGAGTTCAGTTGTTAACAAGAAAAAAACAATTCAGCTGTGTATGTCATTTGTTCTTGAGATTTCATTCATGGAGCAATGTTTATCGTGTTAGTGATTTTTTAAAAAAAATCTATGTTAAGGCAGAATGAATTCTGTAATAATGCTGTCCATCCATCAATCTGTCTGTTACCAATTTGCTTTTGTTTTGTTCGGTAACTTTAGTTTTCCACTATCTACAGTCATCAAAACTTTGTGGATTACTTGCACGGGGGGTGGGTGGGGGTGTAAGAAGAACCCAATCAATTTCAGACTCAATTCTTTAGGGTCATCATCACTGACTGAAATGAGGAAAATGGTTTCTGCACAATAACTTGAGTTCTTCACCATCTACAGTTACCAGACTTCGTGTATACTTGGGCAACAAAGAACCATTTAGATTTCTGAGTCAAAAGATGAGATGTCAAAGCCACTGATTTAATGAAGATAAATTGAACAATAACTTAATGTTTCCACCATTTATAATTACCAAACTTTGTGAATGGTTTACACATGGGGAAAGGAAGAATCCAGTTGTTTTCAGTTTGAAAGTTCAAACATCAGAGTCACTCTAAAAGAAGGAAACAATTTCCTGCACAATAACCCAAGTTATCCAGCATCTACAATTAACCAGTTTTGTGGATTAGGGTAAGAAAGAGACCTGTTGATACTGGGTTCAACTCTCTAAAGATCAAGGTCACTGAGACTGAAAGAAGAAAATGGGTTTCAGGACATTAAGATTAGTTCTACAGCACTTACCTGGACCAATGTTTGTAGAGGACTTGCACTTAAGGTATTGAAGAGGCATGTTGATTTGGGGGTAAAATGGTCATTTTTCAAGGTCAGTATGGTTCCATGAGAGTTGAATTTTGCAGAATAACCATTGTGTTGGGCCATTTTCTTGATTATTTTATGTGGATGGCTTGCATTTTCAATAGAAACCTATATATTCTAGTGTCTAGAGTATAGAGGTCACAGTCATAGTGAGTCTGATAAAAAAAAATAATCGTTCCTGCACATAAGTTCATTGTGTTGAGAGCCTGCATACAGGACTGTTAAACATAGAGTTGTGTATATAATGTGATAATGTGCCATTCATGGTACTCTTGGTGAAGGTGAAAGTTCACGCTCAATTTCTGCATATTTTAATAGAATTCAATGCACATTTGCTATGATGTATGCTATTATCTTTGTAATATTGGAAATAGAGACGTACCTTTCCTTTTATACCAGCCTTCTGTATGTAAAATATTCTTTGTTCATTAAGACCTTTTCCTGTAGTGATAATAACACATCATACAGACAGAACTTGAACTTCAATCAGAGCAGTCTTCTTACTAGAACTTCCAGTTTCTGGTACTGGACCCATATTCATGTTCAAGAATTTGTTTAGAGAGCTTTTTTGGTTATTGAAATACAAGTAGCATCAGTCAGTTTGTAAGAGTAAGTATAAAGTTGATGGCATTTCCTATTTCCACCATTTCAATATCACAATATTCCTAGTTCTGAGTCTGGAGTCTGAATAAAATTTTCATGCTCCAGATTATTCCAGATATGGACTGATTTTGTATATTTTTTTTTCCTGCAAAATTTAGATTTGGATATCACACAGTGTTTAACATGTTTTGTCCGTAAGATAGGTCATGCATAAATGTACAGACAGCTGATTTTCAGTTTCATTCTTGCAGATCAAAAGTCAGTTGAATTTGTCCACTGGAGAGTTCCAGTACCTGACTGCACAGCTTCAGGACGTCAATGCATTGATGGTCATCCTACAGAAGTTGGTCAAGCTGCAAGAAGGTTTGGACAATGTGGGACATGCAGTCCGAGTTCAGGACTATGGGACAGCTGCAGATACCCTATACAGCATCCAGTCCCTACTAGCGGAATCAGTTTTTGGTCATGAACATGAGCTGCAGATTATGCTTGCAATTAGAACAGAATGCCATGTCCAGAAAGAAAAACTGCTTTTTGATCTTGGGGACCGATGGAAAGAGTTAGTTCAATGGAATGTTCAAGAGGATGACACTAAAAATGATGCCATTCATATAATTGAATTAAAACTTTTGAAAAGTGGAGTAAACTCAAAATTAGCAGAAAACATCGTTTCTGGCATGAATAAACTGGACATCTTGGACGAAAAGTTGAAACGTTTTGGTGAGCAACTCCTTGATCATTTGCTGAGACCCATGATCACAAGAGCAGACTGCAAGAACCAGGTATCGGTGACAGAGCAGGCTAAAGTATTCTCCATCAGCTACAAAAATTGCAGCAGCCCTTCTCCTCCCTCACCACCTGACATGTTTAGCAGACTGTATCAAAGTCTTCTCCATCTCCAAGAAAATTTATTCTGTGTTAAAATTGATGATGGGGAAGAGACACTTTTGGAGAGGTTAGGGGAAATTGTAGCTGGGGAGCTTTTAGAAATGACGGTGAAGGAGTGTTTGATACCAGCAATACCTACCTCTACCAAAGAGCTGGAGAAATTTGGAGAAGTAGTTCAGTTAACAAAAGACACCCACAAAGAACTTTTGGAACTTCATTTCATCAACGACAATAATACAACTTTGTTGGATTATGTCCAGAATGTAAATGTTCTTTTTGCCAACAAAAAATGTCAGGGCATTTTGGAAGAGGCCAGAAAACTGATGACGTCAGAGATTCACAATACCACACTGGTTACGAATGATAAACCTCTCGGTGACCTACCCCCAATAATACATGGTTATACCAGCAAGAAGGCCAAGAAATTGGAGTTGGCACCAGAAGTTCAACTTAGTCCTAACACTTTCAGACTGCCTACATGTCTCATCAGGTAATGATCTCGATGTCGAGTTCCCACATTGGTGAAAAATCAAAAGTTAGTTATCACTTTTCTCATGTGAGGACATAGTTGTCAGGTCCCTTGTTTAAGTTTTGATTTAAGATTTTCATCTGAGAACTGATTGCATATGAAAGTCTAGAGCCTTGAGGAAAACTATATGCAGTCTTGACCTATTTGATCACATTTCCTATCAGTATAGGTAGAGATTTTCCAGTGGTAATACCAGTACAGAAAATCCTTGTTCCCCCTCACACTTGATACTTGATTGTTATCCTATCTCACGTGCTTGGTTGTTATCATATCTGTCACTTGAATGTTATCCCATCACACACTTGACTGTTATCAAAGCTAATGCTATGTCACATTAGCATTTTGATTGGCACATTTGGCTGTTATCATAAGTTTGCTGGTTTAATTTTAGATCTTAATTTATCTAAATGTATTTAAATCATGAAGCCCAAAGACTGCATTTACACATATCTTGTTCCATTTTTCCAGGGTTAGAAACATTTTCATATTTCATACATGAGTGGAATTTTGACCTATGTTTTTGCTTACTGGACACATGAGTTCATCTTCAGGCTCCCTTTCTCTCCAGATCTTGAACTCACCCTCATTTTTGCAAAAATTTGTATATCCATGTGCCAGATAGATGTGTATATCCATGTGCCAAATAAATGTATATATACATGTGCCAGATAGATGTGTATATCCATGTGCCAGACAGATGTCTATATCCATGTGCCAGATAGATGTGTATATCCATGTGCCATATAGATGTGTATATCCATGTGCCAGATAGATGTGTATATCCATGTGTCAGATAGATGTGTATATCCATGTGCCACATAGATGTGTATATCCATGTGCCAGATAGATGTGTATATCCATGTGCTAGATAAATGTGTATATCCATGTGCCAGATAAATGTGTATATCCATGTGCGATATAGATGTGTATATCCATGTGCCACATAGATGTGTATATCCATGTGCCACATAGATGTGTATATCCATGTGCCACATAGATGTGTATATCCATGTGCCACATAGATGTGTATATCCATGTGCCGCATAGATGTGTATATCCATGTGCCAGATAGACGAATTTGCATTAGATTTAATGACAGGAAGTTTAAAATTTGGATGTAAACTCTAGCTCTGGAATCGGCAATGTACTGCTTATAAAAATACTCTGATCTCAAAAGTTTCATTTTTTTGGCTTATTTCTTATAATGGGTAGAATATTTTCATAACTTGTAATCACTGACAAGCTTCTGTACATCTTTCCTCTTTTCAGTAATACCACAGGTGAAACAGCCAATTGAAAACAACTTCTTTATGTATCTAAGCATTGTGGATATGAAGTTATTTCAGACTCAGCCATGCTTTAAGTTAGAAGTAACAAGAAAAGTTTGTCACCTACTACCATTTCAGGTGAAAATAAAAATAATCTTCCAGGTACAATGAGTTGATTGACATTTCCAAGTTTACACTGACACAGAATTCTGCGTAAATAAAATCCCATGTGGTCTTTCTAAAGATACATATTTTTAAGGGACTTTTACACTGTATCAGCTGGGCAATATTTTGTTTAAAACCTATATTTTCAGATAAACACTGTCAAATAAATGTAAACTGTAATCCTTCAAGAATAAATATAAATGGTCAAGGTTTATCGATGGCCTGGACTAGTTAAGAGTTTGTTGTATTGAGTCATTTTCCTAGACATTATTAGTTGCCGAGTCACACAGTTTGGTGTTTAAACGAGTCATTTGGAATATGTCACTGTTTAGTGAGTGTTAAATCATTTTTGGACATATTTCTCTGTCATATTTTCTGGATCACATTAACATTATGGATATAAGTCTGCTACCTCCTGAATCCAGCCCTACAAAAAAGACAGAAATAATCTTTTCTGTCCATCTCATTTAGACGAAAAGCAATAACTCCTGCTCATTGCATCCCCCTGCCACCATCGGATGACACTAGTTTTTAAGCTTCACTTACTTAAAACAACATCGAATATGATCAGTCACTCTGAAGCCAAGTTTATGTTAAATTCAAACCAGCCATATAGGATTTTGGGTTTATTTGGATTAATATTCATTCCTCAACAGGTGGTAATTATAAAAATGTTTATTTTGCAAATACTTTATATAAAAAAAAATCATTTTATCACTGTCAATTTTTAGACTACATGGTACAACATGCTATCATTAATGCTTAGTGTTATTCATGGTTTCATGCACACTGACTATTTCTCGCTCACCAAGTTAGTAATGATGTTGTTTCATTGACTTACTAACATGCTGCAGTTTTAATGTAAGTGTAATAAATGCAACAAGTTCAAGGCTAAGAAAGACATGCACAAGTCATGCCTTGCCTGTACAAAATATACTTCATGAGTACCATACAGTGGGTGTGCCCATTGGTCTGAGAGTTTTGAGACTATAGACCTGCCTCCCTTAAGATTTGAATGTGAGTCTTATGAGAGAAATGTAGGTCACAGAGACCTATATTTAATGAATAAGTGGTTTGCACATTCCTTTTGTCAAGCTGTTTCCCTTGGCTGGTCAGCTTGCTCATGGATATAGAAAGACTCCAGAGTTTTGTTAGTGCCAACTAATGGAAGCAAATTTTTTTACCTTATGATGTGTCCCTTAAAGTTTAACCAGCTGAGGTCATGAAATTTTGAAAAGAGTGCAGTTTATTCTAATAATTTAACTCTGTATCTTAGGATTTTATATTTTTTGGCCTTCATGTTTGTTTTTTAATTTAATTTATAATTCCTTAACTTACACAGTACTATATAGCCCAGTCTGGCCATACTGTTAATGGTGGTTTGCAATCGGGCCATTCTGTCATTCATGGTTTGCAATCTGGCCATACTGTCATTGGTTGTTTGCAGTCTGGCCAAACTATCATTAGTGGTTTGCAGTCTGGCCATACTGTCATTAGTGGTTTGCAATCTGGCCATACTGTCATTGGTAGTTTGCAGTCTGGCCATACTGTCATTAGTGGTTTGCAATCTGGCCATACTGTCATTGGTAGTTTGCAGTCTGGCCAAACTGTCATTAGTGGTTTCAGATCTGGCCATATTGTCATTGGTAGTTTGCAGTCTGGCCAAACTGTCATTAGTGGTTTCAGATCTGGCCATATTGTCATTAGTAGTTTGCAATTTTGGCCATAATGACATTAGTAGTTTGCATTCTGGCCAAACTGTCATTGGTGGTTTGCAATCTGGCCATATTGTCATTAGTAGTTTGCAATCTGGTCATATTGTCATTAGTGGTTTGCAGTCTGGCCATACTTTGTTAGTGGTTTGCAATCTGGCCATATTGTCATTGGTAGTTTGCAATCTGGCCATATTGTCATTAGCAGTTTGCAGTCTGGCCATATTGTCATTAGTGGTTTGAAATCTGACCAAACTGTCATTAGTGGTTTGCAGTCTGGTCATATTGTTTGTAGTGGTTTGCAATTGACCAAACAGTCATTGGTAGTTTGCAATCTGATCATATTGTCACTAGTGGTTTGCAGTCTGGTCTTGTTGTCATTACTGGTTTGCAACCTGGCCATAGTGTCATTAGTGGTTTGCAATCTGACCAAACTATCATTAGTGGTTTGCAGTCTGGTCATATTGTCACTAGTGGTTTGCAATCTGGCCATACTGTCATGAGTGGTTTGCAATGTGTACACTTTGTTTTGTCCATGAGAAACTCTATTCAATGAACAGTTTGTTGGTGCTCTGTCTTTTCATGTGCTGCTGCTACTATTTACTTGTACATATCTCTACTATTTACATTTATGTATATCTGCTACTTACATGTTCATATATCAACTATTTACATGTTCGTATATGTGTACCTATAATTTACATGTACATGTATCTGCAATTTATTCACACAGCTTGATGGAACTTACAGCTTGGCGTTCTAAAATGAGTGGATGTAAAAAATTTAGGGGTAAAGTGAGTAGCAGTACCAGAAAAACAGTGCACACAGTACTACCAATTGGGGACAATGTTTCCACAGCTTAAATAGTCCTTAAATAGCCATGATGTTTGATACTGTATAAGGCTGAAATTCAGAAAAAGTCTTGCCTGTAAAAGGCTGGAAATTTTGACAAGTAAATGTTGATTTCTTCTTTAAAAGGAAAATGAATTTTGTGCAATTTCCATGCCTTATTTGTGAATAAATAGAAATGTTCATCTGTTCACATTTTTCAAATCCTGTTGATTCAGTTTATATTTTAAAAATATGTGTTGCATTTCAGTACATGTGTCCAGCAGTTAATGACCATGGCCTATGAAACCCTGCAAGAGGCTTCAGAGAGTTCTCCACAGTGTGCTGTCCAGATGTATTATGCAATCAGAAATATGTTTGAACTCTTCTGTTGCGTTTTTCCAACTTACCACAAACAAAGCTTAGAAAACTTACCTCAACTTTCAGGTACTGACAATAAAAGAAGCTTAGTACATGATTTGTTGTTTTATGGCAAAACAACAAATTTAGGTTATTTAGTACCATATATTTACAGTTAAAAATTTACCCTACAAAAAATATATTTTAAAAGACGTGTTAAGTGAATCATGCAAATTGCTGCCAGCCTACTGGTCCCATGGCAGCTAGTTTCACTGCAGATTGGTGCAAAATATGAGTAGCCGCTCCACCTTGCCAGTTTGACTTTTAGGTATGTAGAAAATTTTAATCTATAAATTCTATATTTTATCATACTAAAATACATAATAAAAATCATGTGAAAAATAAACGATAGCAGATTGTTTCTGATGATGACTCAGCAGTCTGGAACATATCAATCAAATCTCATGACATGGGTCACAATTATTACTTCTGGGTCAGTACTCATGAATGAAGTCCCATCTATTTAGATACTTTTTTCTCTCATCTTGATGGTGATTTACATTAAGGCATTTATGGTATTGATTTAAAGGAAATTCTTCTCTCTTTAGAATTTAAGCATTAGGGTTTGCTGAGCATTAGTGTGTTATTGCCTCAGTAAAGATTATTGGAAAAGAAAAAAAACCACACGCATACTTAAAAATATCGTCATTGAAAAGTTTCACATGGGTTAAGTTTTTGACACAAAAAAATATAGTACTCCGTATGTAGAAAAGTCCCAAATACACATATACATAAATTAACCTATTTTGGCAGTTTTAAGCTTCACATGGCAAGAATATGTGAAATAAAATTTAACAGATATTCATTATGAAAAACTTCACATGGGGAAAAATCGGAACAAGGCATTTATTGCACTTCACTTCATATTAACATCAGTTCAAAGATAATACTGTTGTTTGAAACCTCCGAAAAAAAATTCTTAGCTGTGAGAAATGTTTTTTCACTGGATGGCACAAACATTACATGTTATATCTGTTCATGTTACAAGGTCTGATATAATTAACTTCTACATGACATTGTAATCTTATTAAAGTTCTTGACATCATACCATTGAAAAAGCATTTGTAAAATTTGAAAAGAATATGCAGTTTTATTCTCTAAATCATATAATAAAACAATTATAGACCATCAATGGATATTATGTTGTATGAACCAGTAAGCTTATTTCATTCACCCCAACTTCATGACAGTGTCCATGCTGTCTTGTTATACAATTACACACATTTGTTTTGGTAAATATTAAGCTTTATGAACCAGTAAACCTATTATATCGACCTCAACTTCATGTCAGTCAATACAAGGTGTCATGATGGGTGAGATGATTGCCATTGCAATTGACAACAAAAAAAACCTTTGTGTCATGATGGGTGAGATGATTGCCATTGCAATTGACAACAAAAAAAACCTTTAAGTTCAGAGATATAGCAAGAACCCATTGGGTTTGAAACTGCAGTTACGGAAATTGCACTGGTGGTAATTAAGGTCGAAGTGTACAAGAAAATCTTTTTAGTTTAATTTGATGTTTGCCTTTGCTGAATCAGATCACACTTCTGAACTTTTTAAGTGCATTTATTCCAAGTTGACAATAGGTTCTATTGTACTGGGTTTTTGATTTTAACATTTTTTGTTTCCTTTCAGCTCTGCATTATAACAACTGCATGTTCATCAGCCATCATCTGATGACTTTGGGTCACCAGTTTAGTAAGAAATTACCACCGAACATCAGTACCACATTTGTTGACTTGGTCCCCAAGATTCGTCGACTTGGAACAGAGAGCTTTCTTCAGCAGTTAGCTCAACAGAAAGCTCAACTCTTGGAGTATCTGCAGGCAGCTGGTGGTAAGAACTTGACTTGCTTTTGTTTGGTATGTGTATTTGCTTCTTCAGAAAATATTCATTTTAATGCACTACCAGAAATTTGTACAAAGCAGTATGTCCCCAGATGCTTTTTATTCATTTTATATTTGATTTAATTACAAATAAGAAAATAATGAATAGATTATGTAGAATCAATCATGTGCATGGTTATAGCTTTATAAATCCAAAGCTGTTTTTCAGAATTGTTGGCCTGCTCTCTAATTTTGGCCGTAGAGGTGGGAATTCTTCATTTCAACCATGCATATCATTCATTCATTCTAAACTGACATC
The DNA here is from genome assembly GCA_028554795.2 of Sinohyriopsis cumingii. Lineage (NCBI taxonomy): Eukaryota > Metazoa > Mollusca > Bivalvia > Unionida > Unionidae > Sinohyriopsis > Sinohyriopsis cumingii. Next base: position 24,212,919 of record CM068825.1, on the reverse strand, counting down.
AGTTTAATTTTGTAATTGACGTAAGCTGTACTCAGATCTTGGATTTGCAAATAATAATAAAGTACATTTGTTTGGTAAATCATACAGTTTGCTGCATTTTTTTGTCTGTGCACTTGGGATAGATGTAGGACCCTCAGGCTCTAACATTTACCTCATGCTTCGGTAAATATTTGCACACAACAGAGTGTATATTATCCTATGTTCTTTTACTCATGCTTAGATGTGACAGGATCTGGACATTTAAGAAAAACAAGACTGTTTGGGATATGACCATTCCTCATAAGGGAATCAATGAAAACACATGGCATCATCACATTTTTTACTTCCTTAATGTGGGCTGTTGTACAGGGTTGTTTAAAAAATGATTTTAAAGCAAACTGTTTTAGCTCATTTGATCATAAAGCAAAGCAGTCTTATGTGGGCCCACATAGTGGATGTGGTCTCTTTTAAGCTCTATTAGTCATAAAACAGAAAGCTAATGAGATGGCCTGTTGCCTGTCGTCCAATGTCTGTACGTCCATTAGCACAAGTTTATTGCTACTCCTTCTAAGCTACTTTGAGAATTGCCATGTAACTTTATGTACATTTATCCCAAGGTCTAGATGGATCTAAACCAAAATTATGCTGTCAGTCATCCAGTATATCCATCACAGCAGCCATCTTGAAAATAGTTATTTTTACTTCTCTGGAATGGATTGTCATAAATATAGGGTTTTAACTTAAAAAAAATACTTATGACAATTGAATTCAATTGTCAATCAGAATATGCTTTTCAACCCCCGCCATGTGCACAACACATTTGTACTGAGTCACAGTGATGAGTTGCAGGTACTCACTGTAGTGCTTCCGTGTAGAGCAAGCATGGAAGGACTTACTTGCTTCACTACAATGGGTGGAGAAATGAAACCTTGTATGAGCTGTACTGTATGTATTTTCAGCTATTTCTTCAAATCCTGTTTCAGCTCATTCATTCAGCTAATATTTTGGACCTTAATTATCTTGAAAAGTGGTATGTAGTAGTGATGGGAATCAGAAGTTTATAAGTGATCATCAGTTCCACACAACTTACTGATAATTGATTATAATTGGTTACTACAAGTAAATTTTAATTTGTATTTGTTATACAGTAATATCTTTGTTCAAGAGTTCAAAATGTTAACAAATGTTCAGGAGTAATCATATAGTTATATATATAGTTATCTGCATGTAATTTAAATTAATGTCTGTTACTTTTATTTGTTTTTCCTTCAGAATTAAGTTCAGTTTTGTTTGACCTGACCTTTTTTTAATTTCATTGATAAACACCTAATAATAGAAACTCTGTATCTAGTTTCTGACCTTGTTTCAGAACTAGTGACAGTTTTGGTAAACATTTTTTTTGTTTGTTTTAAATTCTTTCTCCGAGTATGAATTATTAAGTTAAGTCAAGGCCATACCAGGATGACGTGATAATTATCATGTAACAAACTTCTTTTCACTCTGAAAAGGTGAACTCTTGACCCCCGTCTGGGCCTCTGTTTTGTGTTTTAGTTAGTCTTACAATTCATGTTATGATCAGAATTTTTCAGTTGTGTCTTAACACTTGAAAAGTCAAGTTGTTTTATGTTGTGTCCAGTTTGGGCTAATTATTTTATTTTCTTCAAATTATTTTGATTTCAAGTGATTCTTTTCCCTAGAAATACATAATTGCTCCTACAAAATTCTTGGACAAAGATATTCGCAGAAAGTTATACGGAATTAAAAACTGGAATAATATTTTCTGTGATTCAACAAGAAACTGTTGACGTAACAGTGCTTCGCAGGTTACAACAGATGTCATTGTCTTCCATTTTGGATTTCATCGGGATTCGAACTCATTTTCATTCAGGACTTTTTATTACTAGGACTTCTATTTTTTAATTCTTGGATTATTTTTGGATTTGATTTGTAAAACTGTTAGTTCTTTTTTCTCATTTTTCACTTGATATTCTAGGGAAGTAAATTATTTGTTAAATTTTGCAAAGCTTGTTGTCTTCACTCTTTTCTGCTACTCTTTGTAAGAGCCGAGGCTGATAACAATATATATGTATATATATACTTTAACCTTATAAAAATAATAGTTTTTATTACATTGTGTTATTTTTGTTCTACAAGTTTCTTAAATGAAAGCAACTTTCTTTGGCATATCAGTTTTATGCGACTGAAAGACTGTTGCAATCCGCAAGAAAACTTTTAATCATATGTGATTTGTCTTTTGCTTAAAGTATAGAAGGGCATGCTTTTCTTGCTTGTCATTATTTACTAATAGTTCAATCAAAGCAGTTTAGATTTATGCCCAAAAAAACTTCACGAAATAAAAAAAAGTTCACAGGTTTATTAACTGAACAATTTATCAGCAAAATCATGTAATTATGTAAAGATAGAACATCTAAAGCTAGAATTCTTAAAACTTGACTAAAATGTTATCCACATTAAACAGAATCAAAGGTTTGACTAGTACAGATCATCTCATTTTTCAGAATACTGATTATTGCACTAACAATGAACCAATAATCCACATTTTACATTTAAACTGAAACAAAACACCAAAAATTGGTTACATTTATTAACTTAACAGTTTAACAGCAAAGTCATATACTGATTTAAAAAATCTAAGACCAGAATTCTAAAGACTAGATCAAAATGTTATTCATATTACAAGTTAAACAGAAGGTACAATAAAATACAAATCAGATGTTTGAGTAATACTGAACACATAACTCATTTTTCAGAATACTGCTTATTCTTGTGTTTGTTACACCAGCACTACCTGTAGTCAATGTTTTTGTTTAAGAATATTATCAAGTCCACATTGTCACAGTTTAAACGAGCCCGTTTCTTGCTGACAAAAAGTCCAGCCAGACTAGATACCCTCTCACTGGATACAGATGATCCCAGAATACTTAGGTACTTCTGAGCTAGTAAGCTAAGACAGGCGTGGAACTGGCAATTTTGTTTCTACTACTGTAACATTGTCAGATTGGTATCAGATGGAGCAGCAGCTAAATATCTGGAAACCTCCTGGTGGCTGACATCTATTATTGGCTGTTGACTTTCACCAAGGCAAACAACATCTTGCAACCAATCACCCATGTAAACATTGAACTTTGCTTTCTTTATTGGTGGACCAGGTGTCAGCACAGTTTTATCGTTGTCATCTCTGACATTTAGCAGTGATGGTACTATTGGTAGAGGTGGCAATGTATCTGAAGGCTGTTCATCACTAGTCCCTGGCTCCAATTTGACATTCACTTTGACATCAGCCATATCAAGAGCAACCTTTAAATTCAGAGCATGTCAGTAGAAACTCAAGATGAATTTAATAAACAGCCTAACAGAACTAAAGCTTTGTACTGTGTTCTTTTGTCAAGTTCTTGTCTCATTATATCTTTAAGTTTGGCAATTGGAGGTAGATCATTAACATTTGTGTCCACACATTTGGCAGGTTTAAGAAGTATTGCAATAACTTTATGAAGGGTTGGGGATTTGTCTCTGCAAACACTGTTTGTTGCGTTCTGGAATGGTGCGAGAACTTCCACAACTTTTTCAACCAATGCTTGTTCATCAGCTGTATTGACATATTTTTTCAACGTTGCAGCTGCTGACTTGCTTATGTTTGGGTCACTGATAACAGCCATAATAGAATGTGTCCATTCAAGCAGTCGTTTAAGCATGTCATGAGTGATATTCCATCTAGTTGGAACATCCATCTTGAGCTTGTGTCCTCTAGTACCTACATCAGATAGTAACTGCTGCTTGCTCATTAGCAAATCATTTATGCTTGTGCTTTGATGGAGAAAGGTCACAAGTTTGCACCCCTTTGCAATAATTTGTGACAGTTCTGGTATAGCTAAAGCTTTTTTCACAATAAGATTGATTCTTTGACCATAACAACTAAATCGACTCCATTGAAGTAAATCAAAAGCCTTTATCTCATTGGCTGCATGACCAGTGACTCCAGTTGGTGTTGGAAGACTCAATCACCTCTGAGTGGCCAATAGGCTTTCTTTTATGTTTTCTCAAGTGTGACTGCTTTCAACTTTTTGTTTCTAACACAACACTTTTCAATTCCCAATCTTTGGAAATAAAATGTGCTGTCACTGTGTTATAACATTTCTGTGTTTAATGATGTCCATGTATCATGAGCAACAGCTATATGAAGAACATTATGTAGTTTCTCTTCCACTTTTTTCTCACTGGTTTATGACCTGGAATTTCATACCTGAAAATGTAAAGTTTGAAACATTTAGTGATGGTAGTCAGACAAGACAGGGCATACATGTATTTGAAATATTCCTTGTGTCTAAATATCGTGAAAACATTGAATTTATATAATGTTTAAGTAGACAGGACAGCATTATATTTAATGAAACATTGCTTAATTTATGTATGAAAATTCACAATTGAACATCTTACAGTGTTGACATCTAGAATCAAATGGATTAACACTTTTTTGTTTTCTCACTGTCATTTTAAATAAATATTAATAATTTATAGTTTTATCATTCAAAACTTACTTTTGATTAAGAAGCATCACGAAGTTTCTAATGAGTCTCAGTGGAAGAACTTTTCCAACAATGACTTTCAAGAGTGCGTCATCAATTTCTTTCTGCATTGTAGCTGACATCCTCTCAAACATGGGTTTGATTATGGATACCAATATACTAATTGGATTATAATTTTCCATATAATGAATGTACAATAATGGCAATCTTTAATATACTGCAATACACTTTACGGCTCCTCAGAATAGCTTTATAATGAGGTGACCACTATAGGTGTGTGGATGCATACTTATGAAAAATGTAATGTGGATTTATATCAAGGGTAATAATCGAACCATATCAAAACTGGGTCATTGCTACCAGATTTCATGTTTGAGTGACTTTTGTGTTCTCAGTTATTTGTTATACCTGCAATATCTTAGATTATTTAACTGTACTCATGAAACTAGGCACGTAGAGGTTTCTTAAGGGAAGTAACTCGTCCACACCAAAACTATGTCACTGTAACCTGATTTTTTCACACTTGAATGATTTGTACATGCAGCTATTTGTTTCATATACCCTCAATATGTTAGGCCCTATTTCAGGTACAATCTTGAAAATTTGTACATCATTGTATCTCAAGATGAGTAACTCACTGTGACCTAACTTTCAGGCCTGAGTAACTGTTATTTTCTCTTGTACCATTCTTAAGACTGTTGGCTGCTCTATATGAGCCCCAGCTGATTAGTATAGTTATAAGTAAGCACATTGTTATTGCTCATTTGATGCAAAATATTACACAATGTTGTCACTGGTCTTGCAATTTTCAGTGGATTGCTGTGAAACTGTTAAGTATCTAAAGACTTGGAAACTTTTTACTCAATTTTGGTAAGAAGTATATATCATCCAATCATTTTACAGTTTTGGTAAGAGATGATTCTTTTCAGCTTACAGCTGAATGCAGATAATGATTGAATATTTTTTCAGTGTAATTAGTTGCAGCTACTGATGGATTTCAGTTACTTGTGGCACATAATAGGGTCAGCTTATGAAGATGTGCATATTGACCAATTATTGGGCTTCCGTGATTTTGTAGGAGTTTTTGCCCTTTTAAACTTGCAAGCCAGAGGCAATTAGTTGCACAGTTGCTTTCAATGGCTACATTACTAGATTCACCTTCACCATGTACGAAGAAATGGGTATATTTTCTTGTGAAAATTGCTTGCCATTCCTTCAGTTGCTATTACATTTGACTTTTAGGCTGCCAGCCACGTGTGAATTTGGAGGACACCATGAGTCTCTTGTCCTGTGTATCAGCTTCCTGTCTAGTTTACAAATGCTTTTCTTTGATGAGTTTAAAGGTCACGGTTTTTTTATTGCAGGATTCCAGAGTGTATCAGAGGAGGAGAGATTCTTTGTTGCAGACAAATCAATCAGGCAGGTGCTGCATCAACTTCAACATCTGAAAAATGTTTGGCAGGAAGTCCTTCCCAGTACCAACTTTAGAAAATCTATGGGTAAGAAGCTGCTATATTTCACATCTTGAAAATGGTATGTAAGTTTTGTTTTTATCCGCATAAGTGTTTGAAAGTCTAATGTCAAATTATAGATAATTATTTATGAACAACATTTAGCACACAAAAGCTTTGGTTGGTACATGATTAGCCATTTAAAAAGTCACCATTTGTTTTGTAAAGTCAGTTATTTTTCCTTTGGAAACATCAGAAGTTTGGAAACTCCATAGGTACAAACTGCTTTTCACACAAGCAGAATTGAAACTTTTTCGTTAAATTTTCTTGATTATTTTTTATTTCCTCTTTGAGGAAAACAGAGTTGTGAGGTTTCAAAACACAGTAGCAAGTAGCAGGACATTTACTTCCTCCATATCAGGTCCAGCATGGTCCAAATGTCAAAGGTCAAGGTCATTATTATCGAAAAAAGAAAATGGTGTATGCACAATAAGATTAGTTCTGTCACAGACCTGAACCAAACATTTTGAATAGGTTGCACTTTGGATAAGAAATAAGTTCTTTGATTGTGGGTGAAAAGTTCACTGCCTGAAAGAACTTTTTTCTGCACAACAACATTCTGCATCTCAGACCTGGCCCTGACATGGATAGTTTGCAATGAGGGTAAAGAAGAAGCCTATCAATTTTTGGGGTCAAATGTCAAGGTCACTGACTAAACAAAGAATACGGTTTCTGCACACAATTATCACTTCTACTTTGTATCTTCACAAAGGTTTGTGGGTGAGGTGCAGGTTGGGTAAGAAAGAAGCCTATTTTTTCTTTGGGGTCAAAATATCAAAAGTCAAGGTCACTGACTACAAGAACAAAAATGTTTTTTTTTTTTTTTTTTTAACATAATGACTTTAATTCTGGACCACTTACTTTGACTAAAGTTCATGGAGTGCATACATTGACGCTGTGGAAGATGCCTTTGCTTTTTGCTGAAGAAAGAAGGGAAGTCAGCTCTGATAAAGACTATATCAGAATGTTTACTTTTACTTTTATGAGAAGACTAAATGTTTATCATGAGATTGTTTAGAACTTTACAAGGGAGTCACATTGGCTCATTGGTTAGCGTACCTTTCTTGCAAATCAAAGGTCACCAGTTTTAATACATACCATTCAACCTGGATCAGTTTCCATCGATAATGTCTATGCAAGGCACTTCTTTCTCATTGACCAAACACTATAACCTTTTATGTGTTGATGTACCTTTAAGCACCAAACAAGAAAATGTTATTATCTTGGGATGGTGAGTCTAATTTATCTTTCTTTTTATTAGAACTTCCAATTATCTAGAACATATTCATTTTTCCTGATGAATTTAAGTGAATTGAAATTCTTTCGTACTTTAATAAATAAATAAATAAAAGATCTTTACTGGAAAGTGTTATAAATGAATTTGAACAATTTTAATATTCATTCTGTTGTAAAGGATAACATTGGAGGACTTTGGTCATTGATAAATAAAAGCTGATGTGGTGTTTTCTTAAAAAAAGGTACCACAGTAAAAGGTCCCTTTATCAGGTGGGTATGATCATGGATTTCATTTCATTATGTAATGGTATTATGCATAAAAAACCTGACTATAAGGTAACCTCATATAAAGTGGTCCACTTTTATTGCTCTCATGAACAGCGGTATAGTGAGTTAGTACTGTAGATGTTTTATTTTCTCAATTTTAGGCACATTACTGAATGCCATAATTGCTGAGCTGACAGATAGTGTTGTGTCTTTAGAGGACATCTCTACTGATGATGCCAAGCACCTGTCAGGCATGGTCTCAAGAATCACTGCGATTGCTCAAGAGTTGATGCACACTGAAGGCGGGGAAAACATCAATGTCAGCGTGGAGCTGCAAAGAAACGTGTCAAAGTGGAACAGGTTTAAAGAACTAGATCTGGTCCTGAATGCTAATTTGTTAGAAATTTCAGACAGATGGTCTGCTGGAAAGGGTCCACTTGCTGTGGAGTTTACTGCCACAGAGGTCAAGCAGTTAATTAGAGCTCTGTTTCAAAATACAGAGAGAAGGGCCAATGTCTTGGCCAAGATTAAATAGTGAAATAAAGTACTGAAACAAGATGCAAAAAACACAAAAGTGTTTGGAAACATTTCACAAATTTGTTCGTAATTGGGATTTAGATACTTTTGAAGAAAAACTTCCTTGGAGCTCTGTGAAAACAGGACAAGAAGCACAAAGAGATATCAACCTCAGTCAGTGTACAATATGAATATCAGCTTCAAAAAATAGCAATCCAGACAAAAAAACAAGTCTTTAAAGCTTGCATCCACAAATGTAGTGTTGACATTATCTCATGAATTAAATTTTTTATGTGGCTTTCTGTCTGTTCAACTCAGATTGGGCCATCTGTTTCAACTAGGAATAACTGAACATTTTATATGTGGCTTTCTCAGCCTGTTCAACTCTAGTTGGCTGATCTGTTTCAACTAGGAATAATTTAACATTTTGTATGTGGCTTTCTCTGCCTGTTCAACTCGAGTTGGTCGATCTGTTTCAACTAGGAATAATTGAACATTTTGCATGTGGCTTTCTCTGCATGTTTAACTCTAGTTAGTGCATATGTTTCAACTAGAAATATCTTGTCTCTGCAAATATAGTGCAATTGAAGAAAGCTTGTTTCATGTTGAATTGGCAGTTAGAAGTCAAAACAAATGCAAACTGGGTCAGATTTTGTACGAAAAATGTTAACATAACAAAGGACTTATTAATAAAAGGCTCATACCAAATGCAGTTTCAATCCATGAAGTCTATCAAAGCTAACATGTGGAATAAAATTCATGATATAAGGACATGATGAATGGATATGGCAAACATTTATATATGGTACACATACATGCCAACCATTATGCTTTTGGCATAGTCATTACACTTTTTTCACTAAATTACGCCTTATGCATAAATATATTCGGATTACATGTTTTCGGTATATCCCCCTCCAAAAAAATTAACAATTTGTTTTCTCATTTTTATTAACATCCCATTAATCCCACAGACCATATTCTAAAAAAGATGGCTTCTATGTAACTACGACATAAGATTACGCTTGTCCGTAGACTTGCATGCACTTTCCTGACAGTGTTATGTTCTATTTATAGCAGCTGTCCTATTTCCATAAAACATGCTGGTTCTACTTTAAAACTTTTGACCTCAGTTTCTATTTATAGCAGCTGTATGGATTAGGAGAAAACAGACTGGTTTTCTAACTTTTAATCTTTGCTCACAGATTCTTTGTTCAAATTCGTATCTGGTACAGAACCAATCTGTTGGTATTTGGTGCTAAAAGTCAAGTCAGATTTATTCTAGTCGATGCGTGTGTTAGAACAAAAATGTTTTTCAGATAATTTCACAGATGGAATAGGAAAAGACGAAAAATCGATTCAGAGATGAATACATGAATTACACAATACAGCATTCCATTCTAGGGCAGCTTCACGCCCCTCAGTCTGTGTGGAAAGGATTTTAATATTGGTCATTGTGGTAAAATAAGAAAACCTTGAATTAGCTCATTTCACTAACTCCAGTACTAAGGTAACTTCTTTATTACAATAGAACTAAGTTGTGGACGCAAATTTTATAAATGCAGAGGCGTTATGTACTGAGTTCGTAATAGAACATGGACTACCCCTAGCGGTAGAAGACTACATTGGTCCTTTGTTCACATAGGTATTTCCTGATTCCAAAATTGCAGAAAATATGCATGTGGAAGAACAAAATCATCTAATATATTTGGCTTTTAGACAGATTTCAGTCAGGTGAGTGATTTCAGTCCCACTTGTTTAACTCACCCATGCTGTAAGGTGTGATCTGTGACCAGCTTTCACACTAAGTGTCCTGGCATAGGAGTCTTTAAACATTAGACAAATATGGTTCATATAACCTTGAAAAATGCATGTATATGAGGAGTAGCCTTGAGAATTCCTTGAATTGTTTTTAATTTAGTTTATATACTTTATATCCTTGAATTCATTGAAAAACTGAATTTTTCACAAACTTGTTTCATTTATCAGAGGGAATACAAATTGTTAAAAACATAACATACATGCATACATATATATATATATATATATATATATATATATATATATATATATATATATATATATATATATATATATATATATATTACTTTTGTGCATCAGATAATTATAGGTTACTGTATTTGTATGGGAAAATATGAACAAGTTTTTTCTGATGTAAATATGTAAGTATATTCATCTGACAAAATGAGTTCATATTTTCCCATACAAATGCAGTAACCTTTTTATTATATGCTAATTATTTTTAATTCTACCTAATGCTTAATTATATTAACAAAATACACAACAAGAAACAAAATAACTGAATGTATGCTATATTCCAAACTAAATACACAAGGACAGATTCATCATTACACAATAACAATATTATTAATGTGCACATAATTCCGCCCAGATAAATTTGAACTTAGTCACACGCTCGACATTCGAAAGAAAATGGCGCGTCTAGCTAAAATTGAAATTTGGAGTCTTATTGTGAATGAATGCCCATTGCAACAACTTTTCCTTTTGATATGGAATGAATAGATTTTTTTTTTTTTTTTTTATTCTACGAAATTTCGTGATTATGGACTGGATTTATATGACAATTCCACATGAAATACATCGGATTGAAGAGCGAGGGAGAAGCGTGTTGACATCTGCAGATGTGTTTCTGTTTCTGTCATTGAATGTTTGAAATCATAATGTGGAAAAATATGAAGTCTTTCAATTGCAATTATCAAAAAGACACTATGGAATTTAATGCTTATTTAATTTTAGTGCAGTAAGGAGGATGTTATTGCACTTATATTTGAAATTACAGTACAGTTTCGAAATGTGTAATCAAGATTGAGAACCTATAACATGGCTAATGTAATCTGGATTTGCAGAACTAAGAAAGCACATTTTGAGGAAATTCAGGATGTAAAACTTAAGTATATTATTTGCCATTCTTATCACCAGCTAAAGAAGACAGTTTATGTCTTGACACTTGTATGTTATTTGTAAGGACCCTTTCTTGCATCTGTTGTATAGCTAGCCTAAATCTGAAACATTGTAACAGAACGTTAACGTGGAATGTGCCAAAGCAACTGGTATGTGGCAGTCCACGAAACAATTGCTTTACTTCATTCAGAAACAAATTGAAACAACCACAACGTAAAATGCCTACTATGCGAGTGTACATGATTTGTTTACAAATCAAAAGTGCTGGCGTCTGTGTCCAGTGTTTGTTTACAATAGAAAGTAGTGCCTTTATGCACGTGAATGGAATATGAAGGTGTGCAATATCATAAAATACTGAACGATTCTGATAATGTAAAGTTAACGGAGAAAAAAATGAGCATATACTAATACACATTATGAAGAGTTACCAGATGGAGTAGCATCCATTTGTTGTGGCATGCTAGTTATGTCTTGAGTTTTATCTACCTTTGTACTAACGTTTGCAGTAATAAACAATGTTGCACTGGAGAAAAATCCCAGTAATAAAATATACTCTTGTAAAACTTTAGGAATTGGCTCCTGTGCTGTATGAAATAAAATCTTTTTTAGATATGACCAAAATGTAACACAAAATGTAGTACATAGAGTTAATTGAAATGTCACATAAAATCTGACACAGCCTACAAACAAAGCAACTATAATTCTGACAGACATAAAACCAATATGAGACATGATGTATATCTCACAAATACTGCAACACCTACACCATCAATACAACAACTTGACACCACACATGTAGAATTATCAAGACTAGAATTAACACAGTGCCAGCTGTTCAGGTGACAAAGAGTTTTTTTCTGTTAAAAAAGCCACATATCACAGCATTAGAGTCTGACAGCCACAGTAATGACAGCATTAGAATTTTACAGCCACAGTAATCACTGCATTGGAATTTTAGTCACAATAATCATGGCATTGGAATTTTACAATCGCAGTAATCACAGCATTGGAATTTTACAGTTACTGTAATCACTGCATTGGAATTTTACACAGCCACAGTAATCACAGCATTGAATTTACAAAGTCACAGTAATCACTGCATTGAAAGATTACACTCAGTAATTACAGCATTGGAATTTTAGTCACAGCCATCACTGCATTAGAAGTTTACAGCCCCAGTAATAATGGCATTGGAATATTACAGTCACAGTAACCACAGCATTGGAATTTTACAGTTAGAGTAATCACAGTATTGGAATTTTATAAACAGTAATCACGCCATTGTAAATTTAAAATTTGTTTGCTACATAACTCATACTATGAAATACAATTTTCCTTTGAAATAAACCTTTCAAGAAAACATGAAAGTTCTGCTGGTGCTACTGTACAAAAACATTAAGCTTAGTTGAAGATGAATATATGAGTATATATTAATGTATTTCATCAGTTTTACTGTATAGAACATTAAGCTTAAAAAGATAAATGTACCAGGATATATGAATGTATTTCATTAGTGTCATCTGTTCTGCTGTATAGAATATTAGGCTTAAAGATGATTGTATCAATGTATATGAATGTATTTCATATGTCTCATCGGTTCTACTGTACAAAACATTAAGCTTGGTTGAAGATAATTGTATCAGTATATATGAATGTACTTTATGAAGGACTGCTATGAATTCATTTTTGTGGTTTTAAGAAGATTTTTTTTATAGTCTGAACAAAAATTTACCGATATTGGAAGGGATCCTAATGTTTCCCCAAAAGGATCATTCTTTGTTGAGTATTTCAGTCTATTATTTGTGTCAACAACAAAATCCTTGAATAATTGACAAATTCACCACTGTCAGATCTGTGTGCAACTTGCCATTTAAATTGGTACCTCCATGTGTAATTGGCAAATTCAGCACTATGCCAGACCTGTGTGCAACTCGTTATGAAAAATTGGTGCATCCTTGAATAATTGGCAAATTCACCACTGTCAGACCTATGAGCAACTTGCCATTAAAAAGGTACCTGCATGAAAAATTACTATAATCAGAGTTTTTGTTTTAGCAAACAGATAGCAAAAGTCCTTGGTTTGCATTGTCATGCAAAGTGAATTATAAAATGTGTATGGGTGAAGAAATGATATCAGTAGAAATATGCATCACATAGGGGAAATCTGGATCAGAAGAAAATTGAGAGCCTGTTAACTCATTTTCCATTTTCACCAGCTGTTGGGGTGGGAAACATTTTTTTGTGAGGGGGTGTCTTCTGATTGAATCCAAACATTAAAAATATATTTTTTGTTTTGCCAGATTTTTTAGCCTATAAAATAATGTTTTTGATGGACTATTAAACTTTTTGTTTGATTATTGGACCAATGATTTTCATATCCTGGTTACTCTTAACAGCAAAAGGTATAAAATCTGAACACAAACTCCATAACAGAAACTAGTAATTTTTGGTCCTTAAAAGAATATGGTCTCCAGATTTTTTTTGTTTGTTTTCTGCTTTCTTTTTGTAGTTTGAGTGGAAACTCTGCATTATTTGGTATCAATCTTCTTTTCTGTTGTGCCATCAGCTTTGGTATATCATGAATGATTTTTGTGTCACAGCTTGGAACTTGGGTACTAACTCTTGATGCATAATGTGACGTGGGGATAATGAATTAAGTGTATGTTTAGCACTCGTTTCATTTTTTTGAGTCAACTTAAAAACATCAGGTTTATGTTGATAAAAAGTCTGGCTGTAGATGTAGAAGTTGATCTCCTGTTCTGATAACTTGGTTCTAGCATGTGGAAGATGTATTGCTATTACTGTCACTTCTCATGTTTTGTCACAGTAGTTTTATGCAAGACAAGAATTTAAACAGTATTTGAATGAATACTTTTAGATTTACGTGTATTTGGCATCTTAACATGCAGTATTTGTTTTCATATGAAATATTGACAAGTACCGTCATAGACCTTAATTTAAATAGTTATATGCCTTGTTGTTTCTGTTTGCTACCCGGGCCTTAAATAATTTGAGCTTATGACATCATCCCTTGCACATCATGTGTCAATGCTTATATATTCCTTTTTAAAAAATACTCAACAGACTTCAGCCAAATTTACAAGTGGCATTATTGTGGAATTATATTAGATTTATACAAAACACAATGCCACTCTGCCGTTATATATTGTCACCATTGCTAAAAATAGCTAAAATATTTAAATCACTTCTTTTAGAAAATCACACATCTGAATTTGACAGAAAGCATCCTGGCATATAGTGCTTTCAGTTTATACAAATACTGCTGATCTGCTATCCAACTTGGCTGCCATCACTGAAAATAGATGAAACATTAAACAGTTTTTTTAAAACTACTAAGCAGAATTTTACCAAGTTGGACAGAAGACACTTATTTCATATTGGGCTTTCAAGCTGGTACAAATGTTGTGGATATGCCATCAAATTTAGCTGCCATTACTAAAAACTAAATAAGAATAACCATTTTTGCTAAATAAAACCACTCAACAGATCTTTTATAAAGGACATAAAATCTTATGCAAAACAAGTCATTCCATCGTCAAATATGGCAGCCATTACTAATGTAGACAAAACATTAAATAGCAACTTCCCAAAAACTGCTTGAAAGAATTTTACAAAATTTGACTGAAAGAATTTTAAAAAATTTGACTGAAAGCATCTTGGCCTGAAATACTTGCTCATTCTTTTTTCAATGATTCTGATCCATCTTTAAATTATACTACTATAACTAAAAATAAAAAAATTGAAATGACTGACCAGCAACCACTGAAGCAAACTGGTTGCACATCAGGCAGACATCATGGTAATTTTGAAAATCCTGATATCATTACCCCTCTTGCATAAATGGTGACATTAAAATGGGGTTTTCACTAAAGTATTTTCTTCTAATCTGTAATTAGTCTAAAGGAAAATGGAGTTTATCTGACCACCAGCATACCCTAATTGACATTGGGGTCAAGTCATAGTTGTTTTTTGTATTGTAGTACTTCATTGAGCTTTGTTTTGTGCATTTACCAATGAATTTTGACAAGGCTTTGTATTTAGTTGCATTCCAATAAACAGTTGTATAGTCAGAACTCTGATTTTTAGGTTAATAGTCTTGACTTGGGGTTTTTCACTAGACTAAATTGTGAGCATGATAACACAAGCATGTCTAATAGGATTTTTGTCAAACCTTGTTTGGGTTTCTTTTAGGAAAATAAATATAGTTTTTTCCAAACCAGAGATGTTTGACATTGAGACAGTTATGTTCAGTGATCTTATTTAGATTATATCAGGTTCAAGGTCAAAGGATGCTTTACTGCATTTAAATTTATGAGATGAACATGTTGATTTGGATAGACAAGAAAATAATTTTGTGATCAAATTTGGCATATTGGATATTCTCAAAAATAATCAAAGATTATATTGATATAAAGAAGTAAAAGGACAAAAGAAACAAATTTCTTGTGGATTGCTAGAAATTTTCAGCCATTAGAGCAATACAGCATCAATGTATTGAGAGTATTTGTCATGAATGAACTGTTTATGAATAATAGTTATAGATCGTTAATGTATTTTCTTGTTAAGTTAAATCTATAATAAATTATACAGCTAATTGTTTTTGTCTTAATTTTTAGTTCTCCTGGTTTTAAAGTCATGTAAACTTATATGTCCCTGTTTTCATCAGATGTCTGTTGTCCTGCATCATTTCATTAAGACTTTCTTTTATCTTTGTATAAAACACTTGGCCAGTTGTTACCAAATTATAACAAAGTGGCTGAGCAGATTTTGACCTAATTTTATAAACTGCATCATTACTTGAATCCTGTCAGGTTTGCATAAAGTCAAACTTGTGTATTCTGACGGCTCAGGAAATTATTTGAAAACACAAAAGTGATCTTTATGGAAAAGTGGCCTTAATAAATAGGTAAATTTTAAATGGATTTGAAGGACATAATGAAAGCATAGCTCAGTAGCAGCAACAGACCAGATGAGATGATGTCTTTTTAACTGCACAGGTTAATGCAGATAAGGGTTAAAGTAAAGTTGACATTTGTTCATAATAATCACAGGTTGCTATGCACAGTGGAAAATAGTGGTAGTTTGTCTTGTTGAGTAGGTGGTTGCTGTATACAGCCAAACTATAAAGGACTTTTCAAGGCAACTGTAAAATGGTAGTCTCTTTGGACAAGTGGTCAGTGTATGCAAGTGGTTGCTTATCAGATTTCATTATGTTATGTTCATTCTGCTATCTAGCTTGTACATTGTTACAAACACTACTGAAAAGATTGCTTCCTTCCTTAGAATGTTCTCTTACTCAGAGCATAAGTGTCTTAGAGTTTGAAATTTGAAACAAGGCATTAAACAGATGAGTCAACAGAAGTGCAAGATAACATTCGGCAGCTTCAACAAATTCCGATGCCAGGCCATCAACCACTGCTGCTTCCCCAGACTTTAAGCAATGAATCTCTGCTCTACCTTCATCCTCTTGGATTTTACTGTCTTGTGTTTTATCTTCAAGATTTTGAGAGAAGCGTTAAATTTACATGTCAACATTTGTAATCCTGGATTAGAAATATGAAAAATGATAGAACTACTACTTGGGTGAAATTGTACTGGACCTTAACTTCTATATGTCATGGAATAAGTTCCAAAATATCAGTCCTTTTTTTTCAAATGCATTTACAACTGCATTTTAAGTTACATTTGTAATCATTTTTTTTATGATGTAACCTTTATATCTGAATCATCTCACAATGTGCCACTGGTTAACATCAGATCACAATTCTATCTCAGAGACAGTCAAAACTATGCCTGTCAGACAAATTGGTCAATATTTTGGACCATGCAAAAACACAACGTAACATTTAGATTTGTATGTATGTATGCTTTTACAGTAGGTCAGCACAATAGTTGCTATATGGTGCTGAAACTTGTGGAAGATAAAGGCTTCCAAATAAACACAAGAAGTATGAGAATATCAGGAAATGGGAGGGTTTTGACCAGCTGATGGTGGGTACCTCCCTACAGGATTAACTGCTATACAAAATCTGTGCAAATGCCTGCATGACTGACTGGTGTAAAACCTCCTGCCTCCTTTCAAGTGAAGAGGGTTCGGACCCTTAAGGAGTGCCCTATGCATACCAGTTTCTTGGGGATGAAGGCCATAGTGAATACCTTTTGATTATGTCAGGCATTGTGTTCTGGAAAGGGTGCTCTGATCCTTTCAAAACTTGATTTTTGTAATTTACATCAGAAAGCATGGGAGAACAAAGTCTCTAGACTTATGATTCTTCACACTGAAGCTTTTTCAGGTAGTATTCTCATAGACAAATCCATGTTCAAGTCTTCACACTCCAGGCAGGTTTAAGATTCTAGGAGATTCCCAGTTGTTATGGAATCAGCTGGTCCTTGCAGCACATTTGTTTCCCCTTTGGTCAGATTCATACTCACTGGGGTTGACCTTTTGAAACAGTGTTTAATAACAAGTTTCCGACCCTTGTCTTGCCAGTCCTAAACCCAAAAGAGTCAGCAGTCAGTGCCTTTTCCTCAAACTGGAAAGGTCTTCATGCATATGCATTTCCCCAACCCATCTGGTTTCCAAAGTCTTAATGCAATTGAATCTGAGAGCCAACTAATTCTGATTGCTCTCCTCAGCAAGAAAAATCATGGATCAGCAACTTCTTCAATCTGTGATTTCCAGGCCCACTCTGCCTTTTCATCTGCCAAGCAACTATGCACAACGGTTTTCAACCAAACCTGCATGCCTGCCTTTTATCTGACAAGCCTCAGTAATAAATATTTCTCCTAACAAGTGGGACACAAAATTACTCAGGGTAGAAGATTCACTATTTTTAATGCCTATGAGAGGTTTTTCACCAGTGTTGTGAGCAGAGACGCATCTCTCCCATAAGTTCCTCATTAGCTCACATAGCTTACTTCCCATGGAAGAGTTACCAGTAGCTTCAATCACAATCACAATCACAATTTCTGACACATGTTGTCATCATGACCTTGCCAGTTTCAATTTGTCTCGACTGATGGACTTTGGGTTATGATGTGGTTAAACAAGACACCCTTTGAACCACTGTCTGGAGTCTCACTGACTCCATTGTTGTACAAGACACCCTTTGAACCAGTGTCTGGAGTCTCACTGACTCCATTGTTGAACAACACCTGCTACCTAGTCACTTTAGCTACAGCAGAATAGAATTAGTGAGATCCACACCTTATCTGTCAATTTGCATCTCCATGGTGGTTAAATTTCTCTCATTACTTCCTTGCATTCATGGCTAAGAATAGACTTCTGCTGATGTGGAATCTGGTTTTTGTCTTGAAATGGTTGTCTTCTTTGGACCTTTCCTCCCAAGGGCATATACAGGACCCCATGAGGGCAATGAACTGGCACCTGAATTGTATTAGGTAAATCATAAGATGGAGCTCTCACTTGATTTTATCACTTAGAAAAAAAAAGATATTTCTTATCCAGCTCATTTACACTGGATCCATTGCATTATCCATTCAACCTACAAGGAACTAATTTAAGACCAGATGAATTTCTATTGCTTATCAGTTCACAAAGTTTGGTCAGTCATTACTATCATCGGATTTGAACACAATTGTTGGCTTATAAACATCATTCTAGCCATGACATGGAGGTCGGAGACATTCTTAAGTTTTCATCTCAGAGGATTCAGTTTGATCTGGCAGAATTTATGTCAGCTGCAAAACAGACTATCTTTCCAAGTAACTCAGCTGCGCTTTATAATGACTCGGAGTCCTCTACTCCCATTGGACATGTCAGGGCAAGATTTTGTCTCTAAACTGCATCCATGCACTGGCCATATGTTAACCTTAGCCTGTATCTCACATGAGATTGATTATGTGCTAACCTTTCCACTTCGCATACATTCAGAGACTGGGTCAGCTCTGAGTAAGGGGATGTATCTCCTGATTGTAATTCTTTTTAATGTATAATGATCTGGTAACATTCGGGGGGAAAAAACAGTTTGGATAAAATGTTTCTTTGATATTACTTACCCACTCATAACAAGGTTATGGGGCCCCGAGTGGCCGAGTGGTCTAAAGCGCTCTCCGTTACGGATCACTGCCATCTCACCTCTGTCTGCGTGGGTTCGAGTCCAAGGCTCGACTAGCATGGGTACGTGGGAAAGCCTGCCAGTAGCTTCTCATGGGTCGGTGGTTCTTCCCTGGGTTTTTCAGGGTTCTTCCTCCACCATTAATACTGGCCGCCATGTATAGCCTATCGTGTGCTGAAAAATGGCATTAAACACTACAATAACAACAACAACAACATAACAAGGTTACACACTCCCAAACCCTATCCACAGTTACACCATGGGAAGAACGTACAAATCTGATCCTAAATTAACTTATGATTGACAGGACTTGTCATAAAACCCTCTATCCAAAAGGAGATCAATCTCATCTTTGGCCTCAACAAGCTGAAAGAGCACTGGATTTGCAAGATACATGTACTGGATTACTCTTAACGATTGGGTAGGTGTTATTGAAGAAATGTATTTTATACGCAAAGTTGGTAAGTCAGATATATTCTTTATCAGCCACTTCACTCTTCTGAAACTTTGGGATATTACTACAGTGAGGCCAGTCTTAGGAGATTTACCCTTTTGCCATCAAAATACATTCTCTCAAGGCAGGTAGTATCAAATTAGAGGTCAAAACATTATTTCCACCTCTGTGGTTAAAAATTTCAAGTCAGTGTTTACTGTATAAGTTGAAAGTTTATAACCAGATATGCTATCTGTTCCCAGCTTGCCTTGATAACCAGAATGCTACACTATCATAACATTTACAAGTAGGACACTTCATTCCACAATATCATTGGTAGGTGGTCTAATGCATGCCCCATTCCCAATGCAAAATTTGATGTTTCATTCCTCAATTTCAACCTGAAAGTTCCCAAGCAGGCAAGTGATTAAATTTCTCTGTAGTACTGATGTGAAACTTACCTTAAAATGTTTTTTTAGTTTATTCATAGACAAAAAGCATGTAATGTATAGAGAATAGCATGCAATTTACTGGATTCCATAAAGTTCCACTTATGCAGACCAAATAGTATTTTTGACTGGTCATTATGACCTTTTTATGTTAAGTAAACAATTACATTTATTTCTGCCCTGCATTTTGGGAAATCAGGAAGACGGGAATTATTTCTTAACTTTCAGCGGCAACAGCATGTCAGATTCCTTATTCAAGTTTTGTGTTTATGTTTTTGCAAGTATGATAAAGTAGGAGTACATAATAGTAAACTGAGCATTTGAGACTTCATATTCCAGTCAAACTTCATTTCTACACAGTCAGACTTCATATTCCAGTCAAACTTCATTTCTACACAGACTTCATATTCTACAGTCAGACTTCATATTCCACACAGTCAGACTTCATATTCCACAGTCATATTCTACAGTCAGACTTCATATTCCACAGTCAAACTTCATTTCTACACAGTCAGACTTCATATTCCAGTCAGACTTCATATTCCACAGTCAGACTTCATTTTTACACAGTCAGACTTCATATTCCACACAATCAGTTTCTTTCTTTCTTTCTTCAAGCTACCTTCATGCAGCAATTGTGGTTTTTGGTTACATTTTCTAATGAGTGCTTGTTAGATTATAGTTGTCATTATCATGTAGTAATTTGCATGCCCTTTCAAGCTGATGCAAACAAATATGCACAATTCATAAACTCCTATTAATTGAGATTGGAAAAAAATAAATGAACACCATTTATTTTTTATGACATTTTATTTGCAAAGAAATATAAATTCTAATTTCATTTTACTCTACATAGAAATCTGTAAAATATATAAATATATACTCTGTCATAATAGAGGTATGGACATAACACTAAAAAAATCTGAGGCACTCTTATGAGCAAATGCTTTGTCGGCAATGAATCTGACCATGCTTATTGCACATGACCAGTAAAAAAAAGCTTTTTTCAAAGTGATTAAATAAAAGATTAGCAGTAACAAAACCATTTCAAGCAGCAAAGCCAACAACACAAAGTAATGCCAAGTCATTTCTAATTTCTGAGGAGAAATAAAATCAGCCTACAAATTGGATGTACAATTCAATAAAAACTGGATTGCAACCATCATAAATGTACATAGTATTTGCAGTAACTAATAACAGAATACCATGAATGAAATATACCCCCCACCCCCCACCCCCCATGCTTAATAGTCTTCTATGTTGGCAGTAATACATTATTGTTCATTTAGGAAGAAAAATTATTAAGCAATGGATCTTGATGATCTTTAATAAGATTTAATGTTTAGAAACCATTATTTTCTTATTAGACTTAACACTGTGACTTCTGAACCTTAGACCCCAGAATCATTAGCTTTCTCTCTTTCCTTAACTGTAAGCCATCGACAAACTTTGATCCAGAACAAACGTTATTCTGCAAACCATTTTGACTGAATGTTAATGAACCTGCATTTTTTATCCTGAAATCAATTGGCCTCTTCCACACCTTAAGGACATGCCCCTACACAAACTTTGGTCAAAGTACCGAAGTAATTATACAAAACCCTTTCTTCTTCCTTCAGTCAATGTGACCTCGACCTTTTTCCTTCTGACCCCAGCATCAAAAGGCATCTCTCTGAAATCAATAAGGATCTTTCTTACCCAAAGTGAAAGCCATCCACAAAGTTTGGCAACTGTAGGTGATGGAGAACTTTACTTATTGTTTGGAAGCCATTTTTCTTCTTTCCATTACAGTAACCTTGATCGTTAACAGTTTGACTCCAAAATCTTTGGTAACTGCAGATTGTGGACAATTGTGGAGATGGATGTATAGATATCATGACATAATCTGTTCTGCATTATGGTGGGCAGAAAAAACTATATATGAGATAAAACAGGCCATAGTCCCAAAAATGGATACAGTTGAGATTATTAATGCCAATGCTTGCATTGTTACAAATATCAAATTACTTTTGGTTGTGAAAATTCTCTGTAACATTTGTGAAAGCTTATGTGCATTACATCTTTAAAACAATACATTCTTCCCAGATCATTTATTTAGACATTGGCTTGATTCTGATATGCTTAAATATGGACTGGATTTAAAAAATAGCCTTAACTACTTTCACCTGAAGCAGAATGAATACAAATAGTTCAATCACTTAAACTGCAAGACATGTCTGTGTTCTAAAAATAACAATCCATGAAACAAAAGCAAAAGTTCAAAACAATTAAAATAATCATAATAATAACATTATGCCAAACATTTTGTGCAGTATAGATTTCATATCAATAGTGCAAATAAATATTAAGTACAAGCAAGTGACGTGACAGGTCAAGTGGAGGATTATGGCATAAAAAAAATTCTTACTGATATTATCACAGCAATGTACAAAACAATCACAGAAAGAAGACATTATCAAAATAACGTAGACAAATGTTGCTCATTACAAATCCATAATTCTATTATCCCTCGATCTTGAGAATAAAATGGACTTGAATAGTTGTATAAATGCAAAAGCTGATATGCAAAAAGACAGCAACAATTGGCCCTATATGACATCACTGTGTCATCCAAAACATCATGAGATATTACACATGTAATATGGAGAACAGGATATGGGTTTATAACACTGTAGTTAATTGTTAATATTAACTGCAGTTATTTCATAATATTAACCTAAAGAACCTTGTAGTTATTTGATAATATTAAACTACAGAACCTTGTAGTTATTTGATAATATTAACCTAAATAACTCAGCAGTTATTTCATAATATTAACCTAAAGAACCTTGTAGTTATTTGATAATATTAACCTACAGAACATTGTAGTTATTTGATAATATTAACCTAAAGAACAATGTAGTTAATTGTTAATATTAACCTAAATAACTTGGCAGTTATTTCATAATATTACCCTAAAGAACCTTGTAGTTATTTGATAATATTAACTTACAGAACATTGTAGTTATTTGATAATATTAACCTAAAGAACCTTGTAGTTATTTCATAATATTAACCTAAAGAACCTTGTAGTTATTTGATAATATTAACCTACAGAACACTGTAGTTATTTGATAATATTAACCTAAAGAACACTGAAGTTATGTGGAAACAGTGTTAGAACTTGTTGTGCAAATAACAGAAATCTTGATCTAGATAAATAATTAATTCATACTGAATTAAATTTGGGTTGATTTTCCTTGTAATACAATGTTTATTCACTAAAGGAAGCAATGCTTCAAAACCTTAGTGTCTTCAAGTAACACTTCAGTACGCAGCTATGACAATGCATGCAAAAGCTTGCAACACAGTGGCAGCATTGCATATGACATACTATCACTTTATGTTGTACTGTAAATACAGATATTTGCCCTGAAAACTTGCAACAAAAACTCTAAGCAACAAAGACAGCAATCAGTCTTTTCTACTTTTGTTGACATATTATGCATACCATTTGCTAACAAATATAACCCCGATTTCTACTAACAGTATATGAAGAATGTAATACTGCACTGTTAATTACATCAGTATTGCAAGTCACCATCATATATGCACAAATAAAATACAATTGCGGTAAAATTCAACATCTCATTAAAGATGTAAGTTATATGTGTCTTCAGTAGGTGTCTTACATAATAATGTGACTTCACCCAATGAACAAGAAAGGTTAACTAAGAATCAGGTTGGTATTTAAATTATTCCAGACTCTGACAGATAAGCTGTAGTGGCCACATTTCAACTTCCTTTTAGCTCCACTACTTATTATTTTCCTCCACTTCACCCCAGTTGGTATTTTTCCATCATTACTCCATTATACCTTTTGATGGCTCCACCCCAACTTAAGACTTACTGTTAAGAGTTAATTAATTAATACTTACTGGAAAATGTCAAACTGAAGCTTTATAAAATTAAAGTTTTATGACACACTGTCTTTTATCTTGTATGCACCATGTTAAAATGTCTTCATTTTGTATGCACCATGATACTGTACACTGGGGAATATAGTTTCCAATTAGTCAGTAATTAATTAGAATATTATGTAAAATTGTGTATGCTCAACATAAATCAGAACCCATCCCCAATAAATCTAAATCAATAGTTTTAAGAAAAAGACACCTACCTGGTATTCATCACATTAAAATCAAAACACTAGATATGACATCCTTATTTATCTATACTGAAGTATTTTCTTAATGATTTTGCACCTGAACCACATTAATGGTTGGACTGTGTATACCTTTTGGTGTACTTTACTCATATTTTACTTCTTTAAGTTTTAACTGAGACACAGGACTGTGGAGGTATTAACAGGGGATTAAAGAGACTCCTTAGATGGAACAATTGGTGTAGATTTTGCCACTGATGACCTCCTTGACCTTGATGCTTTTGGTGATCCCACCTTAGAGGATGGAGGAGATTTGTTATTTTGATGTGCAACAGTTGTTGCATTTGATTTTTGTTCAATGGGAACCTCTACATTTTCAGTGTTTGTTTTCTTGGTTTCTTCTATAACAAGACCTGATGGTTTCTCATCCCCTGATGGTTTTTGGTTGGATTCTTGCAACATGCTGGGGATGGCTTGAGTCACAAGACCTTTACTGGCTTCTTGGTTTTCCTTTTTTTCAGCTTCTTCCTGTCTTCTTACCCCTTCCTCTGCTGAGATCACTTGCTTGTATGGAGCCATGGAAGGTACGGATGTCATACTGACTTCTTGCATTTGTTTTGCTCCTGACAATCTCTGATTATGTTCTATGAACTTTTGTGCCATATCAGCACTCATCTGCTTCCACACCAAAGCTCCATGACGCTGCAATTGAATCAGATTAAATGAATACAAGATATAATACAGGTCAAGGATAAGGGGCCACTTAGCTAAAATGGAAATGGAAATGTATTCATAGCTTTCTCACTAGGGGCCCACTTAGTTAAAATGGAAATGCATTCACAGCTTTCTCACAAGGGGCCCACACAGCTAAAATGGGAATGGAAATGCATTCACAGCTTTCTCACTAGGGGCCCACTTAGCTAAAATGGAAATGTATTCACATCTTTCTCACAAGGGGCCCACTTAACTAAATTGGAAATGGAAATGGATTCACAGCTTTCTTACTAGGGGCCCACACAGCTAAAATGGGAATGGAAATGCATTCACAGCTTTCTCACTAGGGGCATACTTAATTAAAATGGAAATGCATTCACAGCTTTCTCACAAGCGACCCATACAGCTAAAATGGGAATGGAAATGCATTCACAGCTTTCTCACTAGGGGCCCACTTAGCTAAAATGGCAATGGAAATGTATTCACAGCTTTCTCACTAGAGGCCCACTTAGCTAAAATGGCAATGGAAATGCATTCACAGCTTTCTCACCAAGGGCCCACTTAGCTAAAATTGGAATGAAAATGTATTCACAGCTTTCTCACTAGGGGCCCACCTAGATAAATTGGGAATGGAAATGTATTCACAGCTTTCTCACTAGGGACCCACTTAGCTAAAATGGGAATGGAAATGTACTCACAACTTTCTCACTAGGGGCCCCACTTAGTTAAAATGGGAATGGAAATGCATTTAAATATTCTTTCTCACTAGGGACCCACTGAGTTAAAATGAGAATGGAAGAGTATTCACAGCTTTCTCACTAGGGGCCCACTGAGAAAAATGAGATAGGAAGTGTATTCACAGCTTTCTCACTAGGGGCCCCACTTAGCTAAAATGGGAACAGAAGTGTATTCACAGCTTTCTCACTAGGGGCCCACTTAGCTAAAATGGGAATAGAAGTGTATTTACAGCTTCTTAATCTGAATGCATATTCATGCTTAATTTCTTGATCATTCATGAGAAATATGTGCAGTATACCCTGTAATACAAGCATGTAAAAAGATGTGATTTAATTTTTTTCTGATGAAGATTGCTGTTAAATTTATGTAGTCAATGTTATAATTTACATGTATCACATCTGGCAGCAATTCTTGTAAGCATTATAAAGAGTAATATGAAAAAGGGAAATGGGTCAGATTCCAATGTAAACAGGCCCCTATCACATCAAGAAAAGGGGTCCAACCCTAATGCAAACAGGCCCTTATCACATTACAAAAAAGGGAAAAGGGTCCAATCTCAATGTAAACAGGCCCCTACCACATTATGAAAAAGGGAAATGTGTCCAACCCCAATGCAAACAGGTCCCTATCAGATAATGAAAAAGGGGAAAGGGTCCAATCTCAATGGAAACGGGCCCCTATCACATTATGAAAAAAGGAAAAGGGTCCAATCCTAATGCAAACAGGTCCCTACCACATTATGAAAAAGGGAAATGAGTTAATCCCAACACAAACTGGCTCCACTCACATGAAATATTGACAATCGAGAAAAATTGCAGCAATTTAGTACCACAGACTTTTGTCTGATATAAAAATGATGGGCCAATGTCTCATTCCTAATCAAACACAATAATGCTCCTGCTTGTTATAGAATCAGTTTTATTATAATGCACAACCAAAGATGAGGTTCTTTGTGAACACATGGCCTGTTGAACATTTTTGATGTGCAACTAGAATCAACATGGAAACATTATCATGTGTCAATAGTAATGTTGTTTTACAGTAACTGATAGTACAGCATGGAAGCTTTATCACATAGTACCATTTCTGCCATTTTATAGTCCCAGACTGTACTGCATGGAAGCTTTATCATGTGGCAATATTATTGCCATTTTACAGCACCAGACTGTACTGCATGGAAACTTTGTCATGTGGCAATATTACTGTCATTGTACAGTCACAGATTGTACAGCATGGAAACTTTGTCATGTGTCAATATTACTGTCATTTTACAGTCCCAGATTGTATATCATGGAACTTTATCATGAGGCTATATTATTGTCATTTTACAGTCCCAGATTGTACAGCATGGAAATTTTGTCGTGAGGCAATATTACTATCTTTTTTCATTCACATATTGTACAGCATGGAAACTCTATCATGTGACAATAATAATGTCATTTAATAGTCACCGATTGTACAATAATTATGATTAATAAGGTAACTACCACATCCTAAAAGGAATCATTTTCTACCAAACACTTCAAAATTCAAATTCAAAATAATAAAATAATATTGTTCTAATGAATCTTTCCTTAATTAGGTATCATTTTGATACAGAAAAGATTGTCTTTTATTTAACTGATATATAAATTGTCAGGTTGTGGCTTTTTCCAAGTGTCAGGAGTCAATTTATTTTAAAAATGTTATATTTTTCATGCCTTATGTTCAGTATTTTCTTAAATTCTATAACCAAACATACTTTTTTAAATGTGAAACATGCATACCTGTTTGTTTTGATTCTGATCAAGGTTTTTGGATAGTGGTAGGAATATAAGATATAAGATACATAAATACCATCAGGGTTCCCCCCTCTCTCTCTCTCAAATACAGACACCATGCAAAACATGGCACACATCACATGCAAGTATTTTAGAGTTGTAAACAGCACCTTACCTTAGACCTTACTGGATAATTTTTATCATTTCTACAGTTATACATATGCTCATAGGATATGTTCTCTAGTATCAGTTGCTGGCTGTCATCTCTTGGTCTCAGAAAATTCACAGGAACTGTCAAATTGATAAAGAATTATATATGCATTTAAACTCCAGAAATTAATAATGGAACAATTCAATATTTTTATGTACAGTTTACTCAAGTGATTAACATTTACATTTTTTTGTGAGACATGTCAGGCATTCATTCATCTTTTTTCGTCTCATGGAAAAAATTATACTTTGTTTACTTGTAAGAAGTTTGTCACAAATAGTAGGGTTTTTTTCTAATCAGGAGCCATACAAAGGCTCTTAGTTAAAAAATATACAATATTACCTTGAACAAGCATCTGGAATCAACAGAAAAATATGCTAGTGGTATTTATGTTTTTCCTATATGTATTTTCATGAAAGATTTAATAGGTTAAATCTTTGGAGGTGATTTTAATCCACTGTTATTGCTTTCCAAGAAAAATAAAGTAAATATATCTATTTCTAATATTAATGCAAATAATTTGGATACAAAAGTCACGTGCTTTTCATGCAAAGAGGGAGACACTCGTTGAAGCTTTTGAAACTGGCACCTTAAAAATGTTCTCTTTTAATGACGTTGGTAGGTAAAATATAAACATGTTCTGAAGAATGGTGTGTCTGAATCACAGTAGTCTCTAAGACTGCAGGTTGCCTCTGTTTTGGTGACAGATACAGTGGCCACAATGTTATTACAAAATATCTTGGTATGGAGTTGGACTAAGTAGTGTATATATGACAAAGAAGGGCAATCAATAGATCTGATTGAACCTGATCCACATTTTGTTTTAGAATTTGGTCACAACAGCCCAAATCTCTGCAAACAGTCTCTGCTTAAAAAGAGCAGAATGTTTATAAACTTTTAAGTAGCAAAAAGTGAGATCTTGATGAAATTATATTTATTATAAAAGACAGAAGTCGACCATTCATTATACAAATTACAATTGATAACTATGAGCCAAGCAAGCTACTAACATTTTTGGAGTGATTGCTGCAAACGATTAAAGACAATACAAAAAATGTTGACTCAGCAATTTATTGTAAATCACTAAGTTTAAATGTCAGCACAGAAGATGTGGACTCAGCAATTACTGTAAATAACAACTTCAATGCCAGTATAGAAAATGTTGAGTCAGCAATTACTCTAAATCACAAGTTCAATGCCAGCACAGATGTTGACTCAGTAATTACTGTAAATCACAACATTTTAGCATGCATAAAATGATAACCGTTTAGAGAAATTAGCAGAGCGAGTCATTTTCACTCAAATTTCATGAGCATGAAATTTTTATGGTGAGACGATACTAGTAATGTGTAATGTAAAACCCTGCAACCAACCTGTGACAATTTTAAACTTCTAAACTTACTTAAGATCTGTTTAACGAGGAGGTAATTTTGAAAGCCATTTTCTTCCATGAAACTCAAAATTGTAAACTATTTTATCAAACATTTACTTTGCCCATTGGTACTGTCACTAATATGCCCATTGATACTGTCACTAATATGCCCATTGATACTGTCACTAATATCCCCATTGATACTGTCACTAGTATGCCCATTGATACTGTCACTAATATGCCCATTAATAATGTCACTAATATGCCCATTAGTACTGTCACTAATATGCCCATTGGTGCTGTCACTAGTATGCCCATTGGTACAGTCACTAATATGCCCAATGGTACTGTTACTAATATGCCCATTGATACTGTCACTAATATGCCCATTGGTACTGTCACTAATATGCCCATTGGTACTGTCACTAATATGCCCATTGATACTGTCACTAATATGCCCATTGGTACTGTTACTAATATGCCCATTGATTCTGTCACTAATATACCCATTGATACTGTCATTAATATGACCATTGATACTGTAACTAATATGCCCATTGGTACTGTCACTAATATGCCCATTGGTACTGTCACTAATATGCCCATTGGTACTGTCACTAATATGCCCATTGGTACTGTCACTAATATGCCCATTGATACTGTCACTAATATGCCCACTGATACTGTCATTAATATTCCCATTGATACTGTCACTAATATTCCCATTGGTACTGTCACTAGTATGTTCATTGGTACTGTCACTAATATGCCCATTGATACTGTCACTAATATGTCCATTGATACTGTCACTAATATGCCCAAATTAACAATTGGCTCAAATTTAATGATGCAAACAAATTTTCAATTATAGTATTCATACCTATTCCATGGGCAGGTTCAGTGTTGGGGTTTGCAGTATGACGAAGTGAACCCTGTTGATCCAGGCTGTTCTCCCGATGGTAGTCTTCCCTGTAGATTGTGTCAAGAGTATGTGGAGGCTTGTGAAGTGGTTCATTGGATACCCATGATGGCCACCATTGAGCTTGCTCAGCATCTGTACTCTCAGTGAACACACTACATACTGGTTCATTCAACAATCGAACATTATGGCGAAGAAATCCGCAGCTTGTAGGATGAGGTCTGTTTGCCCTGTAGTCAGGCACACTTTTAGGGAATACCTAATATAGGAACATTCATGCATCAATCTATAATATCACTGCCTATAATTTACTACTGACTCCTAACAAAAAGCATAACTTGTAAATGAACTCAATACCAAAAAGAAAACTTCTAACAATAGCATTATGGTCATTTTGTCTGAATGGTCTAGCTCCTTTTATTACCCATAATCTTCCAACATATTGATTTGCATGGCACCACAGATAGTGTCTTGGAAACTGAGATAAACATGTAACAATATAATAAAAAAGTAAAAGAATGTGAAATATAGGTCACAGCTACCAAGTTTTGTGTCAGTATTGTAATACTGTGCATGATGCATCAACATATCAAATAACATGACTGCAGGCAACAGTGAACAAGAATCTGTAGGAATGCTATGTCTACTTGAGCATAAACAATAGGTCAATGTAACCCCAAATTTCATGACTAAAAACACAACAGTGTCAATAAGACTGAACTCATAAGTAAGAACTTAATGTTGATGATAGTGCCATCAGAAAAGTGATACTGGTACTATATGTTTTGTCTATACAGAAACTACTACACTTGAACCTTAATGATATTATTGATTCCGGAATGACAAACAGACAGCTATAATATAATGCCATAGGCATTCAAATCTTTGTGATTGCTGACAAAAAATGACTGACATAGTAGAATGTTTCATAAAATATAATTTATTGAAAGAATTGTCATAATTAGTAGTAATTTTTATTGCTTTCACATTTGAGCACATTTAAATTATATCCAAATAATCTGCATATAACAAATCAGTACACTAAAATCTGCAACATATCACTGCATGAATTTTAAAATCATGCTTGGATTAGAGGTCATTGAAGGTCAGCATGAGGGAGGACTATAATCAAAGTTCCTTGAGAAATGCTCACAATACTTTATTTAATTAATTGCTTGTCTTTTCCCTGAAATAAAGTTGGTAAGTGATTTCATATTAAAGGCATTCATCCATAAAAAATAAATATGTTTACAGGGCATTTGTACTTGTCTTAAAAAATGGAAAATTCACATTGATATTTTTGGATCCATGCAATACAAAACAAAATGCACGAAAAAGGTAGGTTTTATTTCAAATAAGTGTCTAAACCATATGAATTGTCTTGAATCATTGCTTTTCAACATACTCTATGGTTAGATAAATATTAAATTTTGTGTATAATTGTAAAATTACCTGTGTATTTCTGTTGTATATGTCTGGAAGCTGAAGTCCTGATGCACTCTTTTTCCATTCTTGGCAGTAAGGAGGGCTGGCTTCAAAGTAATGCTCCTCTGCCTCTGTGCTTATGACTCGAAAAGTATCAGGGCTGGTGATAAATAATAATAGAGTTATTCATGTGTAAATCAGTAGTTAAAACTACTAATACAACCCATGCTGGGCAGTATGCAGACACCACTAATACAACCCATGCTTACAGTATGTTGAGACCATTTATACAACCCATACGTGGCAGTATGTTGAGACCATTAATACAAACCATACTGGCAGTATGTTGAGACCATTAATACAACCCATACTGGCACTATGTTGAGACCATTAATACAACCCATACTGGGCAGTATGTTGAGACTATTAATACAAACCATACTGGCAGTATGTTGAGACCATTAATACAGCCCATACTGGGCAGTATGTTGAGACTATTAATACAACCCGTACTGGGCAGTAAGTAAAGACTATTAATAAAACCCACACTGGGCAACATGTTGAGACCATTAATAAAACAATACTTGGCAGTATGCTGAGACCATTAGTACAACCCATACTGGGTAGTAAGTAAAGACCATAAATACAATCCATACTGGGCAGTATGTTGAGACCATTAATACAACCCATACTTGGCGGCATGTTGAGACCATTTATACAACAGATACTGTGCAGTAAGTTGCAATATACTTTGTCAAGCCTAATAATTCAGAGATAAGATAAACTAGAATTTACTGCCACAATGGGTTGCAAAGGTCCAAATTATGCACAAGCTATAGCAATGATACTAATAAGAACATTCATAACAATGAACATAATAATAATAATATAAATGATAACTGTGTCAGTGAATGTTTTACAAAAAATAATGTTTGAACTTCTTTTTATGACATTAATAACAGGAATAGTCATTTTGGATGTAGGTGTAAGCAACGAATTTAATGAGTCACTCCAGGATGTTTTTCACAGCATTTGAGAGTTTAAGGTTCCTATGTACATGTAATAGTTGCACACAATAACAATACTAATAATAATAATCATTATATATATATATATATATATATATATATATATATATATATATATATATATATACACACACACACACACACACACACACACACATAATAAACATGAAATTTTGTAAGAACAAGCTTTCATCTAGGTACATTGTGTATACACAGTACACAAATAGAAAGACAACAAAGTGTAAGGTTTGAGAATTTATACTTTAAGTACAGTAGTAATGTATTTGTCAAATCAAACAGGTTCCAATTTTCTTCCCAATTGAATTAGATTATAATTAAATGCATTTATATTTGTTCTTTCTCTAATTTCCTTTGGGATTAGTTAAAAATGAGTGGCCCTAAATATCGAAAACTATTCTTATAGAGTTCTTTATTTGGTTTTAGAATGGAAATGTGGTTAGTTGAAATTGATCTTAAATTGGGAGTGTTGCCTTATTGTCTAATGAAATAGTCCATTTATATATAATGGAAATGTGGTTTGTTGAAACTGATCTTAAATTGGGAGTGTTGCCTTATTTTCTAATGAAATGGTCCATTGATATATAATGGGGCCATATTGTTTGAAACTTTGAGCCTAAGTCCAGCCTTTCCTAAAAATATTCATTCATTAACTAATGGCATTTTAATATCATTCTTGGAATTTGGGATGTTTTCAGCATTATCTAGGATGAGTCTGTAAGTTACTTTTTGCAAGTGAAATAATTTGCATATATTCTTGTCAAAATTGTTGTGTGTGTGTGATTTGGATTTTTAATGTAACTTTAAAAAAATTTCAGACATTGCTATAATGTTTGCAGTGTGGTAGTTTATAGTGATTTCTAGCACTGGGGCATCATGCCAGTCACATTCTCCTGACACCAGGCAGACCAGTCCTAACACTAACCTCTTAATGCTGAGTGCCTAGCAAGGCAGCTGTATATGTGTGTGTGTGTGTGTGTGTGTGTGTGTCTCAAGCAAGGCAGCTGTTAGTACCATTTTTATAAGTCTTTGGTATGACTCGGCTGGGGTTCGACCCCACCACCTACCACATCTGAGGCAGACGCTCTAACCACTAGGCCACCTCAGTAGTATCAGAAGTGTTTCCGCAGAAACATTACAGTAGTTGAGGTATGGTTGTATATAGTTTTTGCAATATATTAGCCTATGTTAAGTTGATAGATATGGTCTTATCTTTTTAAATAACCAGACAAGAATTGACATCATGAGATCTGACATAAATATGTTTATTCCACTGTTATGTATATTTAATTTATATTGTGTGCTTGACCTTTGTCCATGACTGAGAGTAGTGTTTTTGCCTACATGATTTCTGTCATATATTTTTGGCAATGTTTACTAAAATTTGAGTTTAAGACCATGGTTTTTCAGTAGGAAATTCTGTTGTGTCTTAGGTCAAGTGTAATTAGTATATATAGGATGTGGTAAGCAATTACTAATTCCTATTTCATAACAGTCTTTGGGAATCTATGATTAGAGATTTTATTTGTGTTCAGATATAATTTATAAGGACTCATTTATTTAAATTATTTATTGGAATTATAAAGTACTGGTCAGAGTTTTGAACAAAGATATTACTTAGGGATTAAAAAGTCATTCTGGATTATGTCATTGTGAAACATCAAGACATTCTAGACTATTGGAATTCATATGGAACTTTCTATACTTTTGGACTTGTGACTGAATATTAGGATTATTTGGGATTCAGTTCATAATATTCTAAGTGTCTTTTGAATTTTCATTTTGTATTCTATGGATATAAAGTGTTTGTTGACTTTTACAAAATTTGTTGGTTTCACTTCTTTCTGTTACTTAATTTAAAAGCATGTGCAAACTATTGTCAATCATCACCCCAAAGACTCTGTTATAGGTGATTCAAATTGTTATTTTCCAATTTTACTCACTTTCTTACATAGTAATCACTAATACTTTAGTCTTATCTGTGTTTACTTTCATGCCATTTTCCTTACAACAGGAATCTATTCTACCGGTAAGTAAGATTATCTGAAGGGAGACCTCTAGGTCTGATTTTAGCTGATGAAAATCTGATATAGTGGTGCCATCTGCATATACATCAGTAGATGAAATATAATTACCTATTTTAAGTGGCAGATCTTTTATGAAATTGAAAAAGCATGTGGGCTCAGGATTGATCCCTTTCGTACTCCACATGTAACTGATTCTTCTTTAGAAAAACTACTATCTATTTTGACACACTGCTTGTTAGATATGATGTAAACCATGCAATCATTAAATCATCACATTGATAAATGTTTAATTTATTGATAAGAATATTGTAATCAACAATGTAAAAAGATTTTCTAAGATCATCTAACATGAATAGTACGGATCAAACTAATATGAATTCAATTAATTTCCTTAATCTAAGGCGGCAATCAATCTACATGTTTTTCAAGTAGTTTGAACAGACTTGGTAAGATAGATATTGGTCCACATTTTTTACAACTTCTTTGCTGTTAGACTAGTTGTTGATGGGGTAACTTTTTGCCAATTTCCATGTGTGGGAAAAAACAGGTGGATATACTTAGATTACATATGTAAGCTATGCAATTCAGACATTATATTTGAAGCAGACCTCAAGAGACATGGCCCAATATTATCTAGACCTGTTGATTTCCTTGTTATGTCAGCACAGTATTTACACAAAAGTCATATATTTTGTTCCCCAGAAATTCTTACCCAAATGAAACCAAAATTTATTTGGACCACATCTGCTATTTTTACAATTGGACTGACTGTAGGATTAACTGATAAGTTGCAAATGAATTCAATGCATACACAAAATCTTCTGTCAATCCTTATTTCATAAACAGTTGTGATGGTCCAAAAGGCAGCTATCAGCATGCATTAAAGAAATGGTCTGTAGGGGTGACCTAAGATTTGCAAATGTACACCAGTGGTAAGCAGTTTCCCATAAGAAGTCAAGTAAATGGAATGGATTCCTGATGGTTTAATCTAAAGATTAATAATAAGATAGAAAGAAATAAAGGGAGATACTTCAATGCCAATAAAACCCAGAAATGCTTGTCAAGTAATGGATAAAGAGAAATGATTCCTGGATTGTACACTAATACAAATAATGATATTGCACTCAACAAATTTTGATTTCCTAATAGAAACTGCATGTTGAACCCACAGCTAGAACACACACACACACACACACACACACACACATATATATATATATATATATATATATATATATATATATATATATATATATATATATATATATATATATATATATGAAACTTATTTAATGATTTCAGCACCATTTGTATCAATATACAGATCACCACTCATCTGATACAAATATTGGCTGATTCTGCCCAAATTATTGGCTGATTTGGACCATGTGAAATATTACAAGAAAAACAATGGAACACACATACTAATTTATTTTAGAATCTATCACTAGTTTTGAAAAGTTAGTAAGAGAATGTACAAGGTTGATTTTCAGCTTTAAATTTACATAAGATAGTTATTAGCAAATTTCCAGCCAAAATCAGAGTAAAACAGATATGTGCTACTTGATTTAAATTTTTAAAAATTAAAATAACTTTTCAGTGTTTACAAGAAATAAAATATAAAGTTATTCTTTGAAATAATATATCTGAAAAAACATTTTAAAACTTTTCATATCTCATGCCAGTATGACCTACTTTCAACACTATGAAGAAGTAATTCATATAAATTTTACCATGCTTTTTTAATTATAGATTCCCTGTGCTAATTGGAGTTTGTTTTGCATTATATTTACCACAACAAATTTTGTGTGAAGAGTTATAGTGTACTTTACTTTAGCGTACTGTACAATAGCATAGTGTACTTTACTGCTATCACTGAATCTAACAAAGCCATTAACACCAAGACCAGTATGTGTTACTAAATGGCATAAAATTCAATGATTCATTATGAATTAACAGAAAAAAATAACATACTTTTCTAAATATATTTCATGTTTCAACCACCATTTTTTTACGTTATCAGTTTCATTGCTTAGTTATTACTAGGTCTACCAGATTAGTAGAATATATATGATATTGTATTGAATTAAATCATAAATATGGCAGGACCTCAGTTTCATATTTTTAGTCCATATGTGTTATTTAGCACAAATCAGCTCATAATTTGAGCAAAATAAGCTTTGTCTGAATCAGCTTTTTACCTCTGATACATCCTGAAAAAGAGTGGTTTGCATACATGTGATCCACCATGTTGGTCCTAGAGTTATGGAAGAGTTCATTTTCATATAGGATTGAATGGTCACATGCCACAGGTATACAAACATTGTCTGCATCATCTATAATGTATGCCGCCCCCTCCATCAGAATATCCTCTCCTGTTTGGTTATACCCATCCCACTGATTTTAAAAATGAAAACCATCAAGGTTATTAAAAATACTACATTGATTTAAAATTTCTAACCTGACTGTCCCAAGGGATCCTTAATACTGTTGATTTAGTGGCATTTCAACACAAATGGTAAATCCCAATTGAAACAAGCAGTCCTACTGCATGCTATCCATTTCTGGTTTCTAGAATTGTTTGCTTTTAAAACTGGTAGGGTTATAGTTTAGCCAAAGTCTATTCGATCTAGATAACTGAATACTCTGCACTTAACTATCATCAATTTTTTTTGAACATGCATAGCTTTTATTGTTATCACACAATTTGGATGACCTTGTCCAAAACTGTCCAAGTACTTCAACACTGAGTTTTGACTAATCTATTTGTCTTGGCGTATAAATAATGACCTTCCAGATATGGATGTATGTATGAGAATCCAAATAAAGTGAATAATCGCCATTTAAAGGTATGTGTAATAAAATTCTAAAACACTGTACACGTTATTGAAATATTCAGTACTGAATGCATACATGACTTTTACTACTGTATAGTTTGATTAAATTATTTGTAATTTGTACGTATTGCCTTTTTATGGTATGATTTGTCTAAGCAGTACAAGATGTTTGTTTACCTGTAGCACGCGACAGCGCCAATAACAGATATTGCCCTGTTACTGTATCTTGATAAAAATGGTGTTGAAATCATTCGTGCGATAAACTAATTCAGTAACGTTATCGACATTTTGAGACCTTCACGCAAAACTTCACTGAGTTATATTATGCGAATATCATTCGCGATGATGAACTGACTATGCAAAGCTATCAGGACATACTTATATCGACCAGGCACTCGCTTTTTACGCGAAATGGGTGGCATGTAA
The DNA here is from genome assembly GCA_028554795.2 of Sinohyriopsis cumingii. Lineage (NCBI taxonomy): Eukaryota > Metazoa > Mollusca > Bivalvia > Unionida > Unionidae > Sinohyriopsis > Sinohyriopsis cumingii. The sequence goes on along the minus strand of CM068825.1, from coordinate 24,175,323 downwards.
ATTGCCATTTCTAAAACTAACAATCAGAACACGTCAGGAACAGGTCCCTTGCTCAATCCAATAACATAATACATTGTTTACTCCGCCATGATGTTGAATTTGTTTCTATAGACACTGTAGTCTGGTTTGCTAATTTTTTTAGCTTTAAACATTTGGAATACCTTTTAGAAAAGTACACACTGTAATCCGTCCCGTTTGCTTTTTTTTTTTTTTTTTTTTGTCGTCTTCTTACCCAATCGGAATATCCTCAAGCCTTTTGAATTAAATCGCCACTGAACTATATTCTGAACTACTTTCGTTCACGTGGGGCAATTGGCGGAGGAAGAATAGAAAGTCACAATCGGAACTTTTCAGCTTTTTCTGTTGCAATATGCGGTGTGCTTGTCAGAGGCGTGTCACCAAAAACATAACATAGATGTGTATTACTACAACAACTTCCGAGGTTATTTCAACCTAGCCGCGAGATGTACCGATCGGAGATTTTACGTGATCACTACTGACAACAGAGGATAATAACAAAATGGCGACCATGGTCAGACTTGTACAGCAGACAGATAAAGTGATTGAAACTGTGTACAGTAGAAAAAAGTACGTTATTTATTTTGGGATTTAGCTTACAATATTGCTTTTTTAATCACAAGTTTTATTACTTGTTAAACTATTGTGAACAAAAGTTACGTATGTGCTGCCTTAGAATCACCTATTAGGATGGTGTACCGTATTCTCGCGGCACTAAAAAAATAACGAATCGTAAATAAACGAGAATAATTTACCTGCTATTGAAAGTTGCCATACTTGTTTATTTTTCATATATTTCCAATCCTATTTGCACGAAATATTGTAAAGGATGACAGTTTTTCTATATACAACTAAAAAACAACCTACAGTGTCTAATGCCACATAAAATTAGATACTCGTAATGCAAATAATGTAATTTTTTTATGGGAACCCAACCAGGGTAAAAAAATAACACAATTTCAGTAATTGCACACAGCATCGTCATGGTAGCAGAAATTTAAAATGACCAACTTGCCTAGCTTTTATGGATATGCCATTAAAGGTATAGATTTGTCACTTTGTTAAGGCATTTATGCTGTTTTGTGGAAATAGCACACTGCGATTTTCACTCTGTGACGGGATGATTGTTATGCCATCACTGTGGTAAGTGTGTGGTGGGTGGCTTACAATATTTATTTAAATTATAGAAGTCATCGCTCCGGTGGCCTGGTGGTTAGAGCATCCACCTCTAATGCAGTAGGTCATGGGTTTAATCCCCGGATGAGTCATACCAAAGGCTTTAAAAAATGGTACTAACAGCTGCCTCGCTTGGCGCTCAGCATTAAGAGGTGAGTGTTAGGACTGGTTGGCCTGATATCAGGATAATGTGACTAGGTGGGACATCATGCTACATGTCTGCGGCATGATGCCCCAGTGCTAGACATCATTATAAACTGTCACACTGCAGATATTGTAGTGATATGACTGAAAAATTGTTAAAGCTACGGTAAAAATCTAGATCACACACACACACACATTATAGAAGTCCCACCCAGGTTCGATTTTGGTTGGAAGTTAAATTAGTGAAAGATAAATGTAAAGCTCTGAGCAGCAATGCTGACAGTTAAATGATTGAATATACAAAAAAGTGAAATTCAACTGATAACAATTTAATGACAATTCAATAATTAAATGATTATTATTTCCCAAGTACTCCTTCCGCACGACCCACAGTGATAGTCTATTGCATCATTTGATTTGTAGTGTGAGATAGCTTTCCACCTGTCTTTGTATTCTACTCATCTGTGTATTCTTCTCTCTTATTCCTGCAATTCCTTCTCTTCCTCCCAACTTCCTCCAAATTCCTTCTCCTCCTTGACTCCCCTATACTCCTCTTCCTCCACTTTCTCCTCCTTGACTCCTTTTCCTCCTCCTCCTTGACTCTCTTCACTGACTGGACTTGTTGACTCTGACTGCTCTGCTAGTCTCCCTTCATTCTCCCCTCATAGAGACTTGTGACTTAACTGAACTGGAAGTTCTGTCCCCCAAAAAGCTTCCTGTGAAAACACAAGGATGGTACAATATTTTCCTTAGCCTTTACATCTCAAGCCACACCCAGCCTATCATCAGATAACGGCTTTTAAGTTTCTTTGGTCACACATTCATTTACATTGAAATACTCATACATTCTTGTATGGTAAAATAATGTTATAGTAAAAGCACCATATCAATTACTTCTCATACACACATCAATAAATTGTGTCACATCAGTACATATTCCTAATCCCATTATATTAAACAATATGACAGCAATCAGATGCATTTCTTTACATTACAACTCATACAAAGTACACAAATATTCATATATCAATGTATCCATATTAGCTAATCTTACACACATCAACCATTTTCCATATTCACAATTCAAGCATGTGTAAAATGAACATATCACATGAATAAGTGCACTAGGTTAGTACAGAGTAGCCTAATAGCCAATTACAAAATTATTTCTGACCACAAGCTAACAATCTACATAATTCTCTACAAAATACTCAAACTCATTTCTCAAATATGCATGTAAATTAAACACTACAAAGGTAATTCTACATACTTAACAATCCTAGTAATTAAGTATACATACTACACATAATTACAATTACAATGCCATAATATTCTGCCAAAATTGAGCAAATAACCTACTGACCTTTATGAAGCTTTGTCTTTCCTTAGAATCTCCTGAGTTTTACCGCCAAATCTCAGAGTAACCCTATATTGCTCATCAATCTTCCCAGGTGAAACTAAATTTTCTCTTGCTAGTTAGAAGCAGTAATTCAGATTGAAATTGTTATCACACCCTCCATCTCAATGCCAATTAGATGTCTCTTTGATTCGTTCCAATCAAACTTAGCAGACAATGTCCTTCTCACTGTCTGTCCATGTAGGGACGGATTTAGAACACACCCTGTTTCCCCCTCGTGGTTTCTCTGATCTTTGTAACACACAGGTGGGAAGTTGCTCAATTTAATGCCTGTGCCAATTCAAGATGCCGGATCTTCTCTCTGGTAATGGTAACCTTGTGTAAGAGATTAACTCTAGCCAGTGGCTATGTTCAGACGTCAAACAATGCTTGTACTAATACCTTAGTTTATACATAACTTACAAACTGGTGCTGAGCAAGCGTGATACACTCCTTCAGTTCCCTCTTTGTTAAGTATAAGAATTAAATGCCTATTATGTATTCATTTAAGAAACTTTTGTACTAATTTATACGAATTACTGATATAATTCCATTTATATATTTTGGCATATCATCAATTATATTAGTTAGTAGTCTTAGAATGTAAGTCCTCAACCCTGATATTTATGTTTTATGCATCGAGGTCTTACTGCCTAAATAACAGCACTGTGTATCTTGTTTTGATGTCAACTGATATCATTACTAAAGTCAAATTTTCAGGAATATCTCACACACTTGGAAGAACCTTAATGATGCTTTTCTACAAATTAAAGTCATAATGTTTTAGTCAGACTTTACTTACTCCGATGTCTTTGTTCAAATAAATTCAAATTCTCACACAAGGAAATGGACCTGTTTTCAAGTTTGATTGGCCTACATTTCAGTTGGTTGGAAAGCGATGGAAGCCAGGAATATATAAAGCCAATCATCATTTTATAAACATATTTTTGTTTGGAAGAAGGGATTCACATAACATTGTGTATGAGACCGAGTAAATCAATGGTTTGAATTTCAGAAGGGGGATGGGCTAAAAAGAAATGCTGGTCAATTACAGTGTAGTATTCTTTTCTTTCAGTGATGCAGAGTTTGCAAGGTTACAAGAATACCAAGCTGCTGTGAAAATCCAGTCATGGTTCAGAGGTACAAGGATAAGATCATATCTCCGGTAAGTTAAAATTGAAGCTGAATTAGTTGTGAAGAACTGACAAAATCACATCTCTGGTAAGTTAAAATTGAAGCTCATTTAGTCTGGAAGAAGTGATTTGATAGGTATGTGAGTAATAATAGCTATAAATCAATCTCTGGGCTAGTCAAATGCTTAATGCTACAGTTAAATACCTCAAATTTTTGGTAATTGGCACATGTAGTTAGTCAAAAGCAATTAAAAGAATAGATGTTCTGTCTTCTGCATGCACATACAGTTAAGAACGGAACTTAGCTTCTAGTGGTCCTTCAAAGCCTGAATAAACGATGCAACAATATTATTGATTATACTGAGTTTTTAAATAGATAGGCATATTGTTTTCATTTTTTACTTCTGACATTCTCAATGCACTCATAGTTGTTCTACACTCTTCACTATATTTATCAGAAGGTTACCTGTACTTAGTTATACCTGTATGTAATATATGACAGAATCTCATGAACTCATCTAGTTTTACAGTTTTTAATGGCATTCGGTGATGCAAGTACATATGTTTACCATATGAAGATATGCATTATGCTGATCAATTATTGTTCTTTCATGGTTTTTGTAAGAGTTATTGCCCATTGGCTTGCAATGGAAGTCATCAAGTCTTGCACTTGTTTCAATAATGTTTTTATTTTCACTGTGTCATCACTATTTAGATAGTAATATACATTAAAGATTTCATCTTTGCCTTTTCTTATGCAGTGAAAAGACATCAACTTAAGCTATTGAAGAAATTAAATGAATCCCAAAAGAACATTGGTATACTAAACATATATCAATCCAGCTATGACACTTTTCTCACATTGATTAGTACAGTTATAGGAATTCCTTTTCTTCCAAGATAATGGTCAGTAGAGCAAGAGAGACAGGTTTATTTGCTATTTCATATCACTACTTTTGTCACAATTTTCTCACATTGATTAGTACAATTATAGGAATTCCTTTTCTTCCAAGATGATGGTCAGTCGAGCAAGAGAGACAGGTTTATTTGCTATTTCATATTACTACTTTTGTCACAATTTTCTCACATTGATTAGTACAATTATAGGAATTCCTTTTCTTCCAAGATAATGGTCAGTAGAGCAAGAGAGACAGGTATATTTTACATGAAAGAAACAGAAGCTGTATCTTACAGGAGTTAATTCTTCAACATAACTCTGGTTGTGAATTCATGGCAATAGCAAACTTATTGGTATATTTAAATGTGAGCAATAAAGATCACTCAACAGGAAAACTTTTTCCTATAAGGTTAATGAAAAACAAATATACATAAATGAATACAGTTTCAAAAGGTACAGTTTTTCATTGCAGTGTATGCTTAGAAATCACTTTATTTTCTACTCTTACAAGCCTTGTACCCAAAGATTTTATGTAACATTTTTAAAATGGATACCTTCTTTTCACACCAATTTTTTTTCTCTTTCATAGCCACCTTAAAAACTGTGCAATTGAAGTTCAGAGAAAATGGAGAGGATTTCTGGGTCGAAAATATTACAGAATATTTGTCAAGGTATACCATAATGGTCACTGATGAAGTCTTATTAAAATAAGCTAATTTGTAGACATGGCTTTGTCTCTTGTCAGATATTTCATGTAATAGATCAAGGGAGAAGTGGAGTAAAGCAAGACAAGCAATATATATATATATATATATATATATATATATATATATATATATATATATATATATATATATATATATAGATATATATATATAGATATATATATATATATGCACATGTGTGTTGTTTTCATTCTCTTGTTTGAATTATGCCCTAAATTTTACAGTATGCATATTTACATTTAACATAGGTTTTTAGCAATAATTTATTTTCAAGTAGAACATTTTCTGAGTTCTATCTATATTATAAACACATTTGGTGCATGGTAAAAAAACACCTTCATATTCATATGCTGTGTATTTTAGCAATAAGACTTACAAAGAGAACAACAGAAGCTATACATTGTAATGAATTTTAACTGAGTAACAAGAATACAGTATTGTAATTGCAAGTTAGTACAAATGTTTAATAAACTACCCCTAATCAATAATTTTTCTTTTTACTTTTTGAAAGTTCTCTACAAAATGGCAGTTGAAAAGATTTCTAAACTTGTTTGAAACAACCCCTGTACTATGTACATGAGAGCAAATGCACACATCTTTCAGATCATAGTGTTTGTCCTAATTTCTTCAAATATTTTTTACCTTAATTGTATATAGACAACACACTGAAGAATTAAAGTCAGTATATGAATGAACTAAACTCTTTTTTTCCAACCGAATCAACACAGCCAACATGCACGTGCATCTATTTTTAGAAAGAGGGGTTTTCTTATTATAACCACTCATTTTATAGCTTTGTTATAACAGTCCATTGATAGGATTTCAAATGTAAGGTTTTATTATTTGTTTACTTACTTGTAGTAAAATTAGGCATTGGTTAAATAGCATTTGCTTTGCTGTTTTTCTTTTCTTATTTTCACAAATATGAGTAAACTCAGAATACAACCTTGACCGTACAGAGTTTCTTGTATTCCACAACATAGCATTGTCCCATGTGTTTCTGACCTACATAATTGCATTTTAAATTTAAATCTTCAATAACAAAATATTTAGACTCTGCTTTCTATGAATTGTATATATCCTGAATATATTTGCCCAATTGTTTACAAAAAGAGACAAACTAATAAAGTGGTACTTCCCAGACACAGCAATGTCTGCCATTATTTCCCCTTGACAAGTTTACTTAAGATTCCAAACTGATTTTTCTGAAGAAAATAATGTACAAGTGGAAGTTAAAATATTTATGTTCCAGATTCTATTCTTAAAACACATTGCTATTTACATATGTTTAAGTTTCAAAACACAAGTTAGTATGTTTTTGTCATCAAATGATTAATTTGTGGAAATCAGGCAGTGATAGTTGCTAACTTACTTGGGAAAGGGTTGATGGTCAGTTAGTTATCAAAACACATGCCTCTGAATGTGCAAGAGTTTGTTTGTCGACATAATTGATATCAACACCAACTATTTAGATAGCTTGAAGTCTACATTTCGCCTTCAGGCACAACATAACACTGGAGCTAACGTGGCTAAGGCGAGGGAGCATATAAAAAAGGATGGTCATTCAATGTTCCTCTAAAAAATCATGGGGCAAAGTTGTTTTCACTCTCCTAACAGAAAAAGTTGAAGTTTACATTTTTTAAGTCACTTAGTTACCCACTTTGTTTGGTAGCATGATCCCTGAAGTAAATTGTATCAGTTTAGGTCAGTGATGCAAATCTCTTGATAAGTAATATGAACAAGGGTTGAAAATTCACCTACCTAGCTTGAAAGGGTAAGTAAAAATGTCCAGTGGTCACGTATCACTTATCTGATCAGGCAAGTTATGATTCAGGGTTGATCATTTTTTTCTCTCAGCTGGTGTAAGAAGGATAGCAGAATAAGTTCCATAAAAAGACAAACTTTTACATGATCTAATTCAAGTCATTAACACTGTCAGTGTTTAGAGTTTATTCTGGGCAAGTAAAATATTTTATTACTTGCCTGACTGAACAAAAGCATTTTTAGAAATTTTTCAACACCTGATGAAGACTGGATAATCTGCTTAAAAATGCTTTAGTGTTGTACAATTAGTGTTTCTAAACTGTCTTCAGAGATACCATGCACTAGCTCTCATTTAGACTTTTAAGGACTAATAATAATTCTTAGCTATCATTATTATTCTGGTGACCATTTTTATAAATGATGATGTTCAAGGACAGTGAAAAACCTTTATTGTCTCTTCTTGATAGGATACATGATAACCATTTCAGTACTAGAAAGTTTTGACAATTTATATGTGTCTGTGTTAAGCAATGGATTTTCTTCTAGTGGCCAGCTTCCATCATGTGGCATCTACAGTATCCATTAATACAAGTTTATTTGACATCCCTCCTAAACTATTTGGAAGATTGCAACCAAACTTACAAATTTTTTCGTAAAGTCTTGTTGGTTCTAAACGAAAATGGATCCAATTGTTTATCTCATATGGCCATAATGGCAGTCATTTTGAAAATTGCTGCTACTCTAGAATGGATGGTTGTATTGACATGAGGTTTTCACTGATAGTCTTTTTGTGATGGCAAGTTGGTACTAAGTGAAAATGATGCTGATCAAATATCCAGTTTTGATAATTGCATTACTTCTCCTTCAAAATGATTGGTCATATCAATATGGAGTTTTCACTGATAAACCTCTTATGATGTTTGGTTGGTCATATCAATATGGAATTTTCACTGATAAACCTCTTATGATGTTTGGTTGGTCATATCAATATGGAATTTTCACTGATAAACCTCTTACGATGTCTGGTTGGTCATATCAATATGGAGTTTTCACTGATAAACCTCTTATGATGTCTGGTTGGTCATATCAGTATGGAATTTTCACTGATAAACCTCTTATGATGTTTGGTTGGTCATATCAATATGGAGTTTTCACTGATAAACCTCTTATGATGTTTGGTTGGTCATATCAATATGGAGTTTTCACTGATATACCTCTTATGATGTTTGGTTGGTCATATCAGTATGGAGTTTTCACTGATAAACCTCTTATGATGTTTGGTTGGTCATGTCAATATGGAGTTTTCACTGATAAACCTCTTATGATGTCTGGTTGGTCATATCAATATGGAGTTTTCACTGATAAACCTCTTATGATGTTTGGTTGGTCATATCAATATGGAATTTTCACTGATAAACCTCTTATGATGTTTGGTTGGTCATATCAATATGGAGTTTTCACTGATAAAGGCCTTTAGAAAGCTCAGGGCAGATTTGTTAAGTGAAATTAATTATTAGGATAAAAATATGGACCTTTTAACTATTCATATGTGATGTTGACTCTTTTATTACTTGTGAATTTATGTATTTCAGTTAATGAAATATGAGCATCTTCCATGATATTTCTCCAGTTTAATAGCATGCTGGGTTTTGTTTGTATATGTGTGTATAAATGTTTGTCTTTCTCATACAGTTATGTAATATATATGTATGTAGGGTTAGGATACACAACTATGAGGGCCAAAACCTTGCTGTATACTGCATTAGGTGGTGATGGATGAGATGAAGACCTGCCAGCCCTTAAGATTTTGCCTTAAGTCTTATGGAAATGACCCTTAAAATACAGACTTACAGAATAAAAGTACAAATTATGGAAATATAATTGGTTATGGTAACATCTGGACACTGACTTGTTGATTTGAGCATGCCACATGGTGGGAAAGATGTTTGCCATTGCTGTGTCCCACATGATTTCTTTTATTAAGGATTATGTTAAGTTGATAGATATCAAGAAACCATTGAGTGCCATTGGTTATGGAATTGGAGTTGTGAAACTACTAAAGGTAATTAAGGTTCAAGTAACTTAATAAACTTTTGAGTTGAACACAGTGTTTACTGTTGCTGCATCAGTCTTGAATAACACTTCTTGACTTTTAATTGTATGTTTTTCAGCTTGACAGTAGCAGTACATGATATTTTGTTACAACTTACTGAACTTACAGAAAAAAATTGACTACCTTACTGAGGTCTTTTGCTAGGTTTCAGTTGAAAAAAATTGGATAATCAATGTTTGGTTAATAGAGGCTCTGCAATATGGATTTTTGAAAAAGGAAGGTCATTTCTTAGGCTAGAATATCAGATGGATAGTGTTGCAAATTACCCAGTAACTGTATTTTTGTGGGAATGTTATCTCACAGCCTTATAAGAACATACCTTAGCATAAAGCTGTCTCACTTATAACACAGGTCAGTCCTTAGCTCCCATGAGCAGATTGAAAAGAGAGAGTTCTTTATTAGCTCCCTTTAGAAGTATTGAAATGATGGAGTACTGTATTGGCACTCTTTAAAAGTATTGAAATGATGGAGTACTGTATTGGCACTCTTTAAAGTATTGAAATGATGGAGTACTGTATTGGCACTCTTTAAAAGTATTGAAATGATGGAGTACTGTATTGGCACTCTTTAAAAGTATTGAAATGATGGAGTACTGTATTGGCACTCTTTAAAAGTATTGAAATGATGGAGTACTGTATTGGCTTTCTTTAAAAGTATTGAAATGATGGAGTACTGTATTGGTTTCCTTGAACAGTATTGAAAATAAGTACTGCATTCATAAGGTGGTCAATCTTTTTTGTAAAGCTTACCATGATATATTACTGGGTAGTGTGCAAATTCAAGGCTTTATAAATTATTGTCTAAAACAACTAAGAAATGATTTTAAAATTACTTTAATGCCAGGCCTAATAATGTCCAGAAAGACCATCCAATAACATTTCACTGCTCACTGTTAAGTAATGATACAAATCTACAAGTTTAATTAGAAATGGCCAAGTTCCTAATGAGTTTCTGATGAATAATTCAGTCATACAACAAGCTTTGTTACAGTTACAAAGGACATAACTTCTCAGGAGTTTGTGATGAGTACTTCAGCTCTGTTAAAGGTTAATTACAAAGGACATAACTCCTCCAGAGTTTGTGATGTTTACTTTGAATATGTAACAAGATTAATTACAAAGACCTAACTTCTTATGAGTTTCTAATGTGTCCTTCAAAATTGCCACAAGGTTAATTACAAAGGACATAGATTCTCAGGAGTTTGTGATGAGTACTTCAGCAATATTACAAGGTTAATTACAAAGACTTAACTTATCAGGAGTTTCTGATGAGTGCTTTGACTTTGCTTCAAGAATAATTACAGAAGACTTAACTTCATACAAGTTTCTGATGAGTATTTATGCTTGGCTACAAGAATAATTACAAAGACCTAACTTCACACAAGTTTCTGAGGAGCACTTCATTATTGAAAAAGTAAATATTATTAGTACACAGACCTGTACAAATGTAGATTGTGTCTTTCAACAGCTAATACTGATGAACAGATAAATCAACAGCTTAATGATTTACCATCTGTTTGTTACCAGGATTGGTATTAAACTAGCCCAAACATTACACAGATCTGTACAAATATAAATGGTATTTATCAGTGGTAGTCCAAAAAGTAAGTAAATATGTAGACGGTACTTTAAAACATATATACCTTACATCATTATAATTTCAGACATGGTAATACTTTCTCCATTTTTTCATATTATTTTCAGAACCAAACCCTGGTGATGAAATTAAATCATTACAATGCCATGGCTACAAAGGTACATCTTTGATTATTCTTCCAGAATAATTTCATTATAATATTTGAATTTTGGTTATTAGCATTAAAGGTTTCCTCTGTATGCTGCACAGATTCTCCTTTTGTACATTTTCATAGGCTTCCCTGAAGTAGATATTTTAGTCTCTGATCCATAACTAGTACATGCTATATAAATTCTCTTTTTATGAAATTTGTTAAAGAAGTCTTCCAATCAACTATAAATGAATCATTACTGAAAATATGGACAGAGGATATTTTATTGATTTTAACATTGAATAAGTTAGTGCTGAAAATAAAGCACACAATTTTATTTAAGAAGTTAGCCCACTGAAAGCAGTATTTATCCTGATACAGGTTTACAAAATTTTCTTTATGATAATAATTTTTTTTGTAGATTCAGAAGATTTGGCGAGGATACTATGTTAGGAAATATGTCTACAACTACTACAGTCGTAAACGCTACCTGGAAGCACTTCAGATAAAGAACGAGATCATAAGGTAGGATTTGCCAAATCACTGTCTGGTTTCCTTGCCTGCAGAGTTTTGCTGTGTCATACAAAAACATAATTTTAAGCTGCCAGTCATACTCATATGATTGCAATTTTCAAAATATCCCTTACATCCATGATGGGGTTATTTGGAGCATTGTCAAACACTACCAAAAGTATAATCTTCTTAACAGAGTCCTGAATTGGAAAAGGATTTAGAAGCTTATTAATGCTTTGAGCAAGGTATCACCAGTTACTTAAAGGTTTTGTTTCAAATTGTATCCAGTAGAATGCACAGAAGCACATCTTTTTCAGTAACAGGTGCCATTTTCGGGAGGTGTAGCTGTATGATAGTTTAAAACAAAGTTTGAATTGCTGATCCAGATAAAGGAAGATGACTGAAAAATCTAGAATTACTATATAGCATTTGAATGGGGCACATAAAGTTTATAATGGTATTATTAAAATGTAGAATTAGTATATAGCATTTGAATGGGGCACATAAAGTTTATAATGGTATTATTAAAATCTAGAATTAGTATATAGCATTTGAATGGGGCACATAAAGTTTATAATGGTATTATTAAAATCTAGAATTAGTATATAGCATTTGAATGGGGCACATAAAGTTTATAATGGTATTATTAAAATCTAGAATTAGTATATAGCATTTGAATGGGGCACATAAAGTGTATAATGGTATTATTAAAATCTAGAATTAGTATATAGCATTTGAATGGGGCACATAAAGTTTATAATGGTATTATTAAAATCTAGAATTAGTATATAGCATTTGAATGGGGCACATAAAGTTTATAATGGTATTATTAAAATCTAGAATCAGTATATAGCATTTGAATGGGGCACATAAAGTGTATAATGGTATTATTAAAATCTAGAATTAGTATATAGCATTTGAATGGGGCACATGAAGCTTATAATGGTGTTATTAAAATCTAGAATTAGTATATAGCATTTGAATGGGGCACATAAAGTTTATAATGGTATTATTAAAAAAGTAATAGTCATAAGAATGAATTTAAAAAACTCAAAATACAAGAAATATTAAATAGATAGAATCATTGTTTTCATACCTTTGAGCATTAGATAATGGCTGAACCATTTTATTTCAGTGTATCAGTAATTTATTATCATCTCACTTCACCTTATATTTAAAATGACTGCAAAATAAAGATGTCACTGGAACCAAAGAATATGTTAATTAGATAATCTGTATTATATTTGAACATAATTTACATAGGTTATATCAAATTACCCCACCCCTTTCAAGTATAAACCACAAAGTAAATCTGAGAAACCTTCCACCACTATCAAGAAAGATGGCAGCAAGAGTTTTATTCATCCATCTCAAAGTGTTGCCAGTAAAACGACAAGTTAAATCCAAGCACTGACTAAAGCATGTATGATTACATGTATATGTACCTTGTTATAGATAAGACTGGGTATATAATGCTACTTTGCTTTTTAGTTTTGTATTGGATCTGTGAAGTTGCTGCTTTTCATGATGTACCAGATTTCATGGGCTCCCATTTTTATTTGTGGTACCATTTTTTGTGGAGGATAAATTTTTTGGGGGTACCAATTTTTGTGGATTTCATGATTGCTTCAAATCACAAATTTAAGAACACAGTGAATAATGACTCAGTTGAGGAAACATTATTAACTTTTTTTTACCAAATCCACAAAAGTTTGTGGCAGTTAAAGTTTCAAAACCCTCAAAAATAGATACTGGCCACAACAAATGAATTCGCAGTAAAACAAACAAGGAAAGGGATCTGACTAAATTCAGTCTGTACCATTAAATCATCAGTTAGTGTGTTGTGTCCTTGGGTATGGCACTTTGCTGTACTTTTTCTGCATGATTAGTTTCAAAGGGTACAGATTTGATTCCGACTATTGGATAAGCCTGGATCACTTACCATGGTTTGTCCTTGGATTCTGACCATTGGATAAGTCTGGATTACCTACCATGGTGTGCCCTTGGGCATGAAACATGAAAAAACAAATCAATGGATAAGCCTGGATTGCTTACCACGGTTTGTCCTTGGATTCTGACCATTGGATACACCTGGATTGCCTACCATGATGTGCCCTTGGGCATAAAACATGAAAAACCAAATCACTGGATAAGCCTGGATTGCTTACCATGGTGTGTCCTTAGGCACAAAACAGTAAAAACCCAACCTAACCAAAAAAGATTTCTGTACAGCTCAGTGGAAGGATGTAAGGGCAAAAGTAACTTAATCTGTATCTGCTCTTGTATGTTTTATGTCACAACATAATCAGTGAGAAAAATATTGAGTGTGTGTAATTTTATGTCACAACATAATCAGTGAGAAAAATATTGAGTGTGTATAATTTTATGTCACATGATAATCAAAGAGAAGTATTGAGTGTAATTTTATGTCACATCATAATCAAAGAGAAATATTGAGTGTGTGTAATTTTATGTCACAACATAATCAGAGAGAAAAATATTGAGTGTGTGTAATTTTATGACACATCATAATCAAAGAGAAATATTGAGTGTATAATTTTATGACACATCATAATCAAAGAGAAATATTGAGTGTGTAATTTTATGTCACAAAGAGAAATATTGAGTGTGTATAATTTTATGTCACATCATAATCAAAGAGAAATATTGAGTGTGTATAATTTTATGTCACATGATAATCAAAGAGAAATAATGAGTGTGCATAATTTTGTCACATAATCAGAGAGAAATATTGAGTGCGTGTAATTTTGTCACATCATAATCAGTGAGAGAAATATTGAGTGTGTAATTTTATGTCACATCATAATCAAAAAAGAAATATTGAGTGTATGTAATTTTATGTCACATTATAATCAAAGAGAAATATTGAGTATAATTTTTTGTCACATCATAACCAAAGAGAAATATTGAGTGTGTGTAATTTTATGTCAAAACATAATCAGAGAGAGAAATATTGAGTGTGTAATTTTATGACATATCATAATCAAAGAAATATTGAGTGTGTAATTTTATGACACATCATAATCAAAGAAATATTGAGTGTGTGTAATTTTATGTCACAGCATGATCAGAGAGAGAAATATTGAGTGTGTAATTTTATGTCACAGCATAATCAGAGAGAGAAATATTGAGTGTGTGTAATTTTATGACACATCATAATCAAAGAAATATTGAGTGTGTGTAATTTTATGACACATCATAATCAAAGAAATATTGAGTGTGTGTAATTTTATGTCACAACATAATCAGAGAGAGAAATATTGAGTGTGTATAATTTTTGGATCTTGGCAGGAGTGAATTAGAAGAGTATGCAGAACAACAGGAGCAAAGAAGACGTCGACAACAGATGATGGAGGAAAAAAAGAAACAAGAATATGAGGCCAGAAAGAACCATTACCTCATCAGCACCCAAGTAATTCCAGGCATCTTCAGTTCCCCATTCCAACCGTTAGTATCTAATTTTGTATCTTCAGCTCACCAGTTCAGTTTACCTATCCCCTGACTTCTAATTGTTACAAGCATAGGAAACTAATTTTCAGAAACATCCTTGACTGCAATGGCTCTAATTCAAGGTAGTATACAATGCCTTTGTTGATAATTACTTTGCAATAGGGTATATTTGGATTATGCTGTATTTACTGTAAAAATTTATAAAACATAAATATTGTCAGTATTATTACTCTGACTTTCCATGTAAGTGGTCTTCAGTAGATGCACAATTTTACATTTAACATAATAAACCTTATTTTGAAGTTTCAAATTTCTAAAGATAAACACATTGTTCATTTCACTTTTGAATACTCAAATGGAGCAGTTTACCTTTGAAGCTTTGAACTTAGGCACTAAATTTATTGTAACTGTCAAGATAGATAATTGCCACTTCAACTTAATGTGGTATATCAAAGTCAAGGAAAGGTAATTGCCACTTTAACTTAATGTGGTATATCAAAGTCATGGAAAGGTAATTGCCACTTTAACTTAATGTGGTATATCAAAGTCAAGGAAAGGTAATTGCCAGTTGAACTTAATATGGTATATCAAAGACAAGGAAAAATGGTAGATGCATTTTACCATATATCAGCAGCAACAAAGAACACAATATACTTCTGCCAAATTATATATGTGATACTTACCTGAATTGAGTGTCATAGTCAAACATTCATTTGCATTATAAATATTATTTGTTCTAATTGGCATGTAGTCTGTTTCTTTTTAAATACATAGTGATTAGCTACTGTAATTTAAGGCATATACAAATGAAGTAAGGGAGAATGTAGATCTGTCCGCTATCTTACTTATAGATACCCATCGGAATATGAATACATATTACGGAGTGTCAAACCACTTCAGCATAAAAAGACAAACAGGAATGGCAACAGATATGACCCAGCCTGGCAGAGCTATGAGTTACCAAGACCCATGCAACTTCCACCGCTGCCACAGAAGCCTCAGGTATCAGCTTTGTTCCTTCATTATATGGGAATTAGATTTACTATTAGCATACTTTATTTTCCCAGGTATAATATACGTTAAAGTGCAAACAGCATAGCTCTATCTTGATATGCATTGCATAATGTGCTGACTGATCAGGGTGTATACTTTTTTGCTTTACTATGATTTTCAGATGGTGAACAGCATCAAATGTGATTTGCCAGTGCATTTTGTAGTAGTATGTCTGGGTCAATACTGCTTATTGTTGGAGATACATGGATAAATTTGGTTGGTACATAGTCTGATCTCGTTAGTCAGTTTATTTGTCACATAGACACCATGACTATAATGAATTCATTGCATGTTACTTAGAATGATACTGCTTTTTTGTTAGCTTAATCTGGCATTTTTGTCTCACCTGTGATGCATAGGCGAGTCATGGGTATAATTTCCCAACACATCATAATCAGAGGTATCAGCTTTACAGTTTTGATTTTAGCTCAGTTTCGCTGATAATGTTGCATGTACAGTCACAAAACTTGATGGTACTACTTGCCATAGGCAATAGTAGGTCACAGTGACACTGTTACTTACTTTTCATGCTCCAGATAAACAGTGACTTTGAAATAATTGACATTGATATTTTAACTTATTTTCTAATTAGACATTGTCAGACCTGCTTTAAAGGGTTATTAAGCAATCACCGGTCTTAAGAAGACACCTTTTTAGGGGGAACCCTTAAGCCACATTCTTTAAGAAATAAACCTCTATGAAGCTCTTTTCTGCCTTATGAGGTAATTTGTCTCATTTTTGCAATATGGCTGCTTACAAGAGGTTTTACAGTAATTTGGCACCATAATATAACGGATCCCTGGAAAAAGCAAGCATTTAATTTAGACTACAAGAGATAACCTTAGACGTAGAACAACATGTGTAACTTGTATGAATGTCACTTACAACAATATGTGTAATTTGTATGAATGTCACAGAGAACAACATATGTAACTTGTATGAATGTCACTTGGAACAATATGTGTAATTTGTATGAATGTCACAGAGAACAACATATGTAACTTGTATGAATGTCACATAGAACAATATGTGTAATTTGTATGAATATCACAAAGAACATGTGTAACTTGTATGAATGCCACATAGAACAATGTGTAATTTGTATGAATGTCACTTAGAATAATATGTGTAACTTGTATGAATGTCACAGAGAACATGTGTAACTTGTATGAATGTCACATAGAATAACATGTGCAGCTTGTATGAATGTCACAGAGAACATGTGTAACTTGTATGAATGTCACATAGAATAACACGTGCAGCTTGTATGAATGTCACATAGAACAAAATGTGTAATTTGTATGAATATCACAGAACATTATGTGTAATTTGTGTAAATGTCACAGAGAACACAAAGAACAATATGTGTAATTTGTGTAAATGTCACAGAGAACAATATGTGTAACTTGTATGAATGTCACATAGAACAACATGTGTAACTTGTATGAATGTCACAAAGAACAATATGTGTAATTTGTGTAAATGTCACAGAGAACAATATGTGTAACTTGTATGAATGTCACATAGAACAACATGTGTAACTTGTATGAATGTCACAAAGAACAATATGTGTAATTTGTGTAAATGTCACAGAGAACAATATGTGTAATGTGTATGAATGTCACATAGAACAATATGTGTAATTTGTATGAATGTCACTTAGAATAATGTTTAACTTGTGTGAATGTCACAGAGAACTTGTATGAATGTCACAAAGAACAACATGTGTAACTTGTATGAATGTCACAGAGAACAATATGTGTAACTTGTATGAATGTCACAGAGAACAACATGTGTAACTTGTATGAATGTCACAGAGAGCAACATGTGTAACTTGTATGAATGTCACATAGAACAACATGTATAACTTATATGAATGTTACATAGAACAGCATCTGTAACTTATATGAATGTCACACAAACCACTTAAGGAGTTGTCACTGATAGTTCAGTTGGTAGAATACCCATACAGAGTTTGAGTCCAGTGTGTACTTCTTCATGACATTTGATGGAATTGATGGATTATGCATATATAGGCTTGTCATACCTGTGGGATATAAAGGTGTCTAAACATGTGTGATGGTTGATTAAGATAAAAGGATTATCTAGAAATACTTAGAGAATGTATTGCATGAACAGTCATGGATCTTTGCCTTTTTAGCTTTAGTTTATGACCTAGTCTGGTTGCACATGTTTATCTCCTGTAATCTTGACAAAAATGTTTTTCATAAACAAGTAATAATAGAATTGCAGTTAAGGGGGACATACCATAAAGGCCAGAAACACACAACCTCAGAATCTCTTCATTGGATGATATATAAAAAAATGTAACACAGTACCTAATTATATCTAATTATATGAAGATATATCAGTATTCTTCATGATTGGATCTAAGGTCATCATTCAGTTTAGTCTCTTTATATATATAGATATATATATATATATATATATATATATATATATATATATATATATATATATATATATATATGTATGTATGTATGTATGTATGTATGTATGTATGTATATATATATATATATATATATATATATATAATTGTTAATTCATATTATCCATAATACATAAGCAAGTATTTAATGTTAAACTTTGATCTTTTACCAGTGAGCTATATTATAAAAGCAGTCACTTGAAAGCTGTGCATTATATTTTATAACATCATTACAAAACTATACGCCAAGTGGTCTAAAGCGCTGTCCGTTACGGATCACTGCCATCTTACCTCTGTCTGCGTGGGTTCGAGTCTCGGATTCAGCCAACGTGGGTATGTGAGAAAGCTTGCCAGTAGCTTCTCGTGGGTCGGTGGTTCTTTCTGGGGTTTTCCTGGGTTCTTCCTCCACCATTAATACTGGCCGCCATGTATAGCCTATCGTGTGCTGAAAAATGGCGTTAAACCCTACAACAACAACAACAACAACAAAACTATACATTTCTAAATTGTATAAGTTAATTTCTGCAGAATTATTCAGTGAAATGTTTTATTACAAACCATAATATACAGTAACACATAAAGAAGACATGCAACTTCCTGCAGGGTGCAGGCTTAACAAGCAGTTTGTAAAGCCATACCCTTTGATGTAAGGATAAAACCAGGTCATGGGCCAGATCCAGCATGCAGGTCACAGTTTCTGAAAAAAGCTAAACATGCTGCACTTTACTAATTCCATATGTAATGTTTGTATGACAAGTTTTTAAGCTTATAATAAGTAGAATTTTCTTAATTAATAATTTATTTAATTGTCAAATGTGTTGTCTGATTTGCTTTCTAGCAGCTCTTGTGCACCAGCTGTTTAATTGGAAAGGTAATTTTCATTGAAGCACAGATAATTCCAGGTTAGACTTTTCTTTCCACTTGATAATATGGAGGAATCAAGTAGATAAATTAGGCCAGTTTTTTCCAGTATAGTACAGGCTGTGTCTTGAAAGGGTGGTAAAGCTGTATAAATTAAGTATAAAAAATACTTTGCTGTATAAAGTTGTATATGAACCCAGCATTGCTGTGATATAGTATAAGATATTTTCAATAAGAAGCCAGCTTTGCTGTGATGTGGTATATAATGTTTTCAGTATAGCATGCAGTCAGGTTATAATATACTTCAATTCAGTAGCTACATTAAGTAATTTTGTTAGTATTGAAAAGTTATGCAAAATTACTTCTACAATTATTTTTGATGATAGATATGTTTCAGTCGATCTTTTACTGTTCCTTAGTCAGCTGTATTCAGAACTTTTTTTCATGCCTTCTTACATCTGCATTGTCTCAGGCAGATGTAGCTAGATCAGACCAGACAATGGAATTATGACTAACCTTGAAGGCACTGAAATTTAAGATTGATAAGAAAAATCACATTGAGTAGAATAGAAATAGAATATAAAATACATGTATGGAAGAGCCTACATGAGTACTCATTCAGATAAAATGTATTAAAGGATGTCATTCATTCATAACATAGCCTTTGTAGTAAATTTTGAAATTACACATTAGGTTTCATAAATTTAATTTGAAACATAGACAGATATATGATTTTATTTGTCCCTTAATGAATATTGTGATAATACTGTTTTATAGTTAAATAAAACTGAAATACATTCAGATGCCTCTGCAACTGTACAATTGTTTTACATTTCATACTGACATCATTTGTGATGTCATCAAGTGTAACACTACATGATTTAATATTGAAAAACATAGGTGGCTTTATTAATCCAAGGTAACACAGTAGAAGCAAAAAACCAAGGACCATTATCTATTAAAAATCCCAAAATGTCAAATTTTATTGAGCTTACATTATTGGTAAGCAGAACATAACAGGGCTGATGGTTGCATCATAATCATGAACTGTTGTTATGATTTTGGTTAAAAAATTTCAGTAATGCTTTGATTGTGGGCTCGATGTGAGAACTAAAGATCATTTAATCTGTTCAAGATAAAGACATTATGCATTATAGTGGAATATGTCCTTGATTCTCAACATCAACTCCAAGTAATGAAAGCCAATAATATTTTAAATTAGGTCAAAATAAACATTTTTGGGCTGACCACGATCTTCTTTGAAAGGCTTTTTTAGTCTTGCGAATGAAAACCTTCATTTCACATTTTTGCATTAGAGTTCAAACATTCTTGTATACAAATTTGTTGAATATTTGCATCTTGAAAAGATGACCTGATGCCTGGGCCAAACATGTAGCTTGTTGTATGTCATCTTTTCAGTTTCCTGGATGGCATGTATGGTCCCTTCAGTCATGTCTTATTGTAATGGATGGATTCTTTGATGCACAGTTTGCCCCTTTGTAATTTTCAAAGCACTAAAAATGCAGACCTTTTTTATCCCTTATGCACAATATTTGACCTCATACATGCATACTGATTTAAGTTTTTGTTGCTTTTAGGGTCCCTTCCGAGATCCAGAAGAAGTTCAGAAACAGAGGTATAAACCTTTCCAGCCTACATTGCGAGTTGCAACATCTATCAATGCCCTGGATGAGGCACGGCAAAAAATGAAGGATGAGGAGTGGGTCACACGACTTAATGATAACATGTAAGCCCCTGTTATGTTTATTCATAATAAGTGGTGGTGTTTTTTACATTTGCTGTGGTCTCCTTGAGTTGGTGTTGAACTTGTTTATAAAACAAAATCCAAGCTACAATAAAAGATGCCCTGATATTATTCACCCAGCTTACACAGCTTAACAGGCTTTTGTATTACAATAGGAACACAACTTTGTATTTCCCAACCTTTATATCAAGTTGAGTAGGCCTGTTTTAATTTGGTCTAATTAAAATTCTTTCCAACTATATAGTCTTAATTAATATACATAGATCTTACTTAATCATTTCAAGGAGTTGGCCAAAACAAACCTATTACCAAGTTTTATCAAAATTGTTTGAGAAATATAGTTTTTAGAGAAGTAATGATTTCAGCCAGATACAAGATTACCTCTTTGATTTATGCAGATCTGACTAACTGTATGGATCTTGATGATATAAGTTTATTACCAAGTTAAAATATTTCTGAATTCTAGATGATGATATACCATTATCTAACATGTCTTGCAAGATCACCTCATCAATGTACCATACATGGATGTTATTCATTATCTAACCTCCACAAAATCTTAAGATTTCAAGCCCATATTCTAAGTTTGATCAAAATCAGAAATATAGCATCCAGAGTGATAGCATGTTCAGTCAATCAGATCTGAGATTACCTAAGACATATGCGTGAATGTCATTGTCAAACTTATCCGAGATGTTGGTGATATAAGCCGATATCTGCAAATTTGATCTAAATCAGGTAGATATATGACTTCCAGTGGTAACATGCTCAGCCAGTGTGATGTGTGATCACCTCAAGTATTCGTGAATTTTGCTCATTGTCAAACTCGTATGAGATCTTGATGAAAAAAATGTTGATGTTTTGAATTTTAGTGTTATCCTATCAAGTACAAGCTCACAGCAATAAGATATGTGAATCTCTGTCATCATCGAGCTCATTTGAGACCCAAATGATATAAATGTATATTCCCAGTCAAAGTTGGATGAGAATATGACCTTCAAAGTGGTAACAAGGTCATTCAGTCAAATCATGTTAAGTGAATTAACCCAATCTTTTCAAAGTTAAAGTACAGTAAAAAAATTTAAAAGTGAATTGACTCAATCTTTTGAAACTTACATATTGTAAATTCCCGTGAAGTCAGTTTGCCCAGTCTCTTGAATCATAAATACAATAAATTCCATTTAAAATTAAATAGGCTGTAATAAAAGATATCAGATATTATGAAGCATGAGGAAACTCTGAAAAATTAAGAAATGGATAGATATTGAGAGTGGTGGTGGTGGTGGTGGGCTGTCAGATAAAGGAGGACATATTTTATAACTGCAATAGGAATAATTGTCATTGAATAAAGTTGTTCATTTTTCTGCATAAAATTACATTTATTTTCAAGAACGAATCCCAGAAAGATCATCAAAAACATTCCTTCAAGAGGTTTCAATACACATTACATGTGTACCAACAAAAACATTGTGTATTTCATCACTGTCTTTTGTGTGTAAATGTAGATACATTCTTATGTTATTGTCGATTCAGAACAAAATATTAAAAAAATTAAAAAGTGATGAGAATGTTTTCATGAAATAACATTTTGAAACTCGATTTGTCATTGCTCTGTTAGTAAAATATTGATGATAAAATTTCATTAGACGTAATAGAGAAATTTCTGCCAATCTTTGATCAGATTTCTGTGTGCCATTTTGGAAATTTAAAATTCACTACAAACTGGAAATTCACTTCTTAACTAATCTGTGAAACTAAACTTTTCATGCACCAAGTACACCTTTCACCTGGTTCTGTTGTTATCCCTGATCACATTAGTGAATGATTGAGATAAATCAGTGCTTTATGTATGTTACTTTAATTATACTACCTACATAGTAAGGTTTAAAACAGTCTTCAGTTGGCCAGTTGAAAGGAGTTACTTGACACATGAATACTGCTAGCTCTTATTGCAGGTAAGATTTGTATATCTTGTAACTTTTTTATTCTACACCTTTAATTGATTTGATACAGAAAAACATAATTAACATGATAGTACAAAGCATGTCTACTTTTATTGAATTGTAGCAATCTATGGAATTATAGCAGTCTATGAATTGTAGCAATCTGGCAAATATTTAGGCAAGTTAGAGATCAAAACACATTCAGCTCTTTATTGGGTTTGCATTGAAAATGCTTACCAGCATTGCTGTGACAACCGATTGCCACTTTTTACATTTAAATACAGTAGGGCATATAGCATTTAGTTAAACTGAATCAAAAGATAAGATCAAAATTTGAATTTCACTTGATAAGACATATGTAATAGGCATTTATTTCATAAAGTTTTGTCACCAGTAGACATTTTAAATTAATCACTGTTTAATTGTACATTGTTATATATATATATAGTGCACTGAGAATTTGTTAAGTACATACCTGAATAAAATGTGTAAATTCTTGATTAAAAGTTGCAAATGTCATGATGCTGATTCAAATTTCCAGGCAGAAACCAGCATTTTCAATCTTAAAACAAGCCATATTTGAAGGTTTCATTTATCAGTTTTGATTGCAATCTTATTCATATTAAAAAAATATTTGTCTATCATTCAGATATTTTTTATCAGAAAATATGGGCCTATCTTTTGCATAATTTTTATTGGAACATATGGGCCTATCTTAGGGGTATTTTTTATCAGAAAATATGAGCCTATCATTTGGGTATTTTTATCAGAAAGACAGGACTATATTTTCTTCCAGAAAAAAATGGGCCTATCTTTCAGGTACTTTCTATCAGAAAATATGGGCCTATCTTTCAGGTACCATTTTCTCTCAGAAAAACTAGCCTATATTTTTTTGATCAGTAAATATGGGTCTATCTTGCTGGTAATTATTATCAGGAAAATTGGGATTCACACCTACCCCTACATTATAAGTGAGTTCATAGTTATCCAAACACATTTAAATGAGGGGTATATTTTTATATGCATTATGTGATTAAATACTGTATTTCTTTTTCCTTACATAGATTGTACCCTTGTAGAAACAATTGATGCAAGAGCCAATGTAATTGACTGCAGCATAACACTAAATAAAATTAAAGTTTTCCTTCTGAAAAATCACATATGTATTAGAATGTTTGTACATTTAGTGGCTAGGCTTGGCAATTCACAAATTGTTCCAAAAGCCAAAGATTCTGCCTCTTGTAATATGCATGACATTCTGCATGCCTGCATATCAATCATTTGTGTAGTGAAAAAACTGCAAACATAGATCATGTCATGATATTTCATGCAGCAGATGGTTTTTTGAAGAACAGAAAGCATCTTTACTGGCTAATTTTGGCCAGGCATGAAGAGAAACTTAAATTGAATTGTGGTTTTTTGTAACACTGAAACTAGTTAGTTGCTTTTCCATTCCAAAATATTTGTATAAAGGACATTCTAATATAGAGATGTAATGAAGTCTGAGGAAGATTATATCATTATGTCAGACTTTTGTTAGAACTGTGGTTAATATTATTATTATAATTATTATTATTATTCACTGTTTTAGTTTTGAACCCTTCACCAAGAAATACTATCCATACGAGCCTCTTCTTCATGCCACATCCAAGTTTGGACATTTGCCTTATGGAACAAAGTACTACCGAGAGGAATCAATAGATAAGCATGTTACCCATAAGGTAAGCAAGTTTTTTTATATGTGCCAATATTCACTACTCTGTTATTCACTAATTTGAAAGAATGTATTTATGAGTTTAATAATGTTGTTTACAGAGTTTATTGTGGTATAAACTGTAATTTCTTTTTTTTTTTGTTATGTTCTTCTTTATTTCAGTTTTTCTTTTATGACCTTTAATACCTTGCTACTGAAGAATAATCTCCCCTTATTGAATCTACTATTTTTAGCATTAACACATTAACCCCTGGAGGTTTGTGTCATTTTTGCCTGAAATTCGAGTAGGAAACACATTTTGAAAGCTATTTCTGAATAAATCAAAATGAATCAAGTTCCATGTGATTTTGCAATAACATAATGCCTAGTTGTGTTAGAAACATTGTTTTTCATTAGCTATTTGGCTCGGACATGAGCAGAAGGGTAAAAGTTTAGTGTACCATACATGACCTTGACGCTACAGAGCTCAGCAGTAGGCTACTACCTCCTGCCACATAAACTCTGGTGCCAGGGGTTAATGTGTTAAAGGAATTCCACAAACCCTTATGATGCTAGATTTTCTTGAATGAAAAGTTAGAAATATGTTGAAAGTCTTCAAATTAGCAAGATGGATAAAAGAAAGAGGTATTGGTTTACTTAGGTGAAGAAATATTTAATTCTTTTAAATAGTTCTGTTTAGGGATCTTCTCAGATCAGTTTGAATTTTGAGAAGGGTCAGCTTTGGTCAACACTCGTGCCTAAAATTTCTCATATCTAATTAAAACTTGCAAAGTGACTGTGCTGGCATCATGTATTGCACACAGAGAGCAAGAGAGCTTTGAGATTTTGACATACATTTTGAACTGGTGTCAGTGAACTGAGCCAAAGTTACCATATAGCTACATCATAAAGGGTACAGCTTTAGAAGTATCTGGTACTGTCACAGTGGTAGTGTTCGGCTTGTTAACTTTAAACAGGGACAACAGCTATTTTTTAATATTAAATGGATGTTTCCTTCAACTGCCACCATTGATCATTTTTGAGATTTTCATCATCATCATCATCATCATCATCAATATCATTGGGGCACCACAGTTGACTTTACAATCTATTCTCTCCATCTTTCCCTATTCTCTACTGCCCTTTGGGAATCTCCAAATCCCATGCCTGTCTACTCTTTAATGTTGTCTTCCTACCTCTTTTTCTGTCTGCCTCTTCTTCGGTGCCCTTGCACTGTGCCCAGCAAAATTGTTTTTGCCAGTCCAGAAGATCTTGAGACATGACCATACCACTTCATTTTGCACTTATTTACAGTGGTCAGAGGTCTTCATAGGGTCTGATGGCTTGTTGGATCCTGCTGTGGACCTCTTCACTGGTTACATGGTCAACGTATGAGATGCCCAAGATCTTGTGGTAGCATGTCATTTCGAAGATTTGAATCCTTCTTTGTAGATCTGATGTGAGCATCCATGTTTCACAAACATACAGTAAGATGGATATGACAGTCAAGCACATCAGCCTTATTTTGGAACTAAGAGTAATGTCGGTATCATTCCATATTGATCTCAACCTTGTTTTTGCTGCTGTTGTCTGAGCAATCCTGCAAAGTAGTTCTGGTTTAGAGCCCTCATCTGTGATAATTGATCCCAAGTACTTGAAGCTTGTGACTCTTTGCAGCTTCTGTCCACTGACCCTTATTTCTGCATTGATGCCATTGGTATTGTTTGTCATCAGTTACTTTTTTAAGCACTAATCTCTGTACCGTATGCTGTGGAGGTTGTGTCGAGGCACTCAACCACGTCAGCCAATTTTTTTCCTCTCCTGCTATGCCATCAATATGATCTGCAAAGCAAAGGTTAGTGATTGTTCTTCCTCCGATGCTGACAATGCCCTTGTGGTCATGTGAGGCATCCTCCATGATCCTTTCCAGGAAAATGTTGAAGAGTGTAGGTGACAGTATACATCCCTGTCTGACTCCAACTGTTGTTTGAAACCAATCTTCTCTGCTGCCATTGATGAGGACAGCACTGGTGGCTTTGTCATAGAGGTGCTCAACAACCTACACCAGGTTTGAGCTGATGTACTTTCTCATAGTTGCCCACAAGGTCACATGCCATACCCTGTCAAAGGCCATTTTGAAATCTATAGAGATGTGGTATAGGTTCTGCTGATGCTGAAAGTATTTCTCGCAAATGAGCCCGAGATTGAGCATTTGTTTTGTTGTCGTCAGCAAAAAATTTCTCTGCTTGAGGCTTTTGTCTGTTGAGAATTATCTTCAGCATGACTTTGCTTGGGTGACTGATCAGTTTGATGGTTCTGTAGTTCTGGCATAGCTGTAGGTTTCTTTTCTTGGGGAGCACGATGACCAAGGATTGAGTCCATGTGGTGGGCCATTCTCCTGTCTGCCATATCTTGTTGCAGATTTTTGTTAAGACTGATGATCTCTTCTCCTCCTGCTTGAATGAGCTCTGCTGTTATTTTAGTACACTTCAAATGAAATATTGGCCTAACCACCCATTTATCATAATGTATTAGTGGTTCATATTGATTGAAAACAAGGGGCCTATAGCTGTAAACAATGAATGGTTGCTTGTTCTTGGAAATGGTTTCTGTATATGAGAACATTGTGAAAGAAAACTGGATATATGGGAATGAAGGTTAGTCACATCTAGTTGCAATCTATCAACTTAGAATGGTTCATACTCCCCCTACAGACACACACTGTCCCTGCTTTGCATCCATCTGCCCCTTCGGTGTGCCTGTCTGCATTATTGAACTTGTTAAAAACCACTGTATCATTTTCCATATGCATTACTAGCCTGTATGGTTGTCTTAATTGTTTTTCAAACCTGAATCACTTGCTTCATTTATTGCAAACCATACATAAATCAGATTAAACACCAAGTGGCAGGTCTGTGTTCTTACCTGAGGTTAAATATGAGATCATCAGCAGTACTGCGAGCATTCCAGCTCTAAAGCATCACTAACGCCAAGGATGACTTCACTTGTTCTTCTTCCACATTAAATAAGTGACAAACTTAGATACACTGAGCATAAGCCAGATTTGTCGTTAAAAAACCAAATGCTTATTTTAAACCTCGCCATTTAACAATGGTTCTTTGAGGGATTTACTTGTATAGTACAATGGTTCTTTGAAGGATTTACTTGTATAGTACAATGGTTCTTTGAGGGATTTACTTGTATAGTACAATGGTTCTTTGAGGGATTTACTTATATAGTACAATGGTTCTTTGAGGGATTTACTTGTATAGTACAATGGTTCTTTGAGGGATTTACTTGTATAGTACAATGATGCAGAGTGACTATCCCAGTCGGAAAATCATGAAGAAGATTTTCAAAGCACAACCATTCTGTAACTTCATTTGTAGCAAACAACTCTTTAGGAAATATATTTGAGATGAAATTGTTTAGTGGTGCAGTAAATTCAGTGAATATTGGAACAACATGAAATATTCCAAGTGAGATGTTCAGTTGATTCAAAAACTTTCATGTAACAATATGTCTGAGTTTGGGAAAAAATGGTGATGAAAACATGTGAACATCTGATAAATGTAGTGGATAAAATGTAACACATAAACAGGGGAACAGTGTTTATAGTAATGTAATGAGTAGAAATGGGGGAACAATGTTTACAGTAAGGTAATGCATATAAATCCAGGTTCAGTTTTTATAGGACACTCAGTATAAAGGGTAGCACATGTATTTTAATAGTGGCGACCTGTCAGTCGTGAGCTGACACTTTTTACATTTCATCTAAGTCTGTTAATTTTAAGGAGGCCATTCCAGCTGCAATATAAAACCAGCAGAAGAACCATTTATGCCTCCTTTATCATATATTTAAGCAAAAATTTACTTCAAGAAAAACTGAAAAGTATCCCAGTTCAGAATTAACAAAGTAAACATTGCATTTTCAAGCACCTGGGCAACTCAACTTTAAGCACTGAAAGTTAGTTCATCTGACAGTTTTTTAAGAAATATCAACAGCTAATCATGGGTACATGATAGCATTTTGACCAATAAAATTACCAGTTACATTCAGACCTGTCCTAACAGACACCTTTACTCAGCAGTCACCTGCTTACAATGGCCATTCTGATTTACCTCTGCAAAGTTTCTATATAAATGTCCAGTTTGTAACAGTCACTTGCCTTCCACAGTCAGCGACAATTTGTTTTCTAACCAAATAAATGGTTTCTCTCTGCCTTAAGAGTCACTAGAGTGTATCTGCATTGTTCAATCTATGCAAACAGAAATTTTGCTTCATAAGGTTAGATTTGTGGTGTTAGGAAATTTAAAATTATTAAGGGAGATCTCTGAGACCCACTCAAAACAGCATGGTGACACATTTGGGGTTGCAACCTGTTGGTTAAAAACCACTGATCTAGATAAAGGATTATCATGTTAATCGATGTGCTATCGTGTTTTTGTCTAGCTTTCATTCCTAACTCCAGTTTCATGGACAGTGTAACTCAAAGGTGTCAATGTGTCAAAGTCAAATGCAAGGCATTTTTATCATTAGGGTAGATGTGTTTGCTGGATGATGGGGAAAGTAGTTACATTATCACAGCAGAAATGAAGTCACATTATATGTCACTGTGACAGGTATAGTTAGATATCTTCATCTATTTGTCAGTGAATTAAATCTTTTTCTGAAAAAAAGTTCTTCTTTGAGAAGAGATATGAGTTGCATCCCTTTTCATTAGGGTCAAGGGTTTATCAGTATTCAAATGTGTCTGTAAAGGCAAGTGAAGTTTCAGTTCATGGATCACAATGAACAGCCACATATAGCTTCTTTTGATTTTCTGTTCATCACATATGTCTCACATAAGCTACCTGTCTTATGATCTAGGCAAGTTGAGCAACTGACTAATCCAGATATTGTTTTTTTATAACTGTAAATAGGATACAGTAATATTGTACAGAACATAAATTTGGAAGAGAACAAGTACTTATTGATTTTGTAATACATAGCACATAAAGCAATCTTAATAATAATAAAAATAATAATAATATTCGGTGCATGGTATCAGTCAGTTCTGCTTTTAACTATGAGTGTACATTAGTGACAGGTTTGACTGTATATTGGTTCAAGTTAGTACCTAATATAGTTTTTTTTCAGTTTCTCAAACAATTTTCAAAATTGTTGCTAATTTTTTATTTTATTTTTAAAAAAAGTTTGTCCAAACCCACTAGCACTCATCAGATCAAGTAGAGAGCTAAAGTTTTAGCCATGAATTTAGTGGGGGTTTTTTTTATGTAAAAATAGTATTAATGTAAAATTATAATAAAATATTTCTTGGCTGTAGACCTCATCTTGCCTTGTTCAGAATATTGTTGCTATGTGTGGGGTGACCAAGATGCTGAAACTAGCAATGGGCATTTAAAATCTCACATGAGAGTGGCTTGAGTTATTAATGATATGTTGATGTAGGTTAACCTCAGTTCTTTAAACCCTGATTTACTCAACAAGGATTTTCTTTTTTAAATGATTACTGAAGGGTCTGCACCAGTTGCCCTATGAATCTTGGCAGTTTTGTTTAATGAGCACAATCTGAAGGTAAGAAATGTTTTATATCGCTAGCTTACTGAAAGTCTTCACAGAACTAAAAAGAATAAGTAAAAATAATTGGGTAAGTATTTCTATGTGGCAGCTGGTACTGACCCTCTATTATGTTTTAATGGTACTGACCCTCAGTTTAATATTTTAAATGCTTTTGGTTGTTGTTGTTGTTGTTGTAGGGTTTAACGCCATTTTTCAGCACACAATAGGCTATACATGGCGGCCAGTATTAATGGTGGAGGAAGAACCTGGGAAAACCCCAGAAAGAACCACTGACCCATGAGAATTAAATGCTTTTTGGAGTGTAAAGATATCACTGTTTTTACTTGTGTACAGTATACTCTAAACTGTGAACAACATGGACCAAGAGCTGGTGTTATATAATATGTATCAGATCAGGGTCCTGTTAAAATCATATGCAGAATAAACATTATAGACCCTGATGTGCCATCATATAAACACTGATTGGATGGCTAATTACCTAATAGAAAATATGAGATTTACACATTAACAAATAAGGTAACTGTTCATTTACATACTTTTCAAATGACTATTTTTACATACCAAGACCAAAATCATAACTTAGAAAAAGTTTTGCCTATTCTGAAACCTGTTACAAGAATTCCCTTACACACAACTATAAACATCAAAGTTAAAAAAAAGAAAAACTTAGTCATCATTTACACTAACAAGATTTATCTTCACTGTCATTAACATGCAAACAGAGCCAATATATTGACCTTTCCAGTGGAAAGTTCTTCCATGTTGACCTTTCTCTTACCACCACATGTTGCTACACACATTCATCATTAAGGTACTTATTATGAGAATGTACATGTATTACATGCATGCCTGACTTGAGAAAGACCGATATGAAAAAAAGCAATGCTGCAAACACTTTGTATTGGCTGACTACTACATGAATATGAACTTTTTTCTGTAGAAAGCTCCAAATACTTAATCTCACGTATTAGAGTAAACAGTTTATAATACAGTATACTGGGTATATGAAAATAAACAAGCAATGATGCTTAAAGACATCTGAATAAACAGAAATAAGCAATGATACTTCAAGACATCTGAAAAAAATAAGCAATGATACTTCATGACATCTGAATAGATAGAAATAAGCAGTGATACTTCAAGACATCTGAACAGATAGAAATAAGCAATGAAACTTCAAGACATCTGAACAGATAGAAATAAGCAATGATACTTCAAGACATCTGAACAGATAGAAATAAGCAGTGATACTTCAAGACATCTGAATAAATAGAAATAAGCAATGATACATCAAGACATTTGAAAAGAAATAAGCAATGATACTTCAAGACATCTGAATAGATATAAATAAGCAGTGATACTTCAAGACAGCTGAATAGCAATAAACAATGATACTTCAAGACATCTGAAAAGAAATAGCAATGATACTTCAAGACATCTGAATAGACAGAAATAAGCAATGATGCTTCAAGACATCCGAATAGCAATAAACAATGATAATTCAAGACATCTGAAAAGAAATAAGCAATGATACTTTAAGACATCTGAATAGATAGAAATAAGCAATGATACTTCAATGCATCTGAATAGATAAAAATAAGCAATGATACTTCAAGGCATCTAAATAGAAGTAAGCAATGATACTTCTAGACACCTGAATAAAAGTAAGCAATGATACTTAAATGATTACTTCCAAATATAAATAAACATATTTCAAGACATTTGAATTAAAATAAGCAAGGATACTTTAAGAAATTTAAATGGAAACAATGATACTTCAAGACAGCTGAATAAAAATAAGCAATAATACTTAAATGATTACATCTAAATATAAATAAACAATGATACTTCAAGACACCTGAATAAAAATAAGCTATGATACTTAAATGATTACATCCAAATAAAAAAAAATCAATAATACTTCAAGATGTCCAGTAGAAATAAACAATGACACTTCAAGACATCTGAATAGAAATAAGCAATGATATTTCAAGACATCTGAAATGAAATAAGCAATGATACTTCAAGACAACCAAATAGAAACAAAAATGATACTAAAATGATAACATAAATAAATAGTGATATTTAAATAATAACATAAATAAACAATGGTATTTAAATGATGACATAAATAAACATTGGTATTTAAATGATGACATAAATAAACATTGGTAGTTAAATGATGACATAAATAAACAATGGTATTTAAATGACATAAATAAACATTGGTATTTAAATGATGACATAAATAAACAATGGTATTTAAATGATGACATAAATAAACATTGGTATTTAAATGATGACATAAATAAACATTGGTATTTAAATGATGACATAAATAAACAATGGTATTTAAATGATGACATACAAATAGACATAAACAGTGATATTTACATAATGACATCTGAATAGAAATGAACAATGATAATTAAATGATGACATCTGAATAGAAATGAACAGTGATACTAAAATGATAACATCTGAATAGAAATAATTAAAATCATGACACTTACATTCACAAAATTTAGCTGCAAGTATTCTGAAAAGTCATCATGTAAGAAGATTTAACAATAACCCAAAAGGTGAGTTGTAAAATTTAAAAAGCTGTTTAAAATCAAGACTAAAATGACATAATCAACAGAAACTCACCCATTAAAGTACAGGGTTTTTGGTAAAAAACTTAAGATATCTACTTAGTTTTGTGATTGAAGAAATATTATTTTCTTTCATATGTTTATGATAAAGTAAATCAAAATCTTTACGATTACTGCCTCCAGATTTTAATTAAATTAAATTTGATAGGAAGAATCATGCTTTTTTCCTTTTTCATTTCATTGTAATAAATGCATTGTTTTGTAGTAAACTGCAGAATTTAAATTTGTAAAATTTAAAAATATTACAATTCATTAATGATAAAAGCAAGAATATTTATTTATTAGCTATTTCCTTGTTTAGTAACCTTATTCTTGCATTATCACAAAAATATTGTCAGTAAGCTAAAAAATGTATATGTAAAATAGTTTATATCGTATAAACCTTCAATTCTTTAGAAAATGTGACATTCATAGGTGTACTGAATTATTTATTGCTCGATTAATGCAAATAATTATTTAATTCATTTGTGTTTAATAAGTACATATTCACTTTTGTACCTGCTTACATGATGCTTTCTAAAAAACTTTAAGAATTAGTGTAAAAAATGTGAGTAAAAGAGAAAGTATGAAATTTGTGACTTATTCTAGTTAACATGTTTAACAGGGTAAAAGTAACTAATGAAAACTTTGAGGACAATTTGGTGAAATTAAATAATTCAGAATGTAGAACTACAATATATGTGAGGGAGAAAATACATTAATTACTATAAAAGTTAAAAAACAAACTAATCACAAGAAATTATACAGGAAAAAGCCCAAATTATAACGATGAAACTGGTGAATATTTTGTATTTGCTAAATTTCTTGTCCATAATTCATATTATAAACTATCATACATATTATACTTTTGTAGAAGGCAGAATGGAATATCAGTTTGCTTCATCTAAATAAGCATAATTATTATTATTATCATTATTATTATTATTATTATTATTATTATTATGTTACATTGTTATATGACTGCCCCGCATCATGGCATTGTCTGCTATCATTTACTTGTCCACTCCATAACTCTGTAACAGTTGTAGATCTTTTAATGAAATGTTGCCGAAGTAATTATAATGACTGTTACATTCCTTAGTGATGCCTCAAGGTCAGTGTCACAGCAAGGCAAAATATATCTCATGAACTTATGATATTTGATTGAACTTTTAACCAATTATATATCAGGTGCATATGGTGTGTCACATACCATAGCCATGTCCTCTGCTCAAGGTGAAGGTCACAGCAAGGGGAATTATAACTCTGACATTTATCCTTGTCTAGAATTTAACTTATAAAACTACTTAAGATTTTGTAATGAAACCTTAACCATCATGCCTAAACAGTTTGTTGCAACTGTAGCCACACACAGTGCCTTACAGTCCAAGATATGGCAATGGATGATGTAAATCAGTAACCTCTAATGTGCAGGTATCACTTTTGATTTAAATAAAGTATTAGCCTGTTATACATCTTCACTTAGTGTCTTGTATACTCCGTCATTCCTCCTGCTTCCAGGTCAAGGTCAAAACAAGGGAATATATACATCAGTGACTGCTTCCTTATCCAGGTTCTCACTTTTTAACCCTGCAGATATTTTAATGAAGTTTTATCCAAGTTCACACCTTCTCGTACAGTAGTCAAAAATCTCTAATTAGTGGTATAGTTCACATCTCTACCTCTGTGGTCAAGTTTAAAGAAGGGATGGAAGGGAAAATGTCATAAAACAGTCACATAATTTGCTGTTTGTGGTACTCCTGTTTCTGTCAGTATTGGTATAACTGGCACTTGCTTTATAATTTTGTATTACTGTTTTATTGTTCTTTTCTGCTTATTTTTCTCATGAGCACAAAATCAGTCTGCTTTCCTGGTGGTTCACACACTAATCAAATTACATTTGATACAATAACCTGAATGTTTTGCTCCATAATTGCTTCCATACTTTACAAACTTGAATTAGCTTGTAATGTAAGCCATTACTGAACAGAGATTATATTTTGTAAATGTCATGTTAATTCTAACAAAAGGGGTAAATCTCTTTTTTTTCATGATGTGTGTGTGTGTGGCCATGTCTGTGTGTGTGTCTGAGCCATAAACATACAGAGCTGGCACAATTTTACCAAATAAGATGCTCAAAACATAAGTAAAAGCATGAAAGACGTAAAGTGATAAACTTATAGAAGTAAACATCCTGATGTCGTTACAACTGTAGATTATACTATATAAACATTTTCCACATTTCATTTTTTTAACCACTTGACGGCGTCACAAATGTAAATTATACTATATAAACGTTATGGTAAGTGAACCATTTTATTCTTTCTGTCTTTTCAGCCCTTCAGAACACTGGTGCCTCCGATCCCAATATTTGACAAGTTAAATGACACTTACTCACAAGGACAAGTATGAAAGACCAGTGTGAAGTTTGCTGGTTGTTTTTTTAAAATCAGGAAAACATCTATCATTTATACAGTATGGATTGCTTCAAGAATTTTCATTGACATGGAGTCACATCTTCATTGACATGGAGTCACATCTTCATTGGCATGGAGTCAAAATTTTCCTTGACATGGAGTCACAATTTCCATTGTCAGTGACCTTTGTTTTAAAGATCTGTATTTAAAAACCAGAATGATACTTGGAGTCATGACACTGAAATAATTCTTATGAAGAGTGAAATATTGTCAGGCATATATGACGTATATGAATCATGTGTTATCTTCTTGTTTGGATATAGTTATTGTGTTTATGTAGCTATTACTGTATTCAGTCATCAAAACAGTTCTTTGAGAAAATCTCAATACCAACATGACAGAAGTAACCCTTACAACCAACTTGTACATGGAGCAGTGTAATCATATCTCTATGATAATAATTCCAACAGAAAGTTTAAATTTTATGAAAGATTTATTTTTTGTTGATTATTTTAGGTTTAAACATAAACAAATCTGAGATTTTACACTTTATGTTATGAAATATATTATCCATGTCAGGCTTGAAATATACCTTGGTGATTTTGGCTTTGGAAGATATTTAAGTAGTTTGAAATATTGTAAATCAGATGTGCATTTTTTGTTTTTACATTTCCACTGTGATATTAAGAAATATTTACACAACATATAAACAGGCATTGTAAATGTCATAACTTACTGTACATACAATAAATACCATCAAATTTGTTTTTGATTCCTTCCCTTTTTTGATGGTTTAGACAATGGACTTTGGTAAGTAAATGTATTATTAATACATTCATAGACCAAACGTCCTAAATGTTACAGTAATGTCTCTCATTCATATAAATTTTCACAGATAAGTTAAATAAAATCAAATTCGCTCAAAATATAGAATAATTTGTTTATTTAAGTTGCGTTAAGCTACAGAATTAAGGACGGAACATACAAATTTCATCATTATTAAAGTATGTGATCATTACATGAGGAAAACATTAATGTTATTCAGTTTCGGTGTGTTTGTATGACTAGATCTGACCTATGTGATAGCTTGCTGGTAAGTTGTTAAAAACAAAAAACGATTTAACCTTGTTGATTCCTATCCAGTCTAACAAGACTAGAAAACATCAATACCAGACATGTAGCTATTTAAACTGAAAAAGTAACAGTTACTGATCTTCATGCCGAGTTTTTCATGCATAAAATCAATATGAGACAACCAGAAATGTGCCCATATGACATGACGTCCCACAGTGTTTATGTTTTGGTTTGAGTCACCTTGATATGCATTATTTGTTCAATTTTCAAAATTAGAATACTGTCACAGGTGTGACATCAGGAGAAATATACTTTGTCTGCCATTGATCATTTTGTATGAATCACAATGTAAACTAATTTCAGTTTTATTTCTGAGTACCAATATTATTCACTACTGCAAATTTAAAAACGTTATGAGGAAATATGATCCCTCCATTTTATGTTTATTGAATAAGAGATAACCATAGCGATACTTTACAAATTGTTTGGTACATGAACATCCAGCTAATGTGTGAAGAAAATATAAAAAGGATTAGCATTGAAAATAATATCAGATTATGTTTCAACCACCAGCAAAATACATGAACTTTTAATATTAATCCTGCAACCTTTTAATGAAAAAAAAAAGTCATTTGGTTTCGATACCCTCAACTACTGCAATGACATGACCTCAAGTTTGTGACATCAATAATGGCATGATATTATAAGCTACCAGTTCAAAATGCCCCCAGTTTACATCCAAAATCTTTATAGCATGTGACAGAAAAGACTGACAGGATTTTCTGATTAAGACCCATCCTCTCTCATTTGCATAACCATAAATTTGACTGCCAGTTACAATATCAGTGTTTTAAAAAATACAAACATGAAGGCCAGGATTGGCATGCTGAGCACACAACCAAAGCATCACTATAAAGTCTGACCTTCATCCCAAAATCAAAAGGGGCAAGTGAGTATGTCACAGAGTGAATTGCCTTAGCTTTAGAATGACTGAGCTGTAGTATTTACAAAAAAATAAAAGGGGTTTAGGAAACATGAGCAGTACCTGAATGCAAATTTTATACGGCTGTGATCCGACTCCAAGGCAAAAGGGGAAAGTGAGTTTGTCAAAGATAGGGTCTAGGAAATATAACCAAATGAAAAAACTTTAAACAAAACCTTAAAACACATTTTGTATGACTGTAACATTGACTTCGAAGTCAAAGATGCAATCATGTGTCATAGAATGAACTGTCTAGCATCGTAGTGGTTCATCCAGCAAGGAGTTTATAAGCAAATGAACTTCAACTAAAATCCCGATACATTTTCTATAACTGTGACCTTGATGCCAAAAGGGACAAGAGTGTCAAAGAATGAATTGATTTTGCTTCGGCAGCATTCTACAATCTCATATTTTGCACAGGGTTAGATTTTTAAAGAAAAAGAATTTCCCCCGTTTTCCTCACTAGTTATATTGGCTATTTAAAAATTACTTTGTTTATATTGGGTATTGTTAAAAGAACCTTTAATTCCCTTTATTTTGGTGTATGATTGATGGGTCGAATATGTGTCATATGCAGCTTGGCATTACATCAGATGTGCATGTATCAAAAAACGGCTAGCTTCTCTTGGTCAATTTCACTTCCTGGATTTCAGAGGTAAGGTGCTAAAAAAAATGCAGATAACTGTTTTTACATTTTATATACTTGGTAATTCAGTCATTCAGAAGCCATTACTGTCTAGTTTGGCAAAATTCATTTTTCCCAATTTTAATAACTGCTAAAGATAGTGTACTTAGACTAATTCAGGCTTATTTTTTTAGCACATAGGAGCAGTCACTATGGTTTGCTGTGTTCTTAGATCATGTACAATTTCCACAAGTATAATATCGAAAGAAAATTCAGCCAGAGTACATGAAAGTAACATAGAGGTATGCCAACATTCTCACCATTGTTCATGTTGCAAATGCAAACAGCTTCACCTTAACTGCTGTCACTCCCTCAGAAGTTCGTAATATCTGTAGAGCACCGCCTTCATATTGATTCATCCCAAGTATGAAGAAATTTCTAAAAAGGGGTTTAGGAAATATTAGCAAATGACATTACTGACCAAAACCTTGATGCAAATTTTCTATGACTAACTTTGACCCCGAGGTCAAAGCTGCAATCATGCACATTATAGAATCAAGATTCTTAGCTTTATGAGTCATGCCAAGTATGAGGTAATATATTATGGGTTTTAAGAAACATTGCAAATTAAAACTTTAACCAAAACCTTCACAAACTGTGGACAATGACTTGCCATCAGCAAGAGAAAAGTGACGTGTCTTATTTCCCACTAATTGTGGGGTTGACTAAAAATGATAATCGTAAAAAGAATTGTTACAGAACAAACATAAACTCTGCATAATACTTCAGAAGTCTGGATCTTGAGATCACACAACTCTCAAGTCTTAATCAGAAGTTTATTTTTGACTAAGAGCCAGTGAAAAATGAGCATTAAACACTGATATTTGAGATGAAACAAAATTTTAATTGAAACTCAAAAGTTCTGTGAATTCTATGCCAGATGCGTGAAAGGTTTCAATACAAGCTAATTAAATGATGTGTATTCACATTTTCTAAGGTGGATTTTTAAAGAACCAATATCTATTGATCAACTATGTGGATCACCATATTTGTATAAGGTAGTTAAGAATTTACACAAGAAATTACTAAATACAACATAAAAATGCCAAGAAAATAAATGAACAAACTGTACAGTAAAACCCATCTTGACAGACAAGGAATGGCTTCTCAAGACAGGTATCTTGTAACAAGACTGTCATGGAGGGCTAGTTTTCAAGCCTGAAATTCAACTGGGGTTTTAGAAGAAGAAAAAAATATCCATAATTACTGTACATATATTTTATTCTTTATTCACATTTCCTTTTAAATATTACATGGAGTCATCTACAAGAAAATGTTTAAAGTCACATGCATCCATTTAACATATAAATTGTAAAGTGAACCAGGGACTTTACACATGACATGTTAATTAAATCCCTGAATTAACTACGTAGGTAGCAATTTTCCTCTCCATATATTGTAATAAATTTATTTTTAGCAAAAAACTAAAACTTATGTCACCCACACTATAAATACTAAAATGGATCAACCTGACAAATGCAAAAATGTAACAAATGTAGTAAGCGAACAAACAACAAGATCTCTGACTGTGGCTTGTTTGGCATTGTATAGGGGTTTAACAACAGTAGTGTTGATAAAAGAACAAAGACTACGAACCTTTAGAATTATTATAGAATTAATTCTTGTGGAAAATGCAAATAACTTATTAACAGAAAAAGACAGACCTTAAGAACTCACCGTGGTTATTATAGATTGTAACTCTCCAAACAAACCATTCACTGACTGCAGTACCTGTCATGCTACTATGTAAAGCAAAATGTTTACTGCAGTAATTGTCCTGCTACAGTGAAAAGCAAACCCATTTACTGCAGTAATTATCCTGCTACAGTGAAAAGCAAACACATTTACTGCATTAATTATCCTGCTACAGTCAAAAGCAAACAGATTTATTGCAGTAATTATCCTGCTACAGTGAAAAGCAAACTTATTTACTGCAGTAATTGCAATGCTACCATGAAAAGCAAACCCATTTACTACAGTACTGGTCATGCTACAGTGAAACGCAAACCCATTTACTGCAGTACCAGTCATGCTATAGGGGGTGCTCACCAGTTATTATGTACTTTTGAGAGAGTGACATATGTAAGATGAAGTTGTTTGCATTTAAAACATGCACGATCGAGAGAATTTTGGCATACCTCTATGCTACATTAATGTAATGTGGATGATATTTCTTTGGATATTGTACTTTTGTAACTGTACATGATTTAAGCACACTGGTAACAAAAATGACTGCTTCCTTGTGCTAAAAAATCAGGCTGAATTAGTATAAAGTACACTATCCATAGCAGCTATTAAAATAGGGAAAATGAATTTTGCCAGACTAGACAATACCAGCTTCTGAAAGTGCAATGAATGAATTACCAAATATATAAAATGTAAAAAAAGTTATCGGCTCTTTTTTATACAATTTACCTCTGAAGTTCAGGAAGTGAAAATGACCAAGTGGAGCTAGCACTTTTTTGAAAGGTGCACATCTGGAGTACGGCCAAGCTGTGTACTCTATAACCCATATTTCACCCATCAATCATACACCAAAATAAAGGGAAGTAAAGGTTCTTTGAATTATACCTAAGATATACAGAGTCTTTTTTAAATAACCAGTGAGGAAAGCCGGGGAAATTCTTTTTCTTTAAAATTCTAACCTTATGCAAAATAAGAAACTGTAGAGCGCCACCACAGTGAAAAGCAAACCCATTTACTGCAGTACCAGTCATGCTACAGTGAAAAGCAAACCCATTTACTGCAGTACCGGTCATGCTACAGTGGAAAGCAAACACATTTACTACAGTACCAGTCATGCTACAGTGAAAAGCAAACCCATTTACTGCAGTACCAGTCATGCTACAGTGGAAAGCAAACACATTTACTGCAGTAATTATCCTGCTACAGTGAAAAGCAAACTTATTTTCTGTAGTAATTGTCATACTACCAGGAAAAGCATGGTCAAAAGACCTCTCACGACATAATCAGTATTATATGGGTTTTCACAACAAATAAACAAACAACAGAAACTTTTGATCAATCATGTGCGTCCATGACTGAAAATGCTTGCAAGACAAAGTGATTGAAGATAATAGAGCCTTAGATCACTTGCACAACAACAACATACCACTCTATCATGTCAATTTAAGGAAATCTGTAACCACATTCAACTATTTCCCTCATTTTGTTTGTGCATCATGGTTCAGAAGAATATGTACTGTACCAGCAATCTCTACTCAGAAATTCTGGTTAAAAAGGAATAAATAAAGACAGTAGTGTTTATGTTTTGTGTTATGATCATTCATAGTGTTGCTGAAACATATTTTTTTAAATCATTGCCACTGCTCATA
Source organism: Sinohyriopsis cumingii (assembly GCA_028554795.2). Taxonomy (NCBI): domain Eukaryota; kingdom Metazoa; phylum Mollusca; class Bivalvia; order Unionida; family Unionidae; genus Sinohyriopsis; species Sinohyriopsis cumingii. The sequence goes on along the minus strand of CM068825.1, from coordinate 24,133,771 downwards.
GTTAGCATGTGGTTGCTCTTCCCATTGCATTGAGAGTAAAACTGATCAATGCATGATAATTTTGATTATAAATGACAATCTGTCACTCAAACAAGAATTTACTTATATCAGATTATACTGTATTCCATTTGCTACAGTATTGTTTCAAAAACTTTCATCTCCGCAAAACTTGCTTACAAAAAAAGATAAAGTTATCAGTAGAAGATTTTGTTGACATTTTTAATTTGTTATCTTGTGTTCAATAAAGTATAAAATATACATAATAATAGTTCCAGTATGAGTCTAGTGTCATATGATAATAATGATGAGAATCAAAAATGTGTAGAGCGATTAAACCAGCTGAGTCTGAGAGGAAGATGATGACTCTGGGTCTGTCTGTTCATCTTTCTCGATCTGGGTCAAAATCTCTGATGTCACTTCCGTAAACAACCGGTCCCAATCCCATGGCTTGTCCTCCTGAAAGCATCAAAACATAAACTGCTGAGCAAAATTCAATTGTGTATTTATCTGTGCATGTGCATATATGATAGACATTTACTGTATGAAATTTTCATCAACTGTGCCTTATTTCATTTTACTTAAGTGTACCATTACACAAGGAAAAGTGTAATTCTGGGTTCTAACTTGAATGGAATTCTTAACATAAATCAAGTTTGCCTTAATGTTACAAGTTTAGCTTTTCAATGTATGGCTCAGCTTTGATGGATGCATTTGCAATGCCACCTACATGCAGCATGAGATCGATGCTTTTGCACTGCCACCTACATGCTACACTAGAGGGATGCATTTGCACTGCCACCTACATGCAGCACAAGAGGGATGTATTTGCACTGCCACCTACATGCAGCATGAGATGGATGCATTTGCACTGCTACCTACATGCAGCATGTGATGGATGCATTTGCACTGCTACCTACATGCAGCATGTGATGGATGCATTTGCACTGCTACCTACATGCAGCATGAGATGGATGTATTTGCACTGCTACCTACATGCAGCATGAGATGGATGCATTTGCACTGCTACCTACATGCAGCATGAGATGGATGTATTTGCACTGCTACCTATATGCAGCATGTGATGGATGCATTTGCACTGCTACCTACATGCAGCATGAGATGGATGTATTTGCACTGCTACCTACATGAAGCATGAGATGGATGCACTTGCACTGACACCTACATGCAGCATGAGATGGATGCATTTGCACTGCCACCTACATGCAGCATGAGATGGATGCATTTGCACTGCTACCTACATGAAGCATGAGATGGATGCATTTGCACTGACACCTACATGCAGCATGAGATGGATGCATTTGCACTGCCACCTACATGCAGCACTAGAGGGATGCATTTGCACTGCCACCTACATGCTACACTAGAGAGATGCATTTACACTGCCACCTACATGTTACAGTAGAGGGATGCATTTGTACTGCCACCTACATGCAGCATGAGATGGATGCGTTTGCACTGCCACCTACGTAGTTCTGAATAATGACATTAAGCAGGTTTGCCTTTCATTCACTATACAAGCTTATAGTATTTGGTGGCATTCAATATACAAGTTATTTGGTTCTGTGCCTTCTTTTCATTTTGAGTGGTAATGTGGACTTAAACACCTTGTCTCTTGAGCCTCCCATATATTGCATGTACAGCAATGACAATAATCAAATACTTAACAGTTTCAAGTTCTAGAGGAATAGAAGTTATGAGGCACAAGGAACTTTAAATATAAATAAAGTTCATAGGGAACTAAAGATATCATCAAAGTACACAGGGGACTGTCAACATCAGCAAAGTACACAGGGGACTGTCAACATCAGCAAAGTACAGAGGGAACTGTAGACATTAGTAAGTACACTCAGGGAACTGTAGATATCAGTAAGGTACAAAGCTAACTGTAGACATCGGTATAGTACACAGAGAACCACAGACATCAACAAAGTACAAAAGGAACTGTAGACATCAAAGTACACAGGGAACTGTAGACATCTGTAAAGTACACAGAGAACCGTAGACATCAAAGTACACATGGAACTGTAGGCATCAGTAAAGTACACAGAGAACTGTAGACATCAAAGTACACAGGGAACTGTAGACATCAGTAAAGTACACAGAGAACTGTAGACATCAAAGTACACAGGGAACCCATAGACATCAAAGTTCACAGGGAACTGTAGACATCAGTGAAGTACAAAGGGAACCACAGACATCAAAGTACACAGGTAACTGTAGACATCAGTAAAGTACACTGGGAACCACAGACACCAAAGTACACAGGGAACTGTAGACATCAGTAAAGTACCCAGGGAACTGTAGACATCAGTAAAGTACACAGAGATCTCTAGACATCAAAGTACACAGGTAACTGTAGACATCTGTAAAGTACACAGAGAACTGTAGACATCAAAGCACACAGGTAACTGTAGACATCAGTAAAGTACACAGAGAACTGTAGACATCAAAGTACACAGGTAATTGCAGACATCAGAAAAGTACACAGGGAACCATAGACATCAAAGTACACAGGGAACTGTAGACATCAGTAAAGTACACAGGGAACCATAGACATCAAAGTACACAGGGAACTGTAGACATCAGTAAAGTACACAGGGAACTGTAGACATCAGTAAAGTACTCTGAGAACTCTAGACATCAAAGTACGCAGGTAACTGTAGACATCAGTAAAGTAGACAGGGAACTATAGACATCAAAAGTACACAGGGAACCATAGACATCAAAGTACACAGGGAACCATAGATATCAAAGTACACAGAGAACTGTAGACATCAAAGTACACAAGGAACCATAGACATCAAAGTACACAGGGAACTGTAGGCATCAAAGCATGCAGGTTGTTGTTGTTGTGGGGTTTAACGCCATTTTTCAGCACATGATAGGCTATACATGGCGGCCAGTATTAATGATGGAGGAAGAACCCGGGAAAACACTGGAAAGAACCACTGACCCACAAGAAGCTACTGGAAAACTTTCTCACATACCCACAATGGCCGAATCCGAAACTTGAACCCACGCAGACAGAGGTGAGATGGCAGTGATCCGTAACAGAGTGCGCTTTAGACCACTCGGCCACTCGGGTCCCCCAAAGCATGCAGGTAACTGTAGACATCAGTAAAGTACACAGAGAACTGTAGATATCAAAGTACACAGGGAACTGTAGACAATAGTAAAGTACACAAGGAACTATAAACAACAATATACATGTACATGGAACTATAAACATCAATAAATTACACTGGGAATTGTACACAACAGCAAAGTACTTTTATGTATATCTATATATTTTGTAACTTCTTGTACATGATTTTAGCCGATTTTTTAAATTTTTGTTCATGACTGTAAAATGTAGTGGTTATCTATAGCTGAATTTGGTGCATATAAATAGGTTCTATTTTAAAATATTAAAGAACATAAAATTGTGTAGGATCTATAAAACAGATCCTTTCATATGTGTTTACAGTTACCAATAATAAAATTATCAGTAAATATGTTGACACTATTTGGCCTTTGTCCCATTGGACAGTTCAACAGATGGTTTCCTAAAAGAATTAAGTTAGTTCCAAAATGACTGGTTAAATCATGTGATTTCTTCTATGCTGTTGGAAATTTGTGATTTGTCACACAGTAGTAGGGATGATATGTGTTTTAGTTTTTTTGCCTGTATATAAATAGCTCGGACTGGGCAGTTTTTTTATTCTTGTTGTAACATCAAGTCTGCAGATTTATTTTATGTTGCATTTAGATATTATTTGAGAGGAAAAAACATTTGTTTGGATTATTCAGTGGAAACAGAAAGTGCTCATTGGACTATAATATTGTTCTGAAACTGCTGAGAATTACTCAAAGTAATACCATATTTACCACATATGTTGGGACACGATAAAATAATTATTTTTTTTCCTGTCCCAGAACTTACGGTGAAACATTTTTTCACTTTGGTCGTATGTCCCAAGACTTAAGAAACGAACTAAAATTGTATTGCATTTGTGCTTGCCCCACCCCCACCCCCCTGCACGTTGCAATAAAATAGATAAATAAAACGTTGAATTGATAATAAAAAGAAAGAAACTAACCTTGTATTGTTATCATTTATTCCTTTTTTCAACATGAGCATTTAAGAATAAAATATTTCCACGAAATCCATAAGCGTAGGATTCCATATTGTAGCGTGTATCAATTATGTCCGATACCACACACCACGTTGTTCACATGAACATTGAGAAGCAATTGTGTGTGGTTGTGCTCCAAGGTTTAAACATGTTATCCGACTGAAAACTGGAGCCAACAAAATCGCAGACAAGAGGGAAATAGTCAACCGATATCTTGAAGAAGCCATTCACGCATGACACGGTGTTGGGTGCAAAATAATCAAGACTGAATTATATCCAGGTCTACTGTATGACAGTATGTTGCAAATAAAAATGATCATTTGAAAACACATTCACTCAAGTGTAATTGACAATCTTTTCACCAGCTTGGGTTACAAAATTATCCTTACTATTTACCCGCAGACGTCAATGATCCTTTGTTATTATTGTAACCACATATGCCAAACACATAGAACATAGAAGCCCTGGTGGTGAATAAACACGACTGGCAGCAAGCAGCTAACTCCTTCTTTGAACCTACCGACAGGACATCAAAGACAAAAGGTGATTTTTATCACAAAGCAAGCCGATCTCAGAAGCCGACTTTGGTTACTTCTTTTTTTCTTTATTGGTAAAGGATATCAATACAAAGGTCATTTTATTGCAGAGCAAGCCGACATCAGAAGCTCACTGGATTCTGTGAAGTGAGCCGATCAATTTTTTAATATTTTTTTTAATATACAAAAACACCCGAGAAAAGGAAGCAAACATGGGTTCCTTTTCAACTATATTCACGGGAATTTTGAAAATAAATTGAAACAATGGAACAAATTTTGAAGTGACGCAGTATAGTGCTTTGTGCACAGATGTTGATGATTTCGCAAACGAGAGGGAAATAATCAACTGATATATTGAAGACAACTGCCATTCACGCATGGCACGATGCTAGGTTCAAAATAGCCAAGAATAATTTATATCCAGGTCTACTGTAAAATAAAAATCATTATTTAAAAACACATTCACTTGAGTGCAAGTGACAATCTTTTCACCGGCGCGGGTTACAAAAGTATCATTACTATTTATCCACAGCCAAGCACATAGAAGCCCTGGTGGTAAATAAACACAGCTGGCAGCCAACAGTAAACTTCTTCTTTGAACTTACAGATAGGACATCAAAGACAAAGGTTATTTTTATTATAAAGCAAGCCGACGTTGGAAGTCGACTTTGGACTCGGAAGCCGAATTTTTTTTAAAGGATATCAATACAAAGGTTATTTTATTGCAAAGCAAGCTGACCTCAGAAGCCGACTTGGATCCTTTTAAGTGTGCCGATTTTTTATATTTTAGCTTTGAATAAACAAAGACGGCCGAGATATGGAAGCTAACTTTGGTTTCTTTTCACCAGTATTCACGAAATTTTTAAAATAAAGTGAAACAATGGAACAGTTTTTAAAGTTTACAATATAGTGCTTCGTGCACGAACATCGATGACCCAGCATCATCCAGAAGATTTGGAGCAAAATAAAATCACGTGATGAATTCGTGAAGGCCAGAAGAGAAACAGATCATTTCACCGACAATATGATCATTAACATGGATGAAACTTTAGTGTACTTTGATCACATTCCTAGATGGACTGACAATAAGATGGGTGTCAAAAGTGTGAGAATTAGCAAGACTAGTGTAGATTTGAAAAATCTGACTTTTGTCCTTGCAGTTTCCGCTTCAAGTGGTGTGTTGTCTCTAACATTTTTTCACGGTATGAGAAAGCTAAAAATATATTCATCTACCAAAAGAATAGATCTTACGTGTGCAGGAGAAGGGTTGTGTTGATGAGATGCTGCTGCAGTGGATCAAAGAGTTTTATCTCAAGTACACAGTTTTATATTTTCTAAAATAAAATTTCAGTTGGAGTGCAATTTCCGACATGCAATTTTCGAATGATTTAAAAGGTGTCTCACAACTTAGGACTCGAAAAAAATTATGTGTCCCAGAACATACAGTGCACAAAAAAATTACTTTTAAAATTAATTTATGGTGTCCCAACAAATATGGTGTCCCAACATATACGGTAAATATGGTACTACAAGTTTCTCTCAAATTATCATTTATAGCTTTGATAATTAAATTATTTGTTAAGTTTTACAAAACTTGTTGGTTTTACTTTTTTCTGTTACTTAATTTAGGACTACAGAGTCATAACATTACACAGGGAACCGTGTAGACATCAGTTAAGTACACAGAGCAATGTAGAAATTAGTAAAATACACAGGGAAATGTAGACATCAGCAAACTACACAGAGAACTGTAGAAATCAGCAAAATACAAATGGAACTAAAGACATCAAAGTACACAGGGAACTAGATATTAGTAAAGTATGTAGGAAAATATAGACATCAGGAAAGAACACAGGGAACTATTAGACATCAGTAAAGAACACAGGGAACTATAGACATCAGCAAAGTACACATGGAACTGTAGACATCAGTAAAGTAAACAGGGAACTGTAGAAATCAGCAAAGTAAAAAGGGAACTATAGACATCAAAGTACACAGGGAACTAGATATTAGTAAACAGGGAACTGGAGACATTAGTTAAGCACCTGAAATTACGGTCAAAGAAATGGCAAAAAAATAATTCAAACTTTACATCATTTAGTGCTAAGGCTACCAGGTGAATACCATATACACTTGCCAGTAAAATGATTCCAACTTGTAAAATGATTCACTGAAGGAAAAGGTCAATTTTCTTTACACATTTATTTGCTTCATGGCCTTGAACGCTCCTCAGGGAATGCTGGGAAGTGAACAAGTGCAAGGCCCAGTCATTTATGCAGGACACACCCAGTCTGCTTACACAACTGATATAAAGCATGAATGCAATGAATGCAATATGATGGCATAAAGCCTGTTCATGATATCATTGTTAAATTTAGCTGTTACATGGGTAAGGACAACATGCTCATGACAACTTCTGAGGATTGAAAGTCAAACTTGTCACACACTTGATTGAAAGTCATCTACAGTAATTTCCAAAGTCTTTACACAGAGAACATGTGAAAAAAGGTTTTGATCACCTTTCTTAATGAAACAAAGGAAGATAATCATGTTGCATTGTTGAAATATGACAAACATATAATCAATTATATAACAAGCCTATGATAAAAGCATTCAAGATTTTGTGCTCCTTGGTAAACAGGTTCTTCCTTGCAACAAGTACAAACCTTCCACAAAGTTTCTTAACTATAGTAGATGGAGAAATGAAATTACTGTGCTGAATCCATTTTTTAACTTTAAGTCACACTGACCCTGACCTCTGGCCTTCTGAGCCTCAAATCAATAGGGTTCTTCATACCCCAAGTGCAAGCCATCCACAAAATTTGATGATTGCTGATGATGGAGAACTTGAGTTATTGTGTGGCAACCATTTTTATTCTTTCAAACTCAGTGACCTTAACCTTTGATCTTTTGACCCTTCCTTACCCTCTGTGAAAGCCATCCACAAAGTTTGGTAACAGAATTGAGGTGCTGAAACCATTTTCCTTCTTACAGTCATAGTGGTGTCTTCAACCTGATATCAAATAGGGCTCTTACTTATCATAACTGGGGGCTCCGAGTGGCCGAGTGGTCTAAAGCGTTCGGCATTACGGATCACTGCCATCTCACCTCTGTCTGTGTGGGTTCAAGTCATAGGTTCGGCTTATGTTGGTATGTGAGAAAGCTTGCCGGTAGCTTCTCGTGGGCTGGTGGTTCTTTCCGGGGGTTTCCCGGGTTCTTCCTCCACCATTAATACTGGCTGCCATGTATAGCCTATCTTGTGCTGAAAAATGGTGTTAAACCCTACAACAACAACAACAACAATAACAAAACAACAATAACAACAACTTATCATAACTGCAAGGCATCCACAAAGCTTGAACAACTAAACTTAATGTGCAGAAGCCAAATTGGTAACAGAGAGATGGACAGACATCATAATGTGATGTGTTCTACCTTAAGGCAGGCATATAAAAGGATATGATGGAAAGGAAAGTGTGATGAGAAACTTATAATACTGACCTGTGACTTTGATCCTGAACTCACCATAATGTATGCAACATACCTTCCAATCATGATGTATATGTAACATACTAAGTTTCATCTCTTAATCTCAAATGGCTTCCAAGTTACATAGTGGGAAGTTAATCTTAACATAAAACATTGACCCTTGACCTTTACCATTCCCAATGTGGTCACAACACATTTCAATGATGATGTATAATTAAAGCAATTTTCAACACTCAACTTCAAAGGCTCTAAAGTTATAGAGTGGATAGGAAATGGACAGAAAACTTAAAATATTGAAAATACTGATGTCTTAAAGGATAGGGGAAATAAAACAGGATCAAAGAAATGAACATAAAGCTGTCAGATATTGATAATTATGTTCCTTTACATGTTCATAAGCAAATACCAATGTCCCTCTAAAAACAGGAAATCTGAATTTTAAATATACAAGTATTTTCTCCTCTTGGTCATTTAACAAAAATTCATGACAAAATTCATTAAAAAATGTCTGAAAACATATTAAAGCAATTATCTTTCATGAACATTTATTGTTCAAATGATTCTGTATAAAGTTATAAAATGATATCAAGGAAGTAAACCACTCTAAGCACAATTATATCCTCTTATGTTTAAAATATGGGTCACACCCCTTTACATAACTATACTTTTTAAATACTCAAAGGCCCATAGGGCTAAATACAGAAATGTGCCCAATATTAGAAATGCAAACTATTCTTATTAACAGTGTATAGACAGCATGCCACAGACAAGAAAAGGATCAATGATAAATTCCTCTGTAGCAAAAATACAACTCCTGCCCAACACATCTTCTAATGATGATGCATATATATACCAAGTTCCACCCCTTAATGTAAAACTTTTGAAGTTATGGAGTTGAAACAAATGTGACAGAGGGATGGATGAACAGATGCAAATACCATTTCTTCTGCCTTTCACAATAATTTATGTGCAAAAGTCTTGTATGTATATTAAGAGGTATGGATAAATTATCATTTCAAAAAAGAAAAGTTCACTAATATGAATGATTCTGTACATCTGGGTATTATCAACAAGAACCTCATTTGACAAAGGTGCAAGACTGGGACATTATCCTTTTGATATTACCCAAAGTAAACTGATAAAATTGTTCACAGAGTGATTTATGAGACCGAATACCATATGGTTCCTGAAGCCACAGCTGAAATGAGAATCACCATCAATACACCTACCTCGACCAGATCTGCCTCAGTACACAAGGATTTTGTTAGCAGCTTTAAATCAATTTCGTTGTCCTGAGAAAATAAAAAAGACCGCAAGGTAAAAATAATTTATTGCTTGACTTCATCAACATGGTTTATCAATACATTTTATATTACATTAAAATTTGCATAATATATTTTATTTGAAAGGTATCATGTACTGTCTAACCACAACACAACCCACATGGTGGGAGGGATGCAATATCTGTCATACAATCTACAATTATTGTGGGTTTTTAAAAATAATTCCAGGGGATAAGCTTTCACACCATTTTAGTCTTGTGCTTTGTGGCTATAAAGTGCTTAAACAACTGGGAATTCATAATTACCAAAGAAGCTAAGTTAGTGACATCTTGATCTGACAAAGATACAAAGTGTAAATTAGACCTGATTACCTTAGAATTAAGCTTTGTTGGACCTGGTTATCTTAGAATTAAGCTATATATATATATATATATATATATATATATATATATATATATATATATATATATATATATATACACACACACACACACACACACAGATGGAAAATATATTTGTTGTCTTTCAGGAGGTCTGGGTTTAGGAGGTGGATCAATTTTTATTCTTAATGTGATCAGTTAACATAAAAAACAGAGAAAATTAGCACCGATTGGTTGGTTTGCTAGTTGGTTTCAATTGCACTTTTAATACACTATTGGCCATATCATGCAGAGGAAATGCGAGCAAAGCGGGGTGGATATCAAGCACATGACATATGGGTCAATGCTCTACCAACCGAGGTACTTCAGCTCTGTATAAAAAATTAGTAAGATACAAGCTTCCAACTAAATGAACATATGTAGCACTACAAGATAACCAATAAAAGGTAAAGATGTTAAAATTCTGTAAACCGTATATAAAATAAAGGAAACTACTTTATTGAAAGGTGTTCCACTGTCAGAAAATATTGTAAAGGTATGCACACTGGTTAAGGTTCACACTGCAGAAGGTATGCACAAGTCAAGCACAAAAATAACATGATATGTAATTTGTTCAACAGAGGCATACCACTCACCAATGATGTGTTTGATATTATGAAATGGCTTTGTCATTTTCATAGGACAAATTGGTAGCATGTACAAAATACCATGTCATACATATTTTATCCAATAATGAGAATGATATTTCTATGTTAAAATAAAAGAGCTGTATTACCAGAGTAAGGAAGGCAGCTTTTCTCAAGAGATCATTGTCCAACTCTCTGTAGGTAGCTACTCTGTTCACAGCAACACTGAAATATTAGATAAAAATGCATGTAAAATATAAATATATCAAGTCAAATGATTGTGAAAATAAGTTTGTTGGTATCTTTATAAGTGTGCCTTTTCATGCGGATGACAAGAAGCATACAAGTATCACAACTGCGATGAAACTCTAATATTGCCTGTGCATGACTGGATACATACACGTATGAAAACCTGAGATGAAACTCTAGTATTGGCAGATGAATTTACTTTTCCTCTTCTTACTTGTCTTCAACCCAATTCTAATGACAATGGTGATAATGATGACAATAATTATGTTGATAATGAAGTTTGTAATTATCTGACTGACGACCATGTTGAATATAATACTAATTTTATATATTAGCACGGGGCCCAAAAAGTCTGACATGAATTTATTGACTTGATTCTTTTGATACAAAATATGTATTAGTGAGTAGATGAATATCTGTGTAGGACAATGAATGTTATAATTCTCATGTACCAAGAAGTTTCTTTCTCCACGTTAACCAAACCTTAAGTGTCTCTCACTGTCCAGTACTTTTACTGATAACATGGTTAATATTTATGGATCTTGCCAATTGTGACTTGCCATGAAAGATATATGCTAAGAGATCCATATTAATTTTTGTCCTAATGTTAAGTATACTCAGTCTGATCTGTGTGTTGGCTTTTCTCCATAATTCTAGGTTATTTATATCAATATTGTGTGGTTGACCTTGGGCAGTAATTAAGTTAGGGCCTACCGGACTAATGTATTTTTATTTTGTAAAAACCATATTACATAGCTAATATTTGTCTATGGTTTTAGATTATATATTAAGATCATTATTAACTGGATGTAAACATGTTTACAGATGTTGAGAGCAAAGTCTAGTTTTTTAAAATAAAAATAATGAATGCTCTAGAAGCAAGTTGTTGATGAATTTGATAGGAAAATGACCCTCATCCTGACACTGTTATTGCATCTTAGCTTTTTTTATAAATGTTGTTTACTTTAATATTACCCATTCCTATCTTAACATCCAAAGTGGAATCAGTCTTATTGTTGTATTCAGTTTTTGTTTGAGAGGATTTGATACATTTAAATTATTCACAGATATTGCAAAGTGCTCAATATTTTTGGACTAAATCACTATTGTGGGATAATTGTGAATTTTTTCAAGGACATTCTGGATTATGTCATTGTAATACATCAATATTGTTGGCATCTTAGCACATTTGAGGTTATTGACACATCAGCACATTAAATATTGGAATTCATTTGGAACACCAATGGAATTCATTCAGAATACTCTATACTTTTGGACTTGTGATTTAACTTTTAGGACTATTTGGGATTTAATTCGCAAAAGTGTAATTTCTTTTTAAATTTTCACTTTTAATGCAGAGGAAATACATTATTTGTTGAATTTTGCTAAACTTGTTGGTTCTCATTCTTCTCTGTTACTTAGTTCAAGACTATAGAGCTGTAACACTAACATATACCTACATTTAAACCCTCACCTTCTGTTTAATTGTGTCTATCACAAATGTTCCTAACACATGCCACCATTTAAACCTTCACCTTCTGTTTAATTGTGTCTATCACAAATGTTCCTAAACACATGCCACCATTTAAACCTTCACCTTCTGTTTAACTGTCTAGCACCAATTCTTGAAAAAGTTTCAATGGACAATGCTGGACTTTACTATACAAAACATGAAATATATTTGGCATAGTCTAATGAGATTGTTTATACAAGGTCTACTGTACCATTCATTATACCACAACATCCAAACATCCTTTGCAAAAAGCATTCATGTTTAAATAGTATCTGGATGAAATGACTCTGTAAGTGTCTCTGTGTGTGTGTGTGTGTGTGTGTGCATGCATGTGTGCGTGCGTGTGTGTATGTTTTACAGCACCTCAGCATAAAAGGTGCCTATAAAATTGCCCCAACCAAAAATCAAAGCATTGAAAGGTGGACATACTTTTGGTCTCTGACATCCTGGCTGATGAAACTCTGAATATTTTACATGCCCAAAATCATCATCAATTTCACAAACCCAGAAATAAATATATCACATATCACAAATTTAAAATAAAAATAGTTAGCAATAAACTGACTAATGGAATAATAGTCATCCAAATGGACAGCCTATGTAACTGATATGTCTCATCTTTTACAAATTTCACTGCAGCTGAGGATAAAAATGTTTCATAAATTAACTCACTTTGGTGCAACAGCCACCTGGTTGGTCATGTCATCTTCTTGTTGCTCTTCAAGGTCTGGTATAACTGGTATGTCTGTAGGAGAAAGATAAAATTATAAGACAAAACCATCAGAACAGATTTGTTTTTGAAAGTAAAAACATCCCCACTCCTATCCATCATGATAATTAATGTCATTCCATGACACTGATACTTGACAGAAGGTAAGGAAAAATCCAGCATGGTGAACAAAATGAAATTTTGTAAGGAATGTGATATAAACAGCCATTTTTGATGCCCTGAGTTTAGACTTCCTCTAAGAGTACAAATTTTAAAAAACTGAGTCAGTTTAAGTAGTATATAAAAAGCTTCAGCTTCATAAAAAAACAACTAGGATATTGCTGACATTTCTCCAAAAGAGAGGGCCAGGAGGTTGAAATCTTGACCCCAACCAGCCCCAAAGGAGGCTGAAATCTTTACCCTACCCCCACCCCAGAAGCAGAAATCTTTACCCCTCCCACAAAAACTAACAAAAGTGCATTTGCTGCAATCTACACTCCACAAACTGCCCCCCCCAAACAAACAAAAACGTGCTGAAATATTTACCCCACAATCCTACAAAAATGAGTTTTCTGAAATCTTTACTCCATCCACCTCACCCCACCCACAAACAGTGTTTGCTGAAATCCATAACCTACCCCCTACAAACAAAAACATTTGTGTCTGCTGAAATCTTTAATCTTCCCCACCCCCAAAACCAAAAATGTTCTCTAAAAATACTGCATACCTAAGAAAGGTCAAAAAAATAAAAAAAAATATAGTGATTTTTTAAGATTATGATAATAAATGGCATGAAAATCTATTTAAGACATCTACATGAAACTAAAAACACGCTTGCTAAATGTCACTGATCTACCTCAAATGTTTTTGCTAATTGTGCAAACAAAGTTTTTGTAAAAAAAATATTTCGAGTCCAAAAAGTTCTAGAATGTATTTAAAATAGGAAAATATTGTTACAATTGACTGATAAATAAGGATATATATATATACATGAGGTGTTGGCTGGCAGTTTGTAGAATTACTGTGACAGGTGATTGTTGGATATGTGGGCTGGGCTGCTGGTTGATACTCACCATGGTCAGAATCCTCATCTTTTTCTGGACTCTTGGGTCTCAAGCGCTCACTGGAACATCAAATGTCACAAGGTTAAACACTAAAAGAAACTAGAGAATCTGGAGATTCTCAGTACCCCCCCCCAACCCGTTTGCTTGTATTATACTACATTAAAAACTATACCCTACTCACTGATATAAAAATATATCAACACTTTATTAAAAACTATGCCCTACCCACTGATATAACAATAAATCAACACTACATTAAAAACTATGCCCTACTCACTGATATAACAATAAATCAACACTACATCAAAAAATATGCCCTACTCACAGATATAACAATAAATCAACACTACATTAAAAACTATGCCCTACTCATGTTTATAACAATAAATCAACACACTACATTAAAAAATTATGCCCTACTCATGTTTATAACAATAAATCAACACTACATTAAAAACTATGCCCTACCCACTGATAAAACAATAAATCAACACTACATCAAAAAATATGCCCTACTCACTGATATAACAATAAATCAACACTACATCAAAAAATATGCCCTACTCACTGATATAACAATAAATCAACACTACATTAAAAACTATGCCCTACTCATGTTTATAACAATAAATCAACACTACATTAAAAACTATGCCCTACTCACTGATATAACAATAAATCAACACTACATCAAAAAATATGCCCTACTCATGTTTATAACAATAAATCAACACTACATTAAAAAATTATGCCCTACTCATGTTTATAACAATAAATCAACACTACATTAAAAACTATGCCCTACCCACTGATATAACAATAAATCAACACTACATCAAAAAATATGCCCTACTCACTGATATAACAATAAATCAACACTACATCAAAAACTATGCCCTAGTCATGTTTATAACAATAAATCAACACTACATTAAACAATTATGCCTTACTCATGTTTATAACAATAAATCAACACTACATTAAAAACTATGCCTTACTCACTGATATAACAATAAATCAACACTTCATTAAAAACTATACCCTACTCATTGATATAACAATAAATCAACACTACATTAAAATCTATGCCATACTCACTGATATAACAATAAATCAACACTACATTAAAAACTATATGAAATAAACCTGTTCTGGTCTTTAAATAATGATAAAAAGTATAGCAAAAAAACAAGCAATGACAATCAATTGAAATAACCCTTGTATTATTACATTATCTCCTTCATTCTTTACACTGTTACTACATTAGTAATGCGAATATGCCTTATGTTTCTTGTTTATCTTATTCTATTTTAAGTCCATTCTTGAGAATTGCCTCAGTTCTAGTACCAAATATCAATTCTGGATTTTGTTTTTCTGATTGTCCTTTTTCCAAATCAGTGATACCAACTGTGGTCTAAACTATGACACACACTTCCCCTACCAACTGCACTCGTTTCTCAACTCATCTCATTCAACCAAATTTATCACACTGCTGTATGACATGTTCACCATATAAGGGTTTGTTAAAGGTCGAATGATTATAATGTTAAAAATGAGAATTATAATACAAATCTGGTAAATTTGCTGTTTGGTTGGCTTTCCAGTCAGCATTCAAAATAAAAACTTCAATGACATAAATGCAAAATTTCCATATTCTTGTTCATGATTTGAACTGACCATACAAAGTATGCATTGGTGATATAGAATTTTGATTCTGCACGTAAGTCTTGCAAAAGATTACACTGTGACATTAACTCAGTGGTACATGCAAAGGCCCACCTGGCATCAATACAATCTTACACCTCTAAAGTGCTATAAATATGTTTACATTTATCACTGATGCGCAAATAGTGTTCAATGCCTTTACAACACAGGCTGTGTCTTTTTTAAGAAGAAAAAACACATGAGCAACACTAACAACCAATAATCCAGATCTTGTTCAGACACATGATCAGCATAAATATCTCTTCTGAGTCATGCGAGTGTCAGATTGGACAAGACTTTCCTGACTGGATATGCTTTCAATTGCAGTTATTGTGCATTCTACTAAACATAGTTTTCTATAAAACCTATTGCTTGTTGATACCTTGCTATAAAACCTATTGCTTGTTGATACCTTGCTATAAAACCTATTACTTGTTGACACCTTGCTATAAAACATATTACTTGTTGAGACCTTGCTATCAAACCTATTACTTGTTGATACCTTGCTATAAAACCTAATAATTGTTGATACCTTGCTATCAAACCAATTACTTGTTGAGACCTTGCTATCAAAACTATTACTTGTTGATACCTTGCTATCAAACCTATTGTTGATACCTTACTATCAAACCTATTGCTTGTTGAGACCTTGCTATCAAACCTATTACTTGTTAATACCTTGCTATAGAACCTATTAATTGTTGATACCTTGCTATCAAACTAATTACTTGTTGAGACCTTGCTATCAAAACTATGATTTGTTCATACCTTCCTATCAAACCTATTGTTCATACCTTGCTATCAAACCTATTGCTTGTTGATACCTTGCTATCAAACCTATTTCTTGCTGAGACCTTGCTATCAAGCCTATTACTTGTTGATAGCTTGCTATCAAACCTATTACTTGTTAAGACCTTGCTATCAAACCTATTACTTGTTGATACCTTGCTATAAAACCTATTAACTGTTGATACCTTGCTATCAAACCAATCACTTGTTGAGACCTTGCTATCAAAACTATTACTTGTTGATACCTTGCTATGAAACCTATTGTTGATACCTTGCTATCAAACCTATTGCTTGTTGATACCTTGCTATAAAACCTATTACTTGTTGAGACCTTTCTATCAAACATATTACTTGTTGATACCTTGCTACAAAACCTATTACTTGTTGAGACCTTGCCATCAAACCTATTTCTTGCTGAGACCTTGCTATCAAGCCTATTACTTGTTGATACCTTGCTATCAAACCTATTACTTGTTGATACATTTTTAGAGCACATTGGAGCAACTATTTTGATAGCTGTCTGATTCAGATAGTGCATAGTTTCCATAATTAGCACATGAAAAGAAATTTCAGTCACAGTACATGAAAGTAGCACAGAAGTATGCCAACATTCTCCTCCAACACCATGCATTTTTCCAATGCAAAGAACTTCACCTTAAACTGGTCCCTCTCTTGGAAGTACATAATAATTGTTAAGCAGAACCAATGAGAACACATTTGGCAGTTTAAAATCATGCCTTTCACACAACATGCCATGAACTAGCAGGCATGCACTAGCAAAGACTGTTTAAATTATCATTTTGTCATCAAATATAGTAAGTTAACTAAAACAACTTCTTTACGGTTTTCCAATCCTGAATCAGATTTTTCATTACAAGGAGCCGATTCCTGAAAAAAATATTTCAACACCTGATACAATTTTCTAAATTTACTTCTAGTCATACAATGAATGAACTGCATTAAAACATAATGGTTGTAATTGGAAATGTAAAAATTGCATTAGTGTAAAACATTCTATGTCCACATGCATAAATCATAATCATGACAAACACAATCATACAGTATCTTCTAACTGAGGTACATGACTGCATGATAATCTGGGGTGTGCCTGGCACATATCAAAACTTGATTTGCCATTTATTTTATGTTCAGGTGTGTTGGTGACCATATATATAATGATAAATTAATAAAAGCAGATTAATGTCTAGAATATAGCTGAAAAAAGGTCAACCAAACCTCTCAGCGGTAAACACACCTGGTTACACTGTATATTATGAACAGTGTGTGATGAATCAGGTAATATGAAATGGTTTAAAATACCATAAAAGACTGTTGGCACATTAGCACATTTGAGACTACTGGCAGACACTTTCAAAATTGGAATTCATTTGGAACACCACTGGAATTCATTTGGAATGGTCTTTACTTCTGTACTTGTGATAGAACTTTTAGGATTATTTGGGATTTAATTCACAATAATGTAAGTTCTTAATAAATTTTCACTTTGTATTCAAGTTTAATAAATTCTTTGTTGAATTTGAAAAAACTTGCTGGCTTTTGCTCTTTTCTGTTACCTAGTTTAAGACCACTGAGTTGTAATACCTACCCTACAAGTGGATAAAACAGCTAGAAATATCACTTACCTACTGTGTGCACAAAAACCCTCAATATTAACAAATGGGGATACAAATAAATGTAAATCGTACAAGAACTGGGAAGAAAATGTAAAAATGCATCACAGAAATATATATGACTTACATGAACTATGCCAAGACGCTTTAAACAGTGATAATCTTTAAGTGTCTATAGACATGTGATAACTACAAGAAATCCAAGGAAAAGAAAAATGATATTCCGATTGATGGAAAATAACTAAAACGTCAGACTGGGGCCATATTTAGTTCCATTCTAAGACCCCAATTACTAACTGGAGGTGAGAATTCATCTTCAACTGGAGATAAGGAAAAGTGAAAGCACTGTAATGTATTACTGCTATTCAATTTAAGATTCATAAGACATTAAAGGACAATTCAGAAGCTACTTATAGAGCCAAGCTGATGGGGGGGGGGAACAACAGTCACTTTTGGACAGCAGCTCATATGCCATTTGAGCAAAAAGACAAGCAGTTGGGGTATCCACTTCAAGCACTTGTGAGCAAAACACTTTGGAAAAAATATGGGAAAGCAAAAAGATTCATGGCAGGCATTTAGCAGACATGGTGGTAGATGGCAAAAGGGAAAATAATAATTCCTAATATCTATCACCGCAAAACCTTAAAGACTATTGAAAAACAATATGATCTCTCTAATTTACTGCAATGACTTGAGATGCAATGCAAGAACTCGTATACATGTTTTAAGTATACATGTGATAGCTCCCGATTTCACAGGAAATTACCTGGTTTTCATCATGATTCTTAGCATTATATATATTTTTTAAAATAAATTCCTGTTTTGTTAAGCCTCAGATAAATTTAAAAATAAAAGGAGTCTCTCCCAAGAGTGCTTGTAGAAAACCATAGTATCCTATTACTGGGCATGTCTCAAGTCTCAAAACAAAGTTAGAAGTAGTGCTGAAATGAATATTTGAAGTTAGAAGTAGTGCTGAAATGAATATTTGAAAGAGAAGACCTTTGGGCAAATATCCAAAATCGGAAATTGGTTTTCAAATATTCATTAAATCACAAATATATGTACAGTATTATCAGCTTTTAATGCACCTCCTGAGTTACTTTGAGATGGCCCCCACATTATGTAGTGTCACTTAATGAACATAGCAAGTACCTATACACCAACTAGTCGTACGAAGCTGGTGATCTGACGGAAACCATGGACAAACCACAAAGTGCAGACTAAACATGCTTTTTAAACTGTAAGCAGTGCAGACTTGGAAAAGAATGCATGATTAGGCCCAGCTTTCATGAAACTTCTCAAACTTGAGTACGTACCTGACTCAATTTGAATCAGCTGTCATTTGGAAATTATAACTAGAATACTACAAACACTAGTTTTTACAAGAATTTCCCATGAATTTGATGGTCATACAATATTATGTACAGGAGTCAAGTAGATATGTGTATACTCAATATTATCAACAGTGTACAGGAGTCAGGTACATATGTGCATACTCAATATTATGTTGAGGAGTCAAGAAGTTGTGTGCATACTCAATATTATGTACAGAAGTCATGTAGACATGTGCATACTCAATATTATATACAGAAGTCAAGTAGATGCTTTCTGACAGGGGGCCAGGCTTAGACTTGCAATATATGTTCACTGATGTAAAATAATAGTACTGAGAAAACCCCTCAAATAGTTCTCCCATGTAATTTCTATTTTCATTGGCTGACCCCTAATTATGTAGTAACAAAAATGGTGGCATCAATGGGAATTAACAGGCCTGAATTTTCAAGAAAAGAATCTCTTTTAAGTGATATTTGAGATGTCATCCTCAGTTTTTATTACAGAAGGATAAGTAGCTTGGAAAACAAGATAATTCAGATGGGTCACAGTTTTTTCTCCTGTATTTTCTAGAGAGTTCATGGCTTCTGATTCAGCCCAAGTTAGTGGTGTCAATGGCAAATATTCCTTGATGACATCACAATGAATATCCAAATATAAATTGAAACAGTCTATGAATATTCAAATATGAATTGAAACAGGCTATGAATATTTGAATATGAATTGAAAGAGGCTATGAATATTCAAATATGAATTGAAACAGGCTAAAAATATTCAAATATGAATTGAAACTGGCTATGAATATTCAAATATGAATTGAAACAGGCTATCAATACTGAAAGTCTATGTACATTTGAATAGTAAACTCAGGTATTTGTTTCAGCATTACTCAGAAGTTATTAAAATAAAATGCCATCCTTTTAAACCTCCCTCAAGCTAAAGGTACACTCTTCCATAGAAAATGTGATTATGACAAAGAATACTTCTACTGTAATATTACACTGTATCATTCATGAGAGATTTTATAAAAATATTTCAGTAGCTCAGGCAAACTAACAGCTGAGATATCCATTTTCTCATTTCTGCAGTATATTCATTGCATAAGGTCACAGTTCAAATGATATATAATGACTTCCTGAAGACACAGTATAAAACACAAGCTGGGTTAACATTCCTTATGACCTTATGGGGGATATTCAAAAATTTTGTTTACAAAATAAAATCTGACACAATTAAAACATTCTACAAAAAGTATAATAAATTATAAGTTTCTTCTTTAAAATGTATTTACATAATACTGCATCATATGATATAACAAGAGTCCCCATTCAGAGGGAATAGTGATAACAAGATTTTCACAACAGCTGTCATTGCTGTTATACTGGATGCATGACTGGCACCATTTTCATATAGGACTGACTATGTATTATTAGAAGAGTACTGGTGAAAAGCCCATGCTGATATGCCCATCCATTTGGGAGTATTTTCAAGATTGCCATAATGGTGGCCATATTGAATGTTAATCATTTTCCTTTAGGACCAGCTAGACAGCCTAATAATTCGTCTGATGAAAACCCTGTGACATTCACTCTAAGAGGAGTAGCTAAAACAAAAATCTTCAAGATTACAACAATACTGAATATCAGATCAGTAAGATTAACAAAACATTCCAAGAAGTCTTTTAGTGAAAACCCCATGATGTTATAACCATTCACTCAGAAGTAGTAATAACAAGATTTTCAAGCTGGGTCATTGTGGAAGCCTTATTAATAATAATGACTTTATTTAGAGAGGGTAAAACAATTAGCTAAGAACTAATCTACCTTGAGAGCCCCATAAAAAGGAATTTATTTATTTTAACTGCATCTTTGAAACCATTGGATATACTGGGTTTGGAAGAAGGAAATAGAGTGGGCATTTCTCATCTCAACTGGAATACTATTCCAGAGCAAAGTTCCAGAGTATTGGTACAAGCGGTAGCTAGGTCATTAATAAATAAAGTAAATAGTAATGAACCTAGAATTGAGCCTTGTGGTACTCCCTATCTAATTGTTCCAGGTTCAGACAGAGCATTATTTATATAAACATGTGTTCTCTCACTTAAGTATGAAGTAAACCATCTAACTGTGCTTTCATCACATTGGTAGATTTTCAATTTCTTCAAAAGGATTTCATGATCCACCATGTCAAAAGCTTTCCTGAAATCTACAAATACAGATCCTATTATTCTACCTTGGTCAAGTGCCTGAAGCCATTTATCAGTTAGGGAGATCAAGGCAGTCTCATAGGAATGTTTCTGTCTAAAGCCTGATTGATTAAGGTGTAACAGCAAGTATTTGGTTGAATATGACATGAATGAGCATGGACATGTTTTTCAATTAATTTTGACAAGTTTGGTAGTATTGAGATTGGGCAGTAGATATCAGCATCATCCTTAGAACCAGATTTGTGAATAGGAGTTACTTTTGCAGTCCTCCATATTTTGGGGACAGATGAGGTTGCAATACTTAAATTGATTATGAATGTTATGCTATCTAAAATAGCAGAAGCAGAAGATTTAACAAGTCATGGACCAATCTGATCATGTCCTGTAACTATCTTGGTATGAAGTTCACTGAGACATTTTTTAATGAAGTTTTTTATACTGGTGGGAGAAACATACCTCCTTAGAGATTTTGCTGCTGCAGAACTTTTTCAGTTCATTAAAGTTGTTTTCTATCACTGGGTCTTTTAACTCTGTGGTAATGTTGATGAAAAAATCATTGAAAACATTTGCAATGTCGGTTTCATCAGTGACTATGGTGTCATTTACCAGAAGTCAGTGAATTTTATTTGTCTGATCTTTGTGTGTTCCTCCAGTGAGTTTATTGAAGACTTTCCAAATGGAGTTTTGTGTTGCTCTTTTTGTTTTCAAGCAATGATTGATAATAAGTTTTTTTTAGCTTTTTTAATCATACGTGTTATTTTATTTCTCCATACTTTGTATTGTGCATGGTTTCCCATAGCCTTGAATTGGTCTTGTGTGTTCATTACATCCAGGATTTCAGTAGTAAGCCAATTAGGCTGAATTTTATTCTTTACTCGATGTACTTTCAGTGGTGCATGCTTAGAGACAACATCCATAAATATGTCAGTCCACATCCTCAGAGCTTCACCTATATCATCCAAATTTTGGATCATATTCCATGGAACTTTATATAGGTCATTGAGAAACTGTTCTTCATTTAAAAATTTGAATGATCTGTGATAGTTTTGTGTGTATTTTTCTTATTTCTCTTGCATTTAACCTTTCTTGTCAAAAAAGTAGGACAGTGTCACTAAGACCAACATTTGGTACATTAACACAAGCCACATTGTCTGGTAGGTTGGTATAAATGTTATTAATAAGAATGCTTGATATTTCTGCTTGATATTAGACCCCAGATAAGCACCATTTTCATTTAGTACCAAGTAGACATCATAAGAAGTCTTTTGGGGGAGGGTGATTTGGATTTTTAATGCAGCTCTAACAATTTTTCAGTCATATTGCCATAATGTCTGCAGTGTGGCAGTTTATAGTGATGTCTAGCACTGGGGCATCATGTTGCTGACACGTAGCATGATGTCCTAAACAGTCACATTATCCTGACACCAGGCCAACAGTCCTAACACTAACCTCTTAATGCTGAGCACCTAGCAAGGCAGCTGTTAGTACCATTTTTATAAGTCTTTAGTATGACTCAGCCAGGGTTCAAACCCATGACCTTCTACATCTGAAGCAAACACTCTAACCACTAGGCCACCGGAGCGGTCTAAGAAGTCTTTTGGTGAAAACCCCATGTAAATATGACTTTCCATTCCGGACGACCGCTCCGGTGGCCTAGTGGTTAGAGCGTCCGCCTCGGATGCGGGAGGTCATGGGTTCGATCCCCGACCGAGTCATACCAGAGACTTAAAAAATGGTACTAACAGCTGCCTCGCTTGGCATTCAGCATTAAGAGGTTAGTGTTAGGACTGGTTGGCCTGGTGTCAGGATAATGTGACTGGGTGGGACATCATGCTACATGTCTGGGGCATGATGCCCCAGTGCTAGACATCACTATAAACTGCCACATTGCAGACATCGTAGCGATATGACTGAAAAATTGTTAAAGCTCCGTTAAAAATCAAAATCACATCACAAATCACATCACACTATTCCGGACGAGAAAACTATTTTCAAGAATGCTGCTGTGACAGCCATACTAGACATCAAATTGGCACCATTTTCACTTAGGATCAAAAGTAGAAGTCTTTTAGTGAAAACCCATTGCTGATACCAACATCCATTCAGGAATTTGTGATAACACGATGGCCACTGTATAGTGGCCATACTGGACATCAGATCAGCACCATTTATGTTTAAGATCAAGCGAACATCATATGAAGTCTTTCAGTTAAAACTCCAAGTTGATATGACCATCGATTCAGGAGTAGCAATAACAAAATTTTCATGACAGCTGCCTTTAGATTGGCACCATTTTCAATGAATACCAAGTAGACATCTTAGGAAGTGGTTCGGTGAAAACGGCTTGCTGAAATGGCCTTCATTTCAGAAGGAGTGGCCATAACAAGATTTTCGAACTGGCAGCAGTAAGTGGCCGTATAGGATATCAAATTGGCAAAATTTTCCCTTAGGTCCAACTAGACATCAGAAGAAGTCCTTTAGTAAAATGGATGATGACATCACCATCTATTCAGAAGGAATAGTTGTAACAAGATTTTCAAAATGGCCACTGTAGTAGCCATATTGGATGTGCAAGCAGCACCATTTTTCTCTAGGACTAACTAGACCATGGGATAAATGGGTGTGCAAAGTTTTATGGCAATCCTCCATAGTTTAGGAGGAGCAGTGATAACAAACTTGTGCTAATGGATGGATGGATGTCAGACAACGAATGACAGACAATGGACAACAGACCATTCCATAAACTCTTCTGATCTATGACCATTAAAGCTAAATGCTATTAAAAAATGGAAGTAAGTTAAAGTCAATGCAAATATACTGCAGGCCTAATATACAAAAACTTCTCTTTTAATAATGTTTTGTGCATAAATAATGTGAAATAGTATATTATTGTATACAACAACAAAACTGGAAATTAACAAGAAAACAATTACTAAAATGCATATCCATCTCAAAATGCCTTATCAGGCACACACCATATAGAAAGAAATGCATTTAGTCTAGCCATTTCTAAACTTTAATTTTCAAATAAATTTTAAATAAATAAATTCAGAATTTAGAGAAATCTGATATAAGGCATGTTGCCTGAAAACACTGAATATATTGCCAACAACAAATAAGCATGAACAATAAGCACCAACACAAATAGGAGACACTAAAATACATACAACAGATCTTATGGGAAAAGGTCACTAAAAATTTAAAATTCAGTCTCTCTTATGTAAGTAGGGGGCCAGCAGCTGAAAAAGGGACACTATTGGAACAATAGATATAGAGACACCTAGAAGCACCAAAAGTGGCAAAATCTGATGATCACATGAGACAGAAAAGTAAGCGATCAAACCCAATCAAGTACATCATCCAAAGTAAATTAAAAACCCCAGTAAAACTTGTGTTTTCAAAGTGCTTCTTGTCTTTTTTGGGAAAATATCAATTAGCCATACAAGTAATGGGAATAACAGCCATAAGAGCCTATTGTATTCTGCAAGAGTACTGGGTTAAATTCTCATCATTTCGGGTAGGCTGCCATGTTGTCTCCTTACGCAAGATGCTTAACTCTAAACTTTTTATAAAAAGCAACCAAAATCCAGCATAAAAACGCATTATAGCAGGTTTGGCCCAACCATGTTAATGAGCATCTCTGATGCATACTGATAATTTTCTCACATGGCAAAGTTTACATTGTATAAGGGAGCAGATTATTACCTCATGACATGTCTATGTCATCTCAACTAATTATAGAAATGTCAATACAAAATCAATTTGTAATAAAGACAAGATTTAGTTGTATTTAGTATTGAAAGCAATGCAATGTCAATATGAACACTCAAACATCAAAACTATGACTCTTACAAATTGTATCTTGAGGTGTTGCATGTTGGAAAACTGTTAAATAATATTACTGGATCATATCTTTTAAGTCATAAAATATGATATTTAAGATAAATCCTACAAGATTTCTACATTTCAACCAAAATGCATTTCTAACTGGACCAAAGACGTCATTACTTTTCTAAGCATAAGTGCTATAGAAATGTCAATCAAGTTATATTACACAACAAATGACTGTGACAATTCCTTCACATTTTAATTACCAGCTTTATCAGGAAGACAAACACCTTACTGCAAATATTATACACACACATCTACTGTTACCTTATATGCCATTTGATTTAAATCCTTTGTAGAATAAATAGGATTGACCATGATATGTATGCAGATCATGAATACCACTGACCATGATCTGTATTCATAGTAGGAATAGCACTGACCATGATCTGTATTCATAGTAGGAATAGCACTGACCATGATCTGTATTCACATTACGAAATGTCAGATATAGAATCAGGCTGTCCACAGATGGGTGGGTGGATGTACCTTTTGTATGGGCTAATATGGTATTGATAATGACCAAAAGCAAGTAAGAGTGAATGAAAATTTGGCATAGGAAGATTGAAAGAAAGTTGTTAAATGCAATGATGTGATCTATACTGACACTGTTTAGAGTTTGGTGTCCATTATACATGGAATTTATGCTGTTTAAAATCTGGTGTGCATTATACATGGAACGTATGCTGTTTAGAGCTTGGTGTGCATTTTAAAATGATGGTTATGCACTATACATGGAAAACAATTTTAGGAATCATTATAAAATGGAAAAGTCTGTGTCTGTGTCTGTGTGTAGGAGTGCATTGTCAATCTGCAAGATTCTGCTGAATTTGTGATAAACATACTATGATCCCAAAATCTTATGATGCAGAGAAGCATGACTCATTCATCCACATCACCCATGAAGACATAAAACATGATCAGGAAAAATATCACGCACAAGCAAATCTAGACTAAAATTGCCCATAGATGGGGTCATAAGCAATGTGTCCCATTAAAGAACAAAATAAAGTAATACAGTAAGACCTGGCTTGGAAGGCCACCACTATGGGAGACCACTTGTCTGGACAGACCACCTCTCTTGAGAAACTTCTACTTTGATATACCATTTGTCTTAACACCATAATCTTCTTTCTTATATTGATCTGATATATAGTGTGACAATATCTTTTAAGAGACTGCCTGTCTTAATAAACCATTTGTTGGCACAGGGTGATCTTTCAAGGCAGGTTTTACTGTAACATGAGCACATATGTTTAAGAAAGTCCAGCATTTTTCAAAATGTCTGTGCATGATGACTGCATGTACTACACAGACAAAGCATAAGGTATGCAGTGCTGAATGGATGCTGAGATAGGTACACAATCACAATATCCAGATATGACAATATATATTTGGTAAGCTTACTTAGATGGGCTGAAAATTAAAACAGGTAACATACATTACTAATTTTGCTCAGTTTAAAAGTTAAACAGGAGAAATATTTTGGTCATAAGAAATTAATCAATTCAGACAAAAATGGTCAATAAACCAATTAATACAAATAAAATGATAGAAAGATAACGCTAATATAGATAATAATTAAAAAAGAAACAAAATGTATTCAAGTAAAAGCGGCTAAATGAGTGTACTGCTTACAATAATTGACTTTTATATAGTAGGTTGCAAATCACACCAAAATCTGCTTGTCTAGAATCCTTAGTGCATTGCTAATAATTTATTACTGAATGATAAAACAATCCAATATGATAACAGCTCCCTGAATGATTGTTTTATCTATTCAATATATTGATGTCCTTCATTTGCTATCTAGCTCATCAAATGCCACTAAAACTTTCAGTCCTTCTTAAGTTTAGTTTCAGGCAACAAATGCTTCATTATGAACAATGCAAACTTGTCACCATCTACAATGACATCATTACTGACCAGGTAAACTTGTCACCATCAACACTGCTATCACTACTGACCAGGTAAACTTGTCACCATCTACACTGACATTACTACTGAGGAACTATTAGGAGCAACAAACCATTATATCTTCGAAAACTGAAGAGAAGCTGGAATTTTTCATTACAGCCAGAATATTTTGTTTGTTTTTCATCAAGACTTTTTCCACATGGTAACATGGAATATTTAGGAGATACGGATGAAAAAGATCGGAACTTTTTTCCAAAATGTGAATGTTAAGTAATTATGCCTCATTTAATATGACTAACATTACTAATAAGCAGTGTAATACCAAAGACCTGCATCAAACACAACAAAGACAGTATAATACCAAAGACAGCATCAAACACAACAAAGACAGTATAATACCAAAGACAGCATCAAACACAACAAAGACAGTATAATACCAAAGACAGCATCAAACACAACAAACACAGTATAATACCAATGACTGCATCAAACACAACAAACACAGTATAATAGCAAGGACAGTATCAAACACAATAAATAATAACCTAAATTTGTAAATCAAAATTTTTCATATTCTCAATAAGAGATCATTACAGGTCAGTTTTACTAAAAAATTGCATGTCATACTTTCCTCATTTACCCACGGACAAGTTCAGATGTCATATCATTTCAGTATTTGAGAAATGGATGATAAATTCATTATCTTAGCTCACATTTTTGGATGCAGACAATTAAAAACTAGAAAACAATCAGAACCTGCCTCAATAAATTCAAATCTTTGAATCATTCAATTAAAAAACTAGAAGCATTCTAAACTTATCTCAATAAATTAAAATCTTAGATGCAAACAATTAAAAACTATACACAAATCTGAAATTATCTCAATAAATTAAAATCTTAGTTGAATATATACAACTTATAATATGAAGGAAATGATCCAAATGAGAATACATACTGTCAATTCATTTCTTTTCAGGCTTATAAATTTTCATGGTTGTCTGATAAATGAAGATTTCTTTAGGGCCTAAATTGGTGGATTTTGGAAGTAGTTCCATCCTTCTTACAGTGGAAATATAGTTAATTTGGTCTTTACTGTAGAAATACATTTAACTGGGTCTTTATAGTAGAAACACAGTTAACGGGCCTTTACAAGGAAAATACAGTTAATTGGGTCTTTACAGTAGAAGTGAAGTTAACTTGGTCTTTACCACGGAAATACATTTAATTGAGTCTTTACATTACAAATACAGTTAATTCGGTCTTTGCAGTAGAAATACAGTTAATTGGGTCTTTACAGTACAAATACAGTTAACTGGGTCTTTACAGTAGGAATACAGTTAACTGGGTCTTTAAATTCATTAACTGTAACAACCATGAAATCCACAAGATTTGTACCCATAAAAAATTGTGAATTCATAGTAATATTAAGATGAAAGAATTATATCTAATTAAGGCAATGCAACTTATTCACTGAAATGGTCAATCGACTAAGTAAACTATCACCGAAACATAAGATTCATTATGTTTACAATTAGTGTATTTTCACAATATGTCACTGGAGAAGTGAGAGAGAAACCTGGTCAATACTTACTCGTCAAACTGCTCAAAACCTTCCCCAAGATTTCTCCCTCTGAAATTTTTAAAAAAATATTAACTTTAGTTAATGTATAACATTAATACTAGGGCATCAAAACTTGAGCACTCCAAGTTACATTGCTGTATAACACTAATACCAGGTCATTAAAAAATGAACACTCTAGTTCAAGTTACTGTATAACACTAATACAAGGGCATGAAAACATGAACACTCTAATTCAAGTTACTGTATAACACTAATACTAGGGCATTACAATTTGAGCATTCCAATTTGAGATACTGTATAACACTAATAAAAAAAGAACATTACTTTAATTTACTTTGTAACACTAAATCTAGGGCATGAAAACTTAAGCATTCTAATTCAGTTACAGTATAACACTAATACTAGGGCATAAAAACATGAGCATTCTAATTTAATTTACTTTATAACACAAAATCTAGGGCATGAAAACTTAAGCTTTCTAATTCAAGTTCTTGTATAACACTACTGCTAGGGCATCAAAACATGAGCACTCTAATTTAATTTACAGTATAACACTAATACTAGGGCAACAAAACTTAAGCAACTAACTAATTCAAGTGTCACGTTTGCTCAACACCAGTGCATAAGTCGTGTATAAACATAGGTATTAGTACAAGCCATGGTTGCTGTCTAAACATACCGCAGTCTAGAGTTAATCTCTTATGCAAGGTTACTGTGACCAGAGAGATGACCATGCATCTTGAATCGGCATAAGCATTAGATCGAACGACTTCCCACCTAGGTGTTACAGCTTTGTACAACATCAGAGGAACCACGAGGGACCGGGCATGTTCTAAATCCATCCCCACATGGACAGACAGCAAGAAGGACATTGTCCGCTAAGTTTGATTGGATCAGATCAAAGAGACATCCAATAGGAATTGAGATGGAGGATGTGATAACAATTTTGATCCGAATTATAACTTCTAACTAGCAAGTGAAAATTTAGTTCTCCTGGGAAGATTGCTGAGCAAATAGGATTACTTTGAGAACGCCACTCATAATTTGGCGGGAAAACTTAGAAACAGATTCTAAGAAAAGACAAAGCTTTGTAAAGGTCAGTAGGTTATTTGCTCGATTTTTGCAGAATATTACGCCATTGTAATTGTAATTATGTGTAGTATGTATACTTGATTACTAAGATCATTTAGTACGTAGAATTACCTTTGTAGTGTTTAATTTACATGTGTATTTGTGAAATGAGTTTGAGTATTATGTAGAGAATTATGTAGATTGTTAGCTTGTGTTCACAATTAATTTGTCATTCGCTAATAGATTACTTCACAGTAAACTAGTGCATTTATTCATGTGATTATTAGATTTTACACATGCTTGAATTGTGAATTTGGAAAATGGTTGAAGTGTGTAAAATTACTTAATATGGATGTATGGATATATCAGAGCATGAATATTTGAATATTTGTGTACTTTGTATAAGTTGTAATGTGAAGAAATGTGTCTGATTGGTGTGATATTGTATAGTATAATGGGATTAGGAATATGTACTGATGTGACGCAATTTACTGATGTTATGAGAAGTAATTGTTACCCTTCTTTTATTATAACATTGTTTTACCATATAAGAACTTATGAGTATTTAGATGTGAATGAATGTGTGACCGAAGAAATTTAATTTTGCCGTTATCTGATGATAGGTTGGGTGTAGTGTGAGATGAAAGGGCTTAGGAAACTACTGTACCATCCTTGTGTTTTCACAGGAAGCTTTTTGAGAGACAGAACTTCTGGTTCAGTGAGTCCCAAGTCTCTAAGAGTGGAGACAGAAGTAAGACTAGCAGAGCAGTTGAAATCAACAAGTCTAGTTGGTATAGAGTTGAGGAGGAGGAGGAAAAGGAGTTGAGGAGGCGAAAGTGGAAAAGGAGGAGAGTGGAAAAGGAGGAGAAGACTGTATAGAGAAGTTGAGGAGAAGAAGGAATTTGGAGAAAGTTGGGAGAAAGAGGAGAAAAATTGGAGGAATAGGAGTGAAGAAATCACAGATGAGTAGAATCCAAGGACAGGTGGAAAGCTATCTCACACTACAAATCAAATGATGCAATAGGCTATCACAGGGTCGAGTGGAGGGAAAGTACTTGGGAAATTTTAATCATCTGATTATTGAATTAACATTAAATTGTTATTAGCTGAATTTCACTTTTTTGTATATTCAATCATTTAACCATTGGCATTGCTGACTGGGGGCTCGGAACTTTACATCTATCTTTCATTAATTTAACTTCCAACCAAAATCAAGCCTGGGCGGGACTTCTATAATAATTTAAATAAAGTATTGAAAGCAACCTACCCCACCCCTATTACAGTGACGGCATAACAAACCCCATTGCGCCACATCAAGTTACTGTATAACACTAATACTTGTGCATCAAAACATGAGCACTCAAGCACCTTCAAAACATTTAGTACAGATGACTGTCCATATATGTCTAAATCAAAAAGAATATTCAGTTATAAATGTCACTGCAGATTTATCTTAGTGCATATTGGGTAGTGAGCCACTAACATGTACCATGTGCTAATATTACACATATTTACACATTTTGTTTCAAAATCATCGTTTCTGATTTTAAAACAGAGATTCCAAACACCTGTGTTCCCAACAATCAAGTAAAAGTATCTGCCCACATGCATGATCAAGTTCTGAAAAATATATTAAACTTTCCATATTTTATAAAATCTTACTGCAGAGAGAATAAAACACTGACCATATACATGTATGCTTATGAATATTAATGCATTTTTACATCAGAACATCAGAACTTAAAGAATTCTCAACCTATTGGGGCAAACATTTTGTTTCAGTTTTCAGTATTTCAAGTTTTTACCTGTCAAAGACATGACACTGAGAAATAAATGTAAACTAGAGCAAGTCTAATTGCTGTCCAGCACAAACCACCATGGTTTTCATATAGTATCATTTTAGACACTTGCCTGCTTTCTGTTCGAAAGCAAATAAAAAATTCTGATCAAGCATCTAGCTGATCAATGACCAATTGATATTTGAATAAATCTGTCCACACAATGTCTTGCTATAAACCAGTGCCATTTTTAAATTTGTCCACACAATGTCTTGCTATAAACCACACAATGTCTTGCTATAAACCAGTGCCATTTTTAAATTTGTCCACACAATGTCTTGTTATAAACCAGTGCCGTTTTTAAATTTGTCCACACAATGTCCTGCTATAAGCCAGTGCCATTTTTAAAACAGGATGAAATCCAGAACAGCAGGAATGGAGTAAAAATGAATTTGACCAAAATCAATTACATAAATCATAACTAAATAAATAGTGAGTTTACAGAAAGTGATCACTGCTTGACCAAACTGATTAAACGGAACGTCACTACTATGACTACAGATCTTAAAAATACCTCACATACATGTACACATAGTATCTAATATACACATAGTATCTAATATACACATAGTATCTAATACAGACACAGTATCTAATAGTATCTAATATACACATAGTATCTAATATAGACACAGTATCTAATAGTATCTAATATACACATAGTATCTAATACAGACACAGTATCTAATATAGACAGAGTATCTAATAGTATCTAATATACTCATAGTATCTAATATAGACACAGTATCTAATAGTATCTAATATACTCATAGTATCTAATAGTAACTATTATACACATTGTATCTAACATACACATAGTATCTAACAGTCAATGTGTTTTCCTTCTAAGACAGCTGCTTTGTAAACTTTGTACAAACTTGAGGAATGGTGGGCAATCTGCTCAATAAATAAACCCCACCTATCCCACAAGTCCACAGTAAAAAACACAGATAGCTCTCCTTAAAAAGGTGCAAGAAAAATGACTAGTCAACATGTATACCTTCTGATGATGACCATAAAATGTGCCAAATTTAAGAGTAATAATACTAA
Organism: Sinohyriopsis cumingii; assembly: GCA_028554795.2. Taxonomy (NCBI): domain Eukaryota; kingdom Metazoa; phylum Mollusca; class Bivalvia; order Unionida; family Unionidae; genus Sinohyriopsis; species Sinohyriopsis cumingii. The sequence continues at coordinate 24,100,778 of CM068825.1, read as the reverse complement.
AAACTGTAGAAGTAGTTGCAGTCACAAAAGTCTGTCATATACTGCAACCAGCTGTAAGTTAACAATAGCTATAACACTTACAAAATGAAGGGAACACTAAGATTTATCAATATGTGCATTATTATATGATGACCATAATATGTAACAAGTTTCACAGTGATCCATTTAAAAAAAATGCAACAAAAGTTATGTTTACAAGATTCTGTTTGGTTTTTTTTTTTGCATTTAGCTGCAGGACAAAAAGGGCCATAACTCTAGCAAAAGTTGCATTGGTACAGTGATTTTTTTCTTCTTCAGTATATGTATCACCAAATGATGACCATAACATGCACAAAGTTTTAAGATGACCCTCTAAAACTCTGAGGCTAGCTGTGTTCTCTGCTTAAGGCTCCAAGCAATGAGGCAATAAGGGCTATCCTAACAACATTATAATTATTTATAACAAGTAAAATTGCAGAAGCAAAGTGATTCCTCAATATTCAGGTCTTCTGATAATAATTATATAATTTCTCCTTAAATTCTATGATGCTCTTGTATTCAGAAGATTCTGTCCTATATTACATAAAACTGCAAGTCGGAAGGGGCAATAACACCTATATAAAAAATTCAGGAAAATACTGAAGAACTGAAAAAATGTATTGATCGCCTGAATTATTTTCATCCGACAATTAAATTTACTTATACTGCATCAAGTACGCATGTTTCATTTTTAGAAGCAAATGTAATAAAAAATATTGATAACATTATCGCTACAAATATTCATATCAAGGAAACTAATATCCACCAATATGTAGAATATTCTTCATGTCATCCCATGTCATGTAAAAACGGTATACCATATAGCCAGGCCAAAAGATACCGATGCATTATTTCAGATGATTGTCTATTACAAAATTCTTTGAATAAATTATGAACTTATTTCCAAAATAGAAATTATCCTACATACATAATTGATTCTGCACTGAACAAAGAGCGTAATCTTACTCAACATGAGGCTTTAAACACAGCAGAATGTAAAATATAGAGAGATGTAATTCCTTTCACAATACAATATAATCTTTCATTACCTAATATAGGTCATATAATTAATAAATATTATAGTCTCCTAAATTTATCCAATAAAACTAGTGTCAAATCACTTTCAAAATTAAACCAGTTCTCACTTATAGAAGACCCAAGAATTTGCAAGATTTCTGAATCAGAACTAAACAGACAGAAAATAAAAAAATACACTTTTCGTCATCTAAATGTAGCAGACACCGGTGCTCTCAATGTGCAAACATAAGAGAAAGTACTTCTTTCAGTAGTGCTAATAGAAAAGAGGTATTTTCTCTACGCGATAACACTAACTGCATATCAACTGATGTGATTTATTTAATAACCTGTAAAAAATGTAGCATGCAATATGTTGGACAAACACTACAACAAGTTTCTAAGAGAATGAATAATCATCGCTTTCATATAAAAAATTATAGAGATCCTCAGTTTTCCTCTAATGTTTCAACACACTTTAACACCAATAATCACTCTCTACTTGATTTTTCTTTCATGCCAATAGATATTGTGCATGGTGACATGAATAGACTCATAAAAGAAACTTATTGGATTCATAAGTTAGATACTCTGTATCCTAATGGACTTAATGCTAATGCACTATATAAAATTGTATAATTTAAATTGATATATTGTATAACCTTTATAACAATATAATTATATGTATGACTGTTTGTCTCTAGTTTATTTTATTATTTTACTAATTCGAGTTTCATTAGAGACTCGTGTATCTTTTAGATCCTGTCAAATATAATTGTTATGATGATGCATATCATTTATGACATTATGCAATGACGTAATTGTTGTTTTAAAATAAAAGATGTCATCCGTTACTTTCAAAACATTTCGTGCCTTAAGAAGCATACATTAAATGCGAAACTAGTTGCACAGAATTTTCAGCGTTTGTGTTGTTTTTTATCACAATTAAGTTTCCTGGTAATCCATCAAAACCAATGGACTAGTTGCACTAGCAAGATTGTGTATTACACAGCACAGATAAGATATATTAAAAAAATATAATTATTCACACCATTTCTGATCGAAAGATGGGCAGTATTTATCTTTCCCATGTGTGCATGTGCAATGTCAGGTAGTTGTTCTAACTCTGTTTAGGACAGAAATTTCAAACTTTGAGACATGATCACAGGTGGCCTGTAGTAGTGTTGCATCAAGGATTTTGTAAAAGAGGGGAAGCTCCCCAATACTTGTCCATAAAGGAAGGTAGCAGTAAACACTGAAGGGTGAAATATGACCTAAATAAAACTTGCTAATTAATTATATTTCTGCCTCAAAAGCTGGTTCGAAATATTGCCATTATATTGGCTCTAAGAAAGAAGTAAAAAAGAATCTGTCCCAATGCTTATCACTAATATAAATTGACTTGATATGGGTGACAGCTTCTCAAATGGACTGGACTGAGATTGAAACTTCGCAACCCTCTTGGTAAAAGTTACAGTGATTGCAACAGAACAAACCTCTAGACAAAGCTACAAATCATAACTATTACTGTACAACCCTCTAGGCCAAAGCTACAGAGCATAACTAAAACTGTACAACCCTCTAGGCCAAAGCTACAGAGCATAACTAGAATTGTACGACCCTCTAGGTCAAAGCTACAGAGCATAACTAAAACTGTACAACCCTCTAGACAAAGCTACAGAGCATAACTAAAACTGTACAACCCTCTAGCCAAAGCTAAATAGCATAACAAGAACTGTACAACCCTCGAGGTCAAAGCTACAGAGCATAACTATAACTGTACAACCCTCTCGGCCAAAACTACAGAGCATAACTAGAATTGTACAACCCTCTAGGCCAAAGCTACAGAGCATAACTATAATTGTACAACCCTCTAGGTCAAAGCTACAGAGCATAATTATAAGTGTACAACCCTTTAGGCCAAAACTACAGAGCATAACTAGAATTGTACAACCCTCTAGGCCAAAGCTACAGAGCATAACTAGAATTGTACAACCCTCTAGGCCAAAGCTACAGAGCATAACTAAAACTGTACAACCCTCTAGGCCAAAGCTACAGAGCATAACTATAATTGTACAACCCTCTAGGTCAAAGCTACAGAGCATAACTATAACTGTACAACCCTCTAGGCCAAAGCTACAGAGCATAACTAGAATTGTACAACCCTCTAGGCCAAAACTACAGAGCATAACTAGAATTGTACAACCCTCTAGGCCAAAGCTACAGAGCATAACTAGAATTGTACAACCCTCTAGGTCAAAGCTACAGAGCATAACTATAACTGTACAACCCTCTAGACCAAAATTACAGAGCATAACAAGAATTGTACAACCCTCTAGGCCAAAGCTACAGAGCATAACTAGAATTGTACAACCCTCTAGGCCAAAGCTACAGAGCATAACTAGAATTGTACAACCCTCTAGGCCAAAGTTACAGAGCATAACTAAAACTGTACAACCCTCTAGGCCAAAGTTACAGAGCATAACTAAAACTGTACAACCCTCTAGACAAAAGCTACAGAACATTTAACATTTTATTATCATCACATGAGGTAGTGTTAATGGGAATGTATGAGTGTGAGTATTATTAGTGTTATATGTCAATAAATGTAGTATTATTTGTCTATTTTTCCTTATTTTTCTTTGTTCTTTGAGTGATTATCGCCTGTCCTAAACTTTCACCCTACCCTCTCTTAAGTATTTGACTAAGTGAAGGGAAGTTTATGACATCTAACAAAAATTAAAGTATTGCAATTAAAATGTCCACACCTTTTCTTAGGACCATCCTCTCCCCATCCAGAAACTCTTGAAGGTTTTGGTGGACCATCATCCTGGAAGATTTAATTTGATATAGTAAATAAAAAACAAAAACAAAAATGTGTAAAGGTTTTAGGAAAATTATTTAGGCTATAGTATTTATTTTCAAAACAAGTCAAAAATGTATGAAAAGATAAAATATTTAAACATCTTGTAAGTCTGACAAAAGCTGCTTAACCAGTGACCTTGACCTTAGACTCTTTTGGCCTGCAAATCCCTAAAGGGCAAGGTCTATTTTAGTACAAGATTTGTGCAATTCACACTAATATCTCCAAAATCTTTGCAAACAAATCAACCAAAGCATGCACCATCATACTTTCAAGCACTACCTTCATTAATCACTAATACCAGTATACTCAGAAAACTTACTCATTTTATTTCAAACTGAGGGTGATAGTTCCTCCTAAATTTTCAGTTCAAAAATAAACCATAAAAGGTACATCTTTATAAATCTATGCTTCAAGTCCTTTGAAAGTTGACTGATGTAGGCAATTTAGTATATATATATATATATATATATATATATATATATATATATATATATATATATATATATATATATATATATATATATGGACATTCTTGATGACTTCACAAACATATTTTATCAGGTGGTAGCAGCAAGTTTATCCCTATGATTTACTATGGATTTCAGGACACATTTTTTTCTTTTTTTCTTTTTCTTTCCTGGGGGGGAGGGGGAGTACAATACATATTTCTGGTTCCAATCACTAATCAATATGTTACCACATCTGCACTATGGTACATATACTCACTTAAAGTGTATCAGTTTGGCAAAAACATTCTTTTGGTTTTCTTGATACAGATGTCTGTTTACATTCCAGTTCCACTTCCTTTTTGCTGGCACTGAATTCTTTGATAACAATGTCAGCAGGATTTATTGTCATAAGTTCGTCAAGAGTATAAATGCTCAACCTGCACCACAGCTTTGTTTTGAACAAATTCTAGTGCAGAAATCCATGTTCACACTCCATGCTTGACACTATCAATTAAACTAAATTTGGGTTGTGTCCTTTCATTGGAACAAGTTTAATCAGTAATTCAGCTGCTGACAGTCCTATATAATTGTTGTACACAATGTACAAGGGAATCCCCCACTCTTTCTCTCTTGGTTGACCATAATAAGTGAACAAATTGTCCATGTAATCATTACATAATGGTGGAGTGTCACTAACACTGTTAGGAAAGTGTTTGGGTCAAACAGTGAATTCTCATAGTACAGTAATCTATCAGGTACATTTAAATAAACCCTACATTCTGTACTGCTCTGACTGGAAAGTCAGTGTCATGTAATAAACAGTTCAATTCTATCCCTCTGAAGTGTCCACTGTCACATCTAACTATATAAATGTATTGCTAAGGGACCCAAAATGGATGGTATCGCTGAGAGTACTCAGTTTCCACTAACATAAAAAAATCCATCAACATGTTGCTTCATGGTAATGTACAGCAGATCTCACTAAGCATCTCAAATAATTTCATGTCACTTTATCAGAACATGAAATAAAACAATTTAATACTTCTGCAAATCAAAACTATGGACTATAGGCAAGTTTACAGCCCAGATTTAAAATAAAGTTACTTTGTCCGCTTTGGTGGTGCCTTTTGCAACTGGTTTCGGAGAAACATCTGTGCTATCTTCAACATCTAGGGTATCCAGAGTACTGCTTAACCTGCTTGATGCCGCCCTTCTACCAGACTTGGCACTCTAAAAACATAACAAAAAATGAATTAAACCGACTTTCAATAAGATTCATAAGCTTGTAGCATAATTCTCTGTGGAACTTTTTAAAAAGGAAGTCTGTGGTCACATTTCTTAATTACAACTGTCTTCATAAAATAGACACACCAACAAAACTGCCCGAAAAAATGACCAAAACTCAAAACCTAGCCAACGTTCGCTGCACAGATAGACCAACAGATGGATACAAGGACTGTGAGTACAATAGGGCTAGAACAATACAGATAGACAAGGACTATGAGTACATTAGGGCTATAACAATACAAATAGAAAAGGACTGTGAGTACTTAAGGGCTATAACAATACAGATAGACAAGGACTGATTACATTAGGGCTAGAACAATACAGATAGACAAGGACTATGAGTACATTAGGGCTATAACAATACAAACAGAAAAGGACTGTGATTACATTAGGGCTATAACAATACAGACAGACAAGGACTGTGATTACATTAGGGCTAGAACAATACAGATAGACAAAGACTGTGATTACATTAAGGCTATAACAATACAGATAGACAAGGACTATGAGGACATTAGGGCTATAACAATACTGATAGACAAGGACTGTGAGGACATTAAGGCTATATCAATACTGATAGACAAGGACTGTGATTACATTAGGGGCTATAACAATACAAATAGACAAGGACTGTGATTACATTAAGGCTATAATAATACTGATAGACAGAGGACATTAGGGCTATAGTAATACAGATGGATAAAGACTGTGATTACATTAGGGCTATAACAATACAAATAGACAAGGACTATGAGGACATTAGGGCTATAACAATAATGATAGACAAGGACTGTGATTACATTAGGGCTATAACAATACTGATAGACAAGGACTGTGAGGACATTAGGGCTATAGTAATATATATGGACAAAGACTGTGAGTACATTAAGGTTATAACAATACAGATAGACAAGGACTGTGATTACATTAGGGCTATAACAATACTGATAGACAAAGACTGTGAGGACATTAGGGCCATAAGAATACAGATAGACAAGGACTGTGAGTGCATTAGGGCTATAACAATACAGATAGACAAAGACTGTGAGTACATTAAGGCTATAAGAATACAGATAGACAAGGACTGTGATTACATTAGAGCTATAACAATACTGATAGACAAGGACTGTGAGGACAATAAGGCTATAACAATACTGATAGACAAGGACTGTGAGGACATTAGGGCTATAGTAATACAGATGGACAAGGACCGTATGTTGATGTATACTGCAGGATAGTGAGTATTGCCAGTGTATGTACTCATATTGATGTACAACATTCAGGAAGTATGCACAAATCAGTATGCTAGTCTAATACATGATCTGCATAAAAAACCCTCATCTTTGTAATTTGTTCCACAAAAGAGATGCCATTCTCTCTCTAATGCTTATTTTGACGTTCTAAAGCTTGTTTGTAGTGTTTTCATTCCGCATATTTTTCCTTGCATACACAACATGCTGACTGTTATCATGATAATCTGGCATCTGTACACTGTATGGAATCTTGCATTCAGAAATGACAGCCTGAAAAATCAGCCCCCAAATCTATAGGTATGGCAAGATTTAATTCACATTTGGTGATCCAAACATTTGGAACAACCCGCCAAACAAGACTTGAATTTAGGCTTCTAAAGTTTTCCTACAGACATGAAAAACAACATGCATGGATCACCTATGCAAATCATTTTGTTTTGAAACATTCTATCAATTTAGATTTGCTCTGCATTGAGCTTTTTTTTATATGCTAACAGTACTTATAACTTAATTATAGTTTTCTTATGAATGATTAATTTATGTACTAATCTATTTGTAGATTTTGGTTTTGTCTAGATTGGATCTTTTCAGCCTCTTGTATGTTCTTCTGGTCTTTATATTTATGTTATGTTATGTTATACAAACATCTATCTATTCTTCATGTATCATTTATTACACAAATCACCCAAAGATACATCTGATATGCGCACTATATAAAGTATCTATTTTTTTATGTATAATTTATTACAAAAAATATCAGAAAGTAGACAAATTGCACTAGACAATTAAGATTTTCTTTTCATAACATAGTTATGTGTGCATTTTTAAAACATAATTGTATACACTACTAAAATGCACAAAACCTTATTTAAGTTCTTTTTCTTTAAATTGTTTATAATGACACAAAAATGTTCAGTATTTAAAATGACATTTTAATTTTAATATTTAGAATTTCTTCTTTTTGCACCATTGCATGATACATAAATAACACATGCTTTATGTATATAGCTTATCAATACTTTATCTATATAATTTATAACTGATTATTAAAGAGATATTTGGGTGCAATCAGGTGCACACAAAATTACCCCAAGTACATCCAAATCCTAAGTGTATATTCTTTAGGTATCATGTAAAATATCAAAAGAATTGATAAGCTACTGTAGTTCAGATTATTTACCTAGATTACCAAGGTGTATTCAGTTGTTTCAAGTAACCCTGTATTTTATGTATGTAATTCTGTGAATTCAGGACAGCTTGGCTCATTGCAGAATTGGTCCACAACTGTTCTCAGCTAATTATGAATTCAGACTTCCAAATCAGCCCATTACGTACTCTGCCTACCTCTAGGTCAGTCCAATATTTAAGCAATAGTAATTACCATATAATATACTTTATCAATGGTCATTTCATATTATTTGTTTAATCTTTATCTGTTTCTTTATTTGATTTGAGTTAATTATATTGTATTACCTTCAATTACTGTAATTATGTTAAACTTGTTATGGTCAACCAAGAGAGAAAGAATGGGGAATTTCCACACACGCACAGAATTGGCCAGCATGGTGGTATATATATATATATATATATATATATATATATATATATATATATATATATATATATATATATATATATATATGTATATATATATATATATGCAGATACTCGTTCTGGCATCTCACAATCATAATCTCACTCTTATATTTTAAGTTCTGATCGATTTGCCATTTATCATACTTGTCCAATAGAGTAAAATCAAGTACGACCGCGTGACGTTATTAAAAGATTTGTGACAAAAATTGGTAAAAACTAAATAATTCCTATTCAATTGCTTAAATCAAAGTCTGTTTTGCTTTCAATTAGTATTTAAACAACTACAAATCATAATATCGGGGTGTACACTGATATATACGCTAGCATACACCGAAAACGTGTAAATATGTGTATGTTTCGGTTTTTAGCGTATTTTGGTGTTTCTAGCAACAGTATATATTCGAACTTTTTAAAAGAGGACACTCCGGACCGAATAGGATGACATGTCCAGGAAAACAGAACGTATGGCAACCCTAGCACTACATGTAAGACATAGAACATGTTGATTTTGTTTAGACGCCCACAACATACATATCAGCGTCAGGTCTTACATATAGGACTAATGACAACCCTAGATTTATCTGTGTATCGGATATTATAATGTAATGAAGAACCGACTCACGACTGTTGTCAATGTAAACGATTCTTGCTGGAGTGACTAACTTGGTAACCTTAAACCCTAGAATAATAAATTACAACTTACCCTGGCTGCACTAGTGGAATCCGCCAATCCAAAATCATTTTCCATTGTATCAGATCTACTGTTTGGTAACAAAACGGAAAAGACGGTAGAAATGTATTATATGTGCAGTAAGTTTGGAATGTACAAGTTCAGGAAAGGTTACTCTTACTTACTTAGTAATGGGCAGTAACCGTGTCTTAAACGGGGGGAGGGGGGGCAGTGTGGTTCTTAGTTTATAAATAATATTTTTTTTTAACTTTTGTAAATGCATAAACAACAATGTAATATTCTGAAACGCACCGAAAAGTTTATATGATAAATCATATACCAAAAGTGAACAATATGGATTTTATTTAACTTACGAATTCAGGTTTTTTTTTAATTACTTGGTATGCACTGATCTTTGCAAATTTTACTGTAATGTTTGACATGACAGAAGTTCGTATAATTACGGTCTTAAAATAAGTAATAGCAAATAGTGAGAAGCAACAAGCTTTGTAGAATGCAACAAATAATTCATTTTCAAAGAATAGAAAGTGAAAATGGAGACAAAATTACGGTATTTCGAATTAAATCCCAAATAACCATAGAATTGCTAACATAAATCCTAATGAATAAAGTTCTTAATAAACTTTAGTGGTATTTCAAATAATTTCCAACGCTGAAGGTGTTGATGTGCCTGTAGTGGCATGTAGTCTCTAATGATGTACCCATGTAATCAATTGTAATAATGTACCAACAGTCTTTTTGTTGAATCACAGTCATAAATTCAAGTGTTCCTCCTTTGAATTCACTATAATTCCCAGTTAATGTATCTTTCCAATAATATTATCGATGACTACTTTGTATTTCCAGAGAATAGTAAATAATTTCACCCAAATCAAAATCTGAATACAACAATATAAATGATTACTGCCCTGATGTTATTGCACGAGAAATTAATATTCTAGTAAACAAGATTGTATTAAACAACAACAACAACAACAAAGACACAAAAGAATAACCCGGATGAGGGCCAATATTTCATTTCTAGAAAAATCTTAGTTAAAATTAGAAGGTATGTTACTAAAACTACAATGGAAGAACATGGTAAACACAATGTCATTGACTCAGACCAAGATAAATATGTTTTCTTCTATTGATAATGATCCTAATACTAAACCCCCACTCATAGAGAAAATATTAGCTATATAATACTAGATTCCGACACAATGTAAGTTCATTAAAAGCTGATCTTTACCGTGTTCAACTTGCTGACACCCCTTTTTGTTCATGGAGTAGGATCGGAACCACCATGCGCTTTTTATGTTCTGTCCCAAGTACAGTAGAGAAAGCGATGAGTAGATGAGAAATTTGCTTTCAATACTATATGCAACTATTAGCTTAGTTTTACTGCTTTGGGAAAAGGGTGATACAAATGAAAAATATAGAATTTAGAATTATTTTGCATCATGTATGCAAATATATAATCGCTACCGGACAATTTCAATACTTTACTCAAATCGTGATTACTGTGTTTGTGCGTCTCTCTCTCTCTCTCATCATCATCATCATCATCATCATCATCATTATCATCATCAACATCATTCATTTTTATGTTGTCATGTTGAATATGTTGCGAGACTTGTATCTTGTGGGGAGAGACTACTTTAAGTTGTCAGAACTTGAGCCCAATCCCATTGTATCCTATTATAGCAAAAAATATGTTCAAACAAATAAACAATTAGCTATATATTTGTTGTTTACATAATAATAAAAAAACGACGATTTTGGTTAGGTGAAATATGAACTTTATTTTGGACAAGGCCAGCTACAAAATACATTTACATAACCATAGCTTATAATATATATAAAAGAACAGCAGCAGGGGGGGGGGCGAATCGGACATTTTGTCCAATCGTTATTTTGCTTAATTAATACTTTCTGCACTCAGCGGATCCGGTGTAGTCAGCGCCTGGTAAAAAAAAAACGACGACGGTCCATCCTACACGACGGTGACGTCATTTGGTTTAATTAATACCTTCTGCGAGCCGATCCCAGCGTCGTCAGCGTCCGGTAAACACAGCGACGACCGCGTCGATGTCATTTACCCCCCCTGCTGCTAAGTGGTTATTTACAATGAAAATTAGTTACAATTTAACCGAATATTTGGTCAAGTCCGATACGATATCGTGTCCGAGGGTCATGTAAATTTATCGTTACAAATCCATGTGGGGTCGACTGAGCATGACTAAAAAAGTTTCGAAAACCATTAAAGTCCATGTCACCGCCGCACCATGTCTGCCAAATATTTCGTAGCGTGTGTGTATCAACGCCGTTGAATACAGCAAGAATATTACAGTTGTCTCTGATTACTTTTGGAATCTGAGTGTATCGTTGAGTGACATATATCACGTCGGTGTTTTTATGCCTGCCTCTGGAAAATATCCTAGCTGGGTTTTTTTGATTGTCTAACATAACATCATCGTACACGACTAGATTGTTAACGTCGCCATCAATATCATCAATACCTGGTGCATCACTGATATCTGTAATAAACTCAATAACATTTTTTTCAGCGATCGCTGATGCATTCTCATTAAAATCTTTCAACACCTCGTAGCATCGTTGATCATCTACGCTAGGGGCGATTAAATACAACTTATCCCACTTCATCCATCTCATTATTAAATTAAGTAATAATTGCGTCTTGCCGGATCCAGATGGTCCGATGATAATCATCCGGATCGAGTTTGGTAACGCTGCAACATGCTTAACTGGTTCTCTCGTTTTAGTCGCCGAAAAATCAATTATATTCATATCTCTATACATAAATTATGGATCTATATTGTGTGAAGTGTAGAGTGCGTACTGGCACAAATGATATGACAACCGTTACAACGAGAAATAACAGATCGGCGCTTACTGGTAAGTGTGCACGATGCGGTACAAAGAAATTTAGATTTATTTCTATTAGACCCGGGGATGCTTTAAAAAAAAGCGAGGAGGTGATATTGCAGCCAAGTTATCAAAACTCCCCGGAACACCGTGGGCAAAGTATCCAGGAGAAAAGCACCTCCCAGGATATAGCTACTGTGGCCCCGGAACACGATTAGATATCAGACTCGATGATCAAAATCAGCCCAAACCCGGTGAGTATCCAATAAACGCTATCGATAAGGCGTGTCATGCTCATGATGTTGCTTACTACAAAAGTAGCGATCTGCAACAGCGTCATATCGCGGATGTAAAATTAATTCACGCGTTAAATGCTATTCCTGATAAATCATTCAAAGAAAAATTGGCTTCATGGTTGGTAAAATCGGCTATGAAAGGTAAATTAATGATTGGAAGCGGAGCTTCTCGCGCTGGTAATTGAAAACGCTAGCGTTTATAATAAGAACATGGAATCCATCTATTATTCTCCGAGAGGATACTGGAAGGGGAAGGCCGCAATTGGTAAACTCGCAAGCGCTGCAAAGGTAACAAAGGCCGTTGCGGATAATTGGTTATCCAAACAGGCTATATGGCAAATTTATCTACCACCGCCTAAACAAATCAACTTTTCGCGCTTTGATGACAGCGTACCTAATGAAGTTCATCAGGCTGATATACTATTTCTGCCGCATGACAACGGTTACAAATACGCGCTAACCGTAGTTGATGTTGCGAGTCGATACAAACAAGCGGAGCCGTTAAAAACAAAGTCAGCAACTGAAGTAGCCGATGCGTTTGAGCGGATTTACCGAAGGGGTCCTCTGCGCTGGCCAAATCTATTACAAGTTGATCCTGGCAATGAATTTCGCGGCGCTGTTTTATCAACGCTGAAACATCATAGCGTCGCGATACGACGAGGTCATACTGCGCTACATCGTGATCAGGCAATTGTTGAACGATTCAATCGGACTCTTGCTGAACGGTTATTTGGGTATCAATACGCGAAAGAATTCATCCAAGAAAAACGATCTCGTGAATGGGTCAAAAGGTTGCCAGGCGTAATTGCAGCGTTAAATAACGAGATTACCCGAGCAATCAACATGAAGCCCAGCGACGCGATTAAAAAAAAGTATATACCCGGAAGATCAAAAATAGATAGCGTTTCCAAGCCGATTCTCGGCGATGTCACTGTTAGATATCTGTATGAACCAGGAGAGCTTGAAGGCGGCAGAGCAAGAGCTACTGATCCTATTTGGAGTGTTACCACGCATAACATATCAACGATAACACGATCAACTGGTAGACCACCGATCTATAGACTGGATTCAACTGCTCCTCAGCGCGGATTTACTCGCGAGCAACTACAAGTGATACCTGACGATACTCAATTGCCCCCACGTGGCCTTAACTAGCGCCGTTGCGTCTATTGCACTCAAGACAGGTCAACCTCACATTACCACGGATATGACCGAAACTGTTATCGATCCTGTCCACGGTAAATTGGCGAGCGTCTTTATCCGAATAACGCCAGCGCATTACACAATTGCAACTCGCGCAGTGATTATTCTGTTGTTGTCGTAACGCAATTATTAATTCGGCATCAATATCAAAACGCCGCTGTTTTTTTTTATCCTGTTGGCGGTAACCCGAGAGTTTTCTATCAATGACGCTGGCATCAATAATGTCATCGTTGTCACTGGCTTCGTCAATAACAATTCTTCGAAGCTGATTCATTCTCCGTACTCTGGATACTGCAAGATAGACTAGATTTGACCATTCGATGCGATTATCAACCATCCAAACAATTGTATCCGTGATGGTTAATCCCTGCGAGGAATGTATTGTCGTTGCGTATCCTAGCGTCCACGGGGATTTATCAGCACGTAGCGCGTCCTCGACGACGCTGATATCAACGAGCACAATATCATTCAGCACAAGAATTTGTTTTTTTGTCCCTGACGCTGTCGGGCCCGGGATTTCAACTTCAATGTTCTGCCGCCGTGTGTCCGCGGGTCTATAACATAACGGCACTGGGCGCGTTGGAAACTTTTCCTTATGCAACGCAAACAACTTCCGCTGAAGTGTGTCTCTGACTATCTTTCTACTCGCTACAATCAAATCGTTTGGTCTCCATGTTTCCCAGAATTCATTTAACGGCGTTTCCGGAATCACCTCGCGGATTATTTCACATTGAACTCTATCCGGCTGTAATCTGATTAATTTTTTAACCTCGCGCAGTTGTTCATCAAGTGCTCGGTAATCAGTATCGGTTTCTTCATAATAGTCCACAAAACCTTTTAACCAATCATGTGGACCCTCGCCGACAAATGGTGGTGGTTGGCCATGGTCGCCACACATGATTACCGCTGTATTCGCGCGCAGCAACCACTCAAGAAACATTTGTAAAGTATCTAACGAAACAGTACATATCTCATCCCAGATGATAACTTCAGGAATAAATTTTTCACCCATTCGATCAGGAGTCCACTCACCGCCGCTGTATCGAAAAAAGCTGTGATAAGTAACGGCGTCAACATTTCGTTGTTTTATCTCTCGCGCTAGTCTATGGGTCGGTGTAAGCACGATTATACTTGCCCGCGTTCGAAATAATTCAATTGCCCGAGTCGTCTTTCCTGACCCGCCACAGCCGCTTAAATAAACTGTTTTGTGTCTACAAATTGGATCAGAACACGGTGGTGCATTAGACCATTCTGATAAATTATCACCGCGTAAGTAATTGTTTTCAACGGTGACATTTGCTGACGGGGAATAATCGCGTCGTATTTCGTTTTTAATTCTCCATATACCCCAACTCTCGTCCGGACTAGTAAACTCGGCTATGTTTCCCTTGTACTTTACGTCTATATAAAATGAATCAATCGCAACTCTAACCGCGGTGTCGGGAAATCTATTTATCATCGAGAATAAATTGATAGCGGCGTAACCCAGCATAGACGCCCTCAAATGTGGATATGCCGGGCTGTCTCCATCGCTGTAGGAAACAACTGTACCCAACTTTGTTCCATTGGACAGCAGAGCTGTTTTGCAGTTCACGTATCTATTTTTTGCCACTGCGTCCTTGATTACGAAATCATATTCTGCGTCATCTATAATCAGCCGTGAGCAATATCGTTTGTAGTCGCAGTTTTTTCCACCTTGTGTGAACTTACCGATTATCCTTCTACCGAGATCTTTTGCCTCGCGGTTTCGTTGGTTGAATATCTTTTTGGACCATTCGATGATATATTCCTCGTCGGCATCAATGTGTTTTCTAGATTCGTCAATTATGCTATCTAGACGCTCTGGTTCTGGTAACCAGACTTCAGTCTGCGCCCGATATGATATAATCGCGTCGCTGACAATCAACGATACAAGCATGCTACAATCAATCATATACCGTAGCAGCGCTATTGGCAACCACTTCTTTTCAGCCATGTGTCTACCGATCCAAATATAACAACAGCGATGAAGTCCTGCTGCGAATTCAAATGATACTATGCGAGCGAATCCGGTTAAATCAAAATCAGGCAGTGGTCCATTAATAGCAACACGAGTCATTTCATGTCTGGGGTGTCCAAATCGTTTGAAATACTCAGCGGCGGATCCATACCCGAGAAAACTCGCTGGATAACAGGCAACCATATCAACGGAAATCATAGCGTCGCGGTTGTATTCAGTGTTCCATAGTCCACCGTGATAGTATTCCAAACAACTGGATTGTACATCCGGTAGAAATTCCTTGCGCGTTGGTCTCCACGCATTTTTCCTTGCTGCAACATGAGCCGCAACCGATGGAATCGTAAAACAATTTGTTAGCAGTTGTTCATCATGCTCTTCAAATTCCATGGCGGTTTTTTTCATCTTGTTGTGAAACGCTTCAGTGCGATATAATTCACCGTTTGGTCTTACAAACTGATCAAAGGTATCCGCATCGTTTTCAGCGCTGCGAAGTAACCACACTGACACAGGGTCGTTTTTACACAAGCAGGCAATAGCATCAAATAGTTTCCTCTCCGCGAGAAAACCATCCTCTCCCAGGAATTCCCCCGGGATAGACTTTACTGTTCTATCCCGTGGAAATATTGTGACCGCGGGCGTCCACGCGTGTTCGTTATGATCAATAATTTTGATTGGGGCTCCCTTTGATTTATACTTTGATTCGTATAATACTTCACCGGTTATCGTTGTAACGGTTATTGGAAATCTCAGCGACGTTTCTAATTTCGTTATGTCGCTGATGGTTGCTCCTCGCTCGCGTACTGTCTCCTCCCATTGGTTTATTTTGCTACGTCGTAAATCGGTCAGTTTATTTCCTCGACACGCATTTGTAAAATGCTCTATTACTCGTTCTGCTACACAATTTATCCCCGTTGACTGTTTCATCGGCGCTAGTTTTCCGATATCAGGTTTCTTATTTAACGGGTATATTCCATAGACAACTGCTGTTTCAGGATACGCTCGTTCATAGTATGGTCTGTCAATTCCGGTTAACAGCCCTGGCTTGGAGTCGCGGCTAACAATGACTGTTTTCTTATCGCTGAGAACCGGTTCAAATTTATCACGTATGATCCAATTACCTTATTCCACCCGGACAATGAATTTTACTCTGAAGAAATACCTTTTACCGTCAAGTTGTGATATTATCGTTGCTGCGCGGTTGTCGTTCATGGTAGCATCAACAACACCATCAATTCGAAATGTTGACCAACTATGAGATGCACCATCACGCTTGAATTCATTGATACAGTCGCGTATTTTATTCAACAGGGTTCTATCGTTTATTAACGCTTTTGGTGCGTCCTTGAGGACTCTATCGAGATTGAACTTAATATTTTTCCAGGGCTTAATTGCTGCTAATCTCTCAAACTCTTCCATATAATTAAAACAAGTATTTAAATGAAAGAATATAGTATAATGAATCACTGCAAATGGTTGATGATTGGGTCGATAACCCCGTGCAATAAATCATGTAGAGGTGAATTCTGCGGGTATCATTTACAAAGCGTTCGTAATGGTTCTCTTGGCCCCCTCCCGTGCTTGGTTTGTCACGTTGGTGTAAGAGGAAAATCGCAGTTGTGTATCAATTGTGGCGGAAAGCGATACAGGGAGTTAAAACGCTATTATGACAAGCGAATAAAAAATGCCGTCATTGACCCCACCGCAGACTTCGTCATCAAAACTCCTCAGGACTACATTGAAAGGTTTATAATTAAACCAAATAATGAATTAGACAAGTAGTATTATTATACAAATGAACCAAGAATTTCAGCCGCATCCCGTCCTCGTTAATTACGAGGCATCTCGCGACGGCGTTGTTAGAAATTGTAGACTGAAGAAGCCGGTTGGATGGAAAAATAATCACGGATACTTGATGTTTGGTGCCGGAAAGAAGAAGTATTATGTTCATAGGGTGGTATTTGAAGCATTCAACGGATTAATCGAGGACGGTCTCGTTATTGATCATATTGATGGATGTCCTCAAAATAATTCTCTTATAAACCTGCAAGCTATCTCTCAGAGTGAAAATAGTAAAAAAGGCCAAACTGGTAAATGCTCAAAAAAAGCAAAAATCGTAAAGTCATTTGATACAACAACTCACGAGGAAAAAATATTTCAGTCGATGAATGAGGCAGGAAAATATTTCGATATTTGTAGAGCCTCAATACAATTTGTTGCAGAACGAGTATATCAAACAGCGATCTCAAAAAAGACGGGTCACAGAATTCGATTTTCATATATAACAGAAATCAGCGAGTGACAAGGTCACCGTGACAGTGCGAACGCTACAATAAATTGTCTCTTCCGGAAGAAATACCGGAAGAAAACGAATTATCCTACGGTTTCATCGAATGTTAACACACCTCGGGATTGATACGCGGGGTTCATTTTGTAAAATAATTTTTTTTTTTGATATTAGAAATAAGATGTTTTATAAGAATATGAATATCGAAGACATCAATAATATATTAACCGAGATTTTAAAATTAAAAAATCAAGGAATTGAATTATCTGATAAGCTTGATAACCAAAAAATATTGTCCGATTATGAAATTATTAACGAGCAATCAAAGAAAGGTCGATATACCTTGCCACGCGAGTATTCTTTTATAAAGCGATTACAATATACGATCAATGAAAACTTGTATGGCAATGACGTAAATGCATTTATTGGACTATTTACTGCCGTTGAGACAGTACGAAAAAAACTCGGACAGGCTTTTGAACGACGTCGAGAAATCTCTAATAAAATTAAAAACATTAGAAGGATTATAGACGAAAACTCCCTGGAGCCCCTGGGACATATCCCCCCCCGCCACACTCGGCGGGAAATTAGAAATTACGGAGCAATTGCAATAATGGTAGGCGAATCACTTACTACTCGGCTAGCCAGAGAGCGGCTAGTAGCGCTTAAAATGTTCATACCGTTACGAGACAGGGTCCGAAAACAACTTCAAACGCGGCAACAACTACAAACTGATTTTGCTGTTGGAAGCGAACAGCTCTTTGCTCCGGTAACTAAAGCGACCAAAGATGTTACGGCGGCAACTGTGCCCGTCCTCGGTGCGCTTGAAAAGATAGCGGCTCAGACCGAGCAAACAAAAAAGTCTCTGGAAACACTCCCTGCGAAAATAGCGGTTGCTACAACACGGAGGCCGCCACCACTCGCTATAACGGACCCACAAGAACCTTATGTTACAATAGCCGATGAAGAAGAACTAGGCGCCACCGCAAGAGAACCAGAAGAAGAAATACCGGAAGAAATACCGGAAGAAATACGGAAAGAGGGGAATATACCCCGTAATGTGCTTAAAAAGTCCGCAATAGATAAAATTAGAAATCTCGGCTACGAAGGATTAGTTGATTTTACTGTTACAAATTTTGCTAAGGACACACGAGATGAGCATATCAATAGCGGCTACGAGAAAAATATAAGGTCGTTAAAGGACTGGACAAGAATAGTGTATTTAGCAAGTAAATATAAAAATGAATTACCACCGCGTGATAATAATTATATAATATTCCACAATAAAGTAAAAAGTGAAAGACCAAAACACGGAAAAGGATACTCTGTTGGTAAAGACGTTACTTGTCCTGGTAGTGTTCTCAGTGATATATCACGGCTAGAAATACTAGTCGGAGGAAAACGAGCCGGAAATAACTCTCCGGAAATAATCAATGAGGCCGCTGATATTTGCAGGCGGTTATTTGCCGGTGGTATCATGGACATTAATGCATATCGAACGCTCATTGACGAGTTAGTGGATGATTAAAAAAATTATAAAATTGTCGTTTTTTGTCGGTTTTTGGTCGTTTTTGGTTGGTTTTTACGGGTGAAAACCCCAGGAAATCATTTAGAGAAAATCGATGTTTTTTACCAAAAACCGGCAAAAACCAACCAAAAACGACAAAAAATCGACAAAAATTGACAAAAATTGACAAAAACCGTGGATTTTTACCGCCGATGAAAACCCCAGGAAATCATTTAGAGAAAATCGATGTTTTTGACAAAATTTATGATTCGGTAGTGGGGAGGGAGGTGATCAATCACTAATTGGAAAACACTGGTGTTTTTTATAATAAAGATGATTATACACTACAACCATGATAAACCAGTCAGCGTCTACGTGGTAAACTCACGATTGCCCGTATACCGCGCGTGGTACGGAGACGGTCTCGGTAGCACCATTGCGGGGTTATTTACAAGAATGGCTCCAAAAGTGGAGCCGTTAGCTAAACAATTAGGAATGAAGGCTATTGATGTTATTCGTGATAAGGGTATTAGTGCTATTGGAGACGTTGCCGGAAGGGTGGTTTCTGCAGCACGAGATAAACTAATGTCGTTGGTAAAATCCAAGGGATTTTCACGAAAACAACCGGTGATGCCATCAACGACAGTGATGCCTGCAAATGTCAGTAAAGTAATAAATAACGCCGTGGAAGAAAAACTAGCGTCGTTGGTAAACAATAATCAAGATGACATCGCAAACATAATAGCGGGAAGTGGTTTAAAACGACGACGATGATTTAGATGCATCAGCGTATTATTAAATAAAATGTTTAAACGAACAGCTGACCCGGCGTTTGATATGGACGCACCAGTGCACAAGGATGATTCTGTCCGTAATTATCAATTTTATTCCTATCATGCAGTACAACCCAACATACGATCGCGAATTGAACTTCAAGTCCATGATACCAGTAAATATTTTTTACCGTGTGAAGCGTTTATTGAAATCGAAGGAGAACTTGTAACAGAGGCCGATACTCCTGCTGTACCAGCACCGTATCCAGATGGTACCAAAGTTGGCTTAGTCAATAACGGCGTAATGGCGCTATTTGAGAGCGCAAAATATCTCATTGATGGAAGAGAGATCGAGTCTATAGAACGCGATGTTGATGTTGCTACAACAATAATCGGGTTAGCAAGATATTCCGACGATTATACAAGATCAGCGGGTCCATCTATGATGTTTGCAAAGGATACTAGAAACACTGCTGGAAACTCGCAATTTGTGGTAAGACGACCAAGAAATAATGCTAATAACGCTGATGCTGATGTTGAGAATATGATTATAAACAGCGATCCTAATTTTAACATCGGAGCTGCAACACGCATATCAATGTTAACAGGGCCGCGTAGATCTTTCTCATGCGCGATTCCACTGCATCATATATTTGGATTTTGTAGGAACGTGCGAAAAGTTATCTACGGAGCAAAGCATACCGTGGTGCTTGTGCGAAAAGGTGATGATAGAAATGCAATTTGGAGAATTCTAGCGGATCTTGCGAATCCAAATAATGACTCTGGTAAAGTCGTTTTAACTAAAATATTATTGTGGATGCCAGTAATGACTCCATCCATTACCACAGAGGCACGATTGCTATCCTTTATGGAGCAGGGAGGAAAATCATTACTAAGTTGGCTAACAACAACAACAGATACTAAGCAATCAAATATCAATGGTGTATTTACATGGAACCTGGCATCACAACAAGGCATTTCGGCTCCGCGTCATATATTTGTTGCGTTGCAGGATATGACGAGAGTTGATAATCAACTATCCAGCCATATGATATTTGATCGATTAGGCGTTACTGACGTCTCGCTGAGAATAAACGGCCAGCAGGAACCATCTGAGGATATACAACTTAATTACGGTCAAAACCATATTGCACGCGTGTACCATCGGTTGCTGTCGTATATGAGTCGTGATCAAAACGTCGACACTGGTTTGCAAATATCACAACATGATTTCAAAGAACTATATCCGATCTATTACTTTTCGCTGGAACATCTTGATTTAACAAGACAATCCGTCGTTGATATACACTTCCGAGCTAATGTAACTCGCGGCGTTATTGCCGATTATAGAGCGGTTGCTGTCATTCTCAGCGATAAATCAATGCTGTTGGAAGGCGTTGGTGGACGAATGAGAATCGTTGATGCGCCAGTGGAAAACATGTAATTGAAAACATAAACGCGTTTACAATAAAAATGTCGTATAATGTTGTCGGTGTAGAGTTGACCGATGGTCAAGTCAAGAAATTACGATCAAAGTCGGCTAAACAATGCGGAACCACAATAACGTTAAAGCCGTCACAGATGGCAGGTGGTAATCATAAGATATCGTTGACGGCGCGTCAAATAAAACATTTCAATGATGCGATGAAGAATAAAAAGGGTGTTCAAATAGATTTTTCGGCCGCAGCGATTAAAAACATGGAAAAGACCGGTGGGATATTTCCGCTGTTAGCTGCGATTCCAGCGTTGATTGCCGCGGCGGCCCCAGCAGTGGCGAAGGCGGCTGCGTTAGGAGCCGTTGGTACCGCGGCGGGAATGGCATTGAAGAAGGCAACCGGGAAAGGCTATAAAAAAAAACGACCCGTAGCAGGAAAGGGTCTAAGACTACCGGGAACCCCGTATTCATGGTACTCGGGGAAGGGTCTAAGACTACCGGGAACCGTTTATTAACGCAAGAGTCAATGACTCCAATGTCTAATTTTGATTTAATAGATGCCGCAAACGCGTTAGCGATAAAAAACTTCAGAGGTGTTTTCATGAGGGATCAATTACCGACAAAACCAAGGAATATTGAAACCGGTATAATTAACCTCGATAAATCCTCCGGAGCGGGAACTCATTGGGTTGCATACGCAATTGATCCGCGTGCGATCGTCTATTTTGATTCATACGGGTTAGCCCCGCCAAACGAGTTCATGCGGTATATCCGGGCGTGTTCAGCCCCGGTTTTTTATTCCACGCTGCCAACACAACAATTAAGTGACCCACCGATATGCGGCCGTGAGGTATTGAACGTACTCGCGGCTATTTCATCATCGCGGAAACCACCTCATGTGGTTGTAAACGAATACACTAGTGGGGTCGTAGAGGCCCGGCGGGTTAATTAAAAACACTGTTTTTTTTAACAATAATAATGATTGATATCTGGGGACGACCGGTTTCGGCGCTGAAAAAACCCACGGAAACGCTCGCCACCGATGACATAAAAAACTAATCGAGGATGAAATCGCTGATACGTTAAATTTAACCAGTGTTGACCCGGGCGAAATAGTTGTATTTCAAGACCGCCAGGGTAAACTGAAATCCAGTAATGTGTCGCTGAATGACGTTTTAACACGAAATAATGATGCCGCCGAGAACAATATCGTGTTGTATACCGATGACGGACGACTTAAATCAGGTGAATCCATCTTGACGATAAATGGAAAAATAAGTACACTTGGCAACAATTATATATCCATGTCGGATTCGTTAAAAAATTTGTATGATAGACTTAACGCGCAAGCAAATCAGTTCGAGGGGATACAAAAGTCTGTCACCGATATACAACTCACTACTGCTAGTTTTTTTGGAACCCCGACGGTAACCGAACCGAATCTTGTGGGGATAAAAAATACTATTTCGGAGTTTACAACGCTGTCGGGCCAATTTTACACGTTACGAAAAAATTTTAACAGGGCTGATAACACCATTGATAAATTCTTTGGTAAAAAAAATACCAGACCGGATGAAATTACAATAACTATAAATGATATCACTGCGTATGGACAGGAAATAGAAACAATCAAAATTGATGTTAAAACGATCAAAGCGGGTTTATACGTGAATGAACGGGAAATAGAAATAATCAAAAATGATGTTGAAGCGAACAAAAGGAGTGTAGACGCGACACAGGAAACAGAAAAAATCAAAACTGATGTTGAAACGATCAAAGCGGGGTTATACGTTCATATACAGGAAATAGGAACAATCAAAACTGATGTTACAGCGATTAAAGACAGACTACCGGAAATGACAAAAATAAAAATCCCTCATGAAAACACCATCAACACAGTATACACGATTCATCATGGATCATTCGCTTGGACTCCTACACAGAATACAGTAGAAATCACCGCAACCGTCGAGGGTATTTATCGATTGACACTGGTTTCAATGATGCAGTTTAATATATTATCGTCGAGTTCATCCGGGTTTAACAATACAATATCAACAATTATAGACAAGGACGAAACTGAACAGTTTACAATTTATGCCGTCGATAGACATTTAACCGGGGCAAACATTACATGGTATGTGGAATTTGTAACGGATCTAAGTAATTAAAAATACTAGCTCTTTTAAAATAAAAATGACCACCAAGGTAATTGAATCAGAGGTATCACCGACGTCACATCAATATCGATTCAATACCGTAAAAGAATTTTCCGCGAATTTGAAAACGCTTTCCGAACAATACCGTGTAAAAATAAAAAAATACCGCCGAAAAATAACCACCATCGACGCGGTCGTGTACTCGGTGTCGGGTATAGTAGCCGGTACCGGTGTTATTTTATCCACGGTGACCATGATGGCCCCGATCGCTGTTCCAATCGTTATGTCCGCGGCGACAACAATTGCTGGAGTCGCCAACGCAATCACTAGAAAGATATCATCGTGTGCTCAGAAAAAACTCAGCGAGTATACAGTAAAACATCAAATAGTATCCGACGCGTACTCGAAATTATCCGGGTTTATCTCGTTGGCGATAGATAATTCGTTTATATCCGATGCTGCATTCTCCACGATGGTCCAGTTGTATGACTCCGCGATGTCAAAAATCGAGGATTTTCAACTGGAAGCTGGAAACCACGTGGCTGAAACAACTTCAATGGGCTTAAAACATTCTCCTGAAAACAAGCAGGTTGTTGAAATTAAACAATAGAAACGACGAATAATAATAATGTCGCTGAACCCCGAATGGTTGCAATTATTTCAACGGATCGCGGAGAACACCACTCCGGTACAAACAAATATGATATCGATAACATCAACGAAGCCAGAATTCAGTGTAAACTTCCCATCACCGGTTCCAGTGAAGGAAATAGCGCTGGCAAAATTGCGAATATATCACAGTTGGCCTAATATCCGAGCGGAAGCATTTAACGGACAACAACCTAATAACTCGCTGATTTTTGCATGGACAAATAAACCCGATGGGACCCCAGACTGGAATGAGGTTACAATACCAACTGGGTCATACCAAGTAGAACAAATCAATAAAGAATTCCAACGCAGGATAAAATTGATCACAGGAAAAGAATCAAAAATCGATATTACGGTTCATGAACCGACGTTATCATCGACGATTGAAATAAACACACCGGGGTATATGGTTGATATTTATAACAGTTCAATAAGAACCATACTAGGTTGGCCCGAGAATCCACCTAATGAAATCCCCGCGTATTTGCACACAAATGTGCAATCGTATCATGAGATTAATCCTAGTTATCAAGATGAATTGTCTATTATAAAAAACACGTTATTACCCAGCGGGTTTATATTTCAAGACAGGAATACCATGCAATGGTATTTTCCGTATAAGCAAACTCCTGAATCGTCCGCCAAGGTCACAGTTCGTTTAAATGATATCACTGGTGCGTTTGCCGAGATTAATCGTAATTACCAATTACAACTAGAACAGCTACGGAAAACAAAAGCACGAAAACGCGTTGAGGTGTTAAATCAACTTATATCAGACATGGAATATATCAATGAACGAATCGTTAAGACAACATCTGCTAACAACGATGATAATAAACAAAAATTCCTAACCGAGTATAATATCACAGAAGCCGATTTACCCGATTTCAAGTTTCCAGGATACAACGCGCCAGAACTAAGAAAGTCTCTTAATGATTTTCTCGGTCCATCAACTATCCTCAAACACGATAACGGAGATGGTGGTAGGCATATTGCTCCATACAACGTAAATATCGCATCGGTGATAGCAATCAATCTAGTGTGCGATGTTATCGAAGGGAGTTACCAGGTAGATACCAAGCAATCAAATCAAGCTCAACAGGGGTATATCCTTTATTCATTTTCACCAACAGCCCCTCCCGGATTCTTAATCGTTGAGAGCCCAATTAATCCGGTCTATATGCGATGCCATAATCGGTTTTTAACGAGAATTAATTTTAGACTTACCGATCAGTCAAATAACCTAATTGATCTACAAGAGGAGGAGTTAGTGGTTACTCTATTTGTGAGATCATTGTAAATAACCACTTAGCAGCGGGGGGGGTAAATGACATCGACGCGGTCGTCGCTGTGTTTACCGGACGCTGACGACGCTGGGATCGGCTCGCAGAAGGTATTAATTAAACCAAATGACGTCACCGTCGTGTAGGATGGACCGTCGTCGTTTTTTTTTTACCAGGCGCTGACTACACCGGATCCGCTGAGTGCAGAAAGTATTAATTAAGCAAAATAACGATTGGACAAAATGTCCGATTCGCCCCCCCCCCTGCTGCTAGAACAATAACAAACAATGCAATTTAAATATACATAACAGTATGACATAACAATACGACATCAGTACCATTTTATATCCAATTTAGAAATATCATTTTGGATAATTGAGTCATTTCATAATTTTGATAATTTGAAATAATTTTCATTTTTGGATTTCCTTATGTTCAGTTTGGGATTTTGAAATATTACTTTTAAGAAGTTTCTTGTTTTAAATTTTCAGCGCGTTTAAAGTTGTCCCCCACCCCAAATTGAAAGAAAATTCACATACAATTGTTTAAAAAATATGGTTTGCGCAATGTGATAATTTGTAGTATATGTAGTATAGGAAAGCAATTTACGATTCACTGGGTAGTATTTAATGATACAAAGTTGAGAATGCAAGTAGGTTTGGATTGGGAAATGTTTCTCTGTGTTTATAGTAATTCCAACACAGCTAAAGAAAAGGATAGTTTCAGAATTGAAAGTTCTATATGATTTGCGTGTTGCAGAAAATGAAATAATATGTAAATAAATTAAGAACACAAAATATTACTGTAGGTTATCGCAAAAAGAAATATTTTATATAAATTTAAAAGGTACTCATAAATTCATGTGGCTGTCTACTGATCAACAGATTAAGATGAGCGATAATCAGAATAATTAGGGGTACAAATTGGGGAGAAAATTAGTGATAAAATTCATCTAATCAATCGTAGCAAGACATTTTTACAGTTATCTCAAAGCCGAAAATAAAATTGCAAGCCACCGACCCAGAAAATTAAATTGTTGATCCCTAACATATTGGCGGTAAAACGTGGTACGTACCCCGGTATCCAGCTGTTATTTAGATCTGCACAATAGATTTTATAAAGACCAAATTCAGGAACATATGTCGTTATATTTACCACAATCAACTACGATCATGAATTTATGAATATTTTCAGATGATTTTAATACTTCAACTTCAACTAATATGCAATGGTTCAAGAGAGTGGTAGGCCTAGTGTAGATACTATTAAAAAATAAATTAAAAACAGGGATAGCAATTAAATCATTAGCGGACAATGGTGCGAACAATGTTACAAGAGACACTTTTTGGAATGCTGCAAACGCAAGTAATTTTTTTTATTAACAAACTCGTTTATAACGTTGGTTTTGCATAAAGATTACTTCTAGCAATAGGAAATAAAGAAATATGTATGCTGTCGGTTCAGTTTTGCCCGTCACCCCTGCCGGGGTATAGGCCGCCCACAAATGATCGCCATTTCCACCAAAGTCACTTCCCAATGGGCTTCGTGGTCTAATTGGATGGCCTGATGTAATTTGGCCGTGTAACAACACAAAGTTACACATTTTGTTACACATTTTGATGATAATGGTTTCATTTCTGGATATACTTACTCAAAACTAATGTACTCCCACTTGAAGAGAAAAAAACCATGTTTAATAGCATCAATCACATTTTCAAAGATATTACCATCAATATTTGTCATTTTTGCCCTGCTAACGTTACAGTATTTGTCGGGAGTGTTAGTTTGTCAATTATGATATTATCAAGCACGATTATTTTTGTTGTTGTTTTTTGTTGTTGTGTGTTTCATTATCCAAATCTTCTGTAGGAATAACATTTTCAAGTGCGTACACAGTTAACAGTCACTGTAAGCAATATATATATATATATATATATATATATATATATATATATATATATATAAAGCAAGAAACTATATAGAGATAGATAGATAGATGGAGAGCGAGAGAGAGGGGACATGTCTGTATTAGTTTTAGTAGTTAGAAACGTTTAGAAAGCATAATATGATTGTAAAGGAATTTAAGATAATGGACAGAAAAAGGATAAATATTTTAATGTTCCAGAATTATGAAAACCAGATTAAATCCCTGTGTATAATATATGCATATGCTCACTTTTAAACATTTAATATAAAAAGTTATTAATAAAGGCTATGTCCTTTTCGTCTTTGTCTTGGGGTTCTGCTTCCACGGTATCATCCCATTTCAAAGATTCTCCACTATTCAAAACGGGATAACAGTCTTTCATGGCTTCTAATAGTCTAGAATGACTTCTCTCAAACTTTTGATTTCTTGGTATTATCGAATTCGGCATACAGGATGACGTTCACCGTGTTGTTTACGGGTATTGACTTTGCAAATTGAAGTTCCACACGAATCTGTCCCGATTTTATAGGGTGGAAATGTCCCTCGTCGCTGCCTTGGTCTGGGGTGAAATCAAAAGCCCACAAAGTGTAGCCTTCTGCATAATCCTCGTACGTAATGCCGTGACTATCACTGGTTCCTAACTGTCATGTGGCTTCGTACAGGCACAAGTATGACCTTGAATAATTCTTCTTCTCGTCACTAAAGTCAGGTTTGAAAGGTCTGGTACACAAGGTTTTGCCATCTCAACCGACTTCGATCTTGGACGCATTGTAGTGCTGAAACTCATAAGGATTTTCCTCGAAGCCTCCATCGAAAGCTGTATTTTTGACGATACGAATGATCAAACGTTTGGGTAACTCGAACCTATCAGCAATGGCGTCCACCAAATGTTCAATACTAAAATAATAGCCTGACGCAATTTTCAGCGTGTAGATGCTGAATCATGGATTGCTTGCTGACTTTGTGTCATCTGAAAACCCGATTTTATTTATTTCTTGTTGCAATTGGGCATTCAGGATTTCGACCTGGAAAGTGTTTTGCTTTTCAGTGATGTTTTTGATTTGTCTAGGGTGAATCATTTCCACCAAAGTCACTTCCCAATGGGCTTCGTGGTCTAATTGGATGGCCTGATGTAATTTGGCCGTGTAACAACACAAAGTGTTGTTGGAAAAAAACCTCCAAGGAACTGTCACTGGGTAAGGTTAAGTAAAATTGGTTTTTGTTGTTGTTGTTCATAATTCCAGGGGTCACTGTTTGAGGGGTCACTGGAAGTCAGAGGAGTGTCTCCGCCCAAAATGTTGTTGTTATTGGGGTGGTGATTGACGTTGGACGCAAGACTCCCGTTGTTTCCGTTCGAAGAGTATTTCAGGGAAGGATTGGGAAGAAGGTAACCGATTCAACTGCTCAATAAAACAGTCCACAATTGCTTGTCTCCTTGTGCAAACTCAAATTGGCAATGGCCGCACCGATGACACAATATACCACAAAGATTTGGCAGAAAAAGACGATTTGTGTTTTAGGCACATGTTCTCCACACCACACCCACACGGGTTGTTTTTGTAGATCTTGCAGAGAAGAACTCGGCGAAGGAGTGGTCACTGCGGTGGTAGCGGTAGCTGAGGCTGTGTGGAAGGGCATGATGGTCACTTCTTTTTATAGTCGATGACTTGCGAGGGTATCCTTTCCAACGCGCTTTAGACATCTTTTGACACGTCGTTTACCCACTTTTTAGGGTTCTTCGTTCGAGAATGCTTTCGATATCGTACACTTCGTCTTCTTTTCTGGTCACACGTTGTAACTCGGGGAAGAAAAACGTTCCTATTAACACTTCCCCGTTCATGTCTTCCAATTTATAGACGGCAGGATGACAGCCTCGCACTCGTCCAGTGACACGAAACAATTCGGTGGTCGAGTTGGGTAATTAGCCTTTGTCGAAAGTGCGTTCGGTTTTGCCAATGCGCACCCAATCTCCTGTGGACAAGACTCCACTTTTCTTGGGGACAGCCACCGTCGGAGACTTACCAAACACACCCTAGAAAAGGGTCACTTCATTCTCGGGAGTCACTTTTTTTTTGGGGGGGGTGCATGTCCAATGCTTCAATGGTAAGATTGGTTTTACGCTTGAACCAAGTGTGGTAAGACGTCGACGTACTTGAGAGTGTGTTGATGTGTACAATACTTCCACATGCGTTCTTTCAAAGTGCGTTGAAAACGTTCCACGATGGATTTGGTTTCGGGATTCTCGGTGGTGAAAAAATGAATGTCTCGTTTCTTTAATTCTTTTTGGAAATCTTGGTTCAGAAATTCGATGCCTTTGCCAGATTGCCATCGAATAGGGTGACGTCCGCTACGTTTCAGCACCAGTTGGAGGGCTGGCACTAACTCACTGCTCGATTTGGAAGTCAATGACACGATCCAGGGAAATTTGGAAAAGACATCGATGACACAAAACAAAATTGTGTAGCCACGACTGTAGGTGGCCAAATGACAGACATAGGCTAAATCGACGTGTCACTGATGATCAATTACCTCCACTCTAGTGCAATTTCTGGAAACTTTTCGTCGAATGGGTTTATGTAAAGTATACGTGCCTTGTTATTGTAATCATCGTTGCACTTGAGGTAAACGGAGACTTTTCAGTCGAGTTTTGGCAGCACGATGCAATTTCTGAACTCCTCCGTAACCTGCAGGATGAGATGGATCGTTGTAAATGCTGGCTAACACCTTCTCCATTTTTTAATGTCACACACTCTTCCCTGATGATACTTTGGACGGGGTGAAACGGATTTACGTGTCGAAAGTGCCACGGGAGTAGAAGTCAAAGGTAGTGGTGGAGGTGGTAATGAAATGGCTTTGGTCTTCTTTTCTTTTTTCACTTCTGGCTTCCCTTCTTTTTTTTCACTTCTGTCGAAGGAGGAGTGGATATCATCTTTTTTAAAAAAAACTTTCAGTTCTTCTCGTTGAGGTGTGAGGGAAGGGGTTAACAAGGACGCTGAAATCTTGCTAGGAATGGGAGCTGCTGACGGTGTTTGACAGACTTCTCGTACCTCTTCTTCCTCACGCTTTCGTGGGGTTGCGTATGTCTTGACCGCTGCATGTGGTGGTGGTAGTGGTGGTGGTGGACTTTTCATCAGGGTCTTAAAATCTTTCAGAGTGGGTAGAGCTGTTTCGTCTAAATCTTTCTCGTGAAAGAGTTGTAGTCGTTGCAAGAGCTGACCGTACTTTTGCGATTTTTCTCTTTCGGACAAATCGTTGTAATCCATCAACGTCTGCAATTCGTGTTGTAACTGAGACATCTCTGTCAAACGAGGATTGGGAGGCAAATGCGGAGTCCGTTGTTCTTGCCATCGATGTTATTCCATCCGCCGTTTGTAAGGCAGAAGAGCCAGTTTTCGTCCTTTCATCGGATTTCAAAGGTCACGTCTGAGATTTTTGGAGTGCAGATGTCCTTTTAATCTTCTTGGTCCTTTTTTATCTTGCACCCACGAATCCTCTCAGCATTGTTCCCAATACTCCTTTCAGCAAGGGTCCTAACAACAGGGGTAAAATTCCTCTGCGTTGTACCAACATCTTCTTCTTTTGACGAATGGGTATTTTCTTTTGAACCATGTGGCGAAGAACGTTACAATGTTTGGCTAAGCATTTTTTCTGGTGTTTAGACAAAGGTATCGTGCCTTTCAAGACGTTCAACAACATTCGCACACAGTATCGGCGACATCTTTGGAGGCGGTTTGAATGGGTTTTTGTTTCGCATGGGGTGGAAAAGCTCTGGGCAGGATAGACAACATGTCCCTATGTTTGATTAAACGAGGAAGCAGTCCTTTCCTTTTCTTTCCGTTGGGTGTAGAAGAGGGATAGCTTCTGGGGGTGGGGGTGACATCTTTGGGTGTTCAGGAGCACAAAAACACTGATTCCCATTATGTTCTCATGCCTTTTTTATACTGGAACGCGTCGCCACTGATTGTCTAAGCGTCGTATCAACTTGATGACAGGCATCACGCGTCGCAACGGACTAAATCGGGACAGTTCTTGCTTGGACAAGTACAGTAAACCCTGTAACATGCCCGATCTCTCCTGGACTTTGATTTAGGGAGCAGGAACTTTGTGAGCAGCTGCCGCCGAAGCTAAAGAGGTGGAGGCTGTCATCGATGGAGAGGTTTTTGGAGACGCGGGTTTTCATTGTTTCATCAAATGAGGAAGAATGGATGTGTGTGTCAAATTGGGTTTAGCTGACATCACCAGCAACGGAGAAGTGGAAGAACCTGAGGCTACTGTAGACGTGGTCACCGTCTCTGCATGTCGTGGTTTGCGAATGTAAGATTGCGTCCTGGTTGACGTGTCTCTCTTGCGGGTAGAAGCTGTTTCTGGGGACTTTTTCTTTTTTGTGGGCTTTTCATTTTCTGGGGTTGTGACCTGGTCTTGACACGGTTGTTCTTTTTCTTCTTTGGGCTTCGTTTGTTTTGGTTTTTTTTTGAGTGATCTTTTTCTTGGGGAGAACTTTGGGGGCATTAGGATCCCATCTTAAGAGGGAGCGAATGATGACACCTCTTAGAGTACCTCTCCCATCAGGTTTGAAACTGATTTACTTTTTGGTTTGAGTGTCGACGCGGGGATCGGCCAGTTGGGTCAAGGCTACTTTGTTTATATCAAACAAGCGTTTGGTTTGATGAGGGATTTGAATGATGCCTTGCAGTAATTGAAGTGCTGTCACCGCAAACCATCGTAAGACTTCTTTGAAACTGGCTTCTAAGACACGAGCACGTATTTGTGGATTTTTTTCGCGACTGATGCCGTACCAGGCACGAATAAATTTGACGGGAAGATGAGACTGGAGGGATGTCATGTTGACACTGTGTGAGACAGACCTAAATTGTTTTTATAGATTTTTTTGTTAAGTCGACGACGAGGACGCGTACATGACAGGCCTATGTCTTGACACCAGTGTTGAAACAAATGGGTACGAAATCGCAAATAATCGGCGGTGGTGGGTTTTAAATCCACGAGTAAATAGGCGTGTGGGTTTTGAGTGGCATCCTTGTACGAATGAGTCAGCCAAGGCGTTCCTAACTTTTTGGCTAAGACTTGCACTTGCGATTTATCTCTAGGGCTTTTAAACAAGACCACGTAATGAGCATTGAGACTGATGGTGCGATGGACTTTACTTTATTGAGTAATGTGAATGACACTGGCATTACGATGATGCCCTTTGCGCGTAAACCACAGCTTAATTTCTTCTTCGTCTTCTCGTAACATGTCGTCGAAAATGACCAGATGGGTTTGACTGGGGTCAGACACAATTCCGTCGTCTTCGCTAGGAATGCCTTCCACAAACACGATGGAATCGCCTTGGCTTTTTAGCAAGAGACTGTACGCCGATTGCCACTCTTTGTAACACCACACGATTCGTTGGGTGGACGATCGATTAAATGATGTTTATGTTCGATCAAACGTTTGACAAATTCAGTTTTGCCTGAACCGCTAGGTCCGGCAATTAACACGTTAAAGGGATGGCGAAGATACGAGGTCTCCCAACTGGCACGATCTAAGTGTTCGTCGATGAAGGAAGTGGAAGAAGAGGGAGCAGAGACAGCAGAGGTAGCCATAATGCAAGGAATGTCACTTTTGACACGAAGACAGACAAAACAAGAAGGTATTTTTTAATACTTTTTCAGGACAAGTTTATTGCAAGTGAAATTGGAACAACACGAAAGACAAAAATACATAAAATGCAAATGGTTAAGTACAACGATAAAATACACTTCAAAACGATCAAAGTGGAATATAAACAAGTCACTGTACAACATGTTTTGGGTAACCAAGGTGTCCTAGGGACAGTGTGTAATGTTCTTACAGTCTCTACATTGGGTACAGTCACACAAGTGTCCTCCCGGAATGGTCTTTCGGGAAGGTCCATGATAGTCCTGTCCTGAAGGGTGTGGTTGTCCTCGGTGACGGGTTCTTCAAACACTTTCACTAACACAAGTTTAAAAGTTACTTTTTTCCTTGGACGTTTGAATTGAGGATCACAGCTCTTGGGTGTGGTTACTGGCAAATATCCATGAATAAGGAAAGCCAGTTATTGATAACATTTAACACCCCGTTTAGTAGATACTGCTACCTGAGAATGCCTTTTGGTATTAAATCTGCTCAAGAAGTGTTCCAGAAACGTATGGCACAGTATTTTGAAAACCTGCCTGGGATGGAGACTGAAATAGATGACATAATTGTTTGGGGAACTTCAAAGGAAGATCATGATGTAAAACTGAAAAATATTTTAAAGAGATGCCAGGAAAAAAATCTTACACCGAATTTGGCAAAATGCCAATTTGGACTAATAGAAATGTGCCACGTGGGACACATGTTGACATCATCAGGTATTAAAAACCTGACCCAGAAAAAGTAACAGCAATCACAGGTATGCCCGCTCCGACGGACAAGAAAGGAACTGAAAGATTACTGGGTACAGTCAACTACCTAGCAAAATGTATCCCAAATATGTCTACAGTGACAGAGCCAATCAGAGCACTTTTTAAAAGTAAAACTGACTTTGTTTGGGATCAAACAGTTTCTAAGCAAAGAACCTGTGTGGAAATATCTCGATGTTAAAAAGCCTGTCGTTGTTAGTTGTAATGCATCAAAATCAGGACTTGGAGCGGTGTTGGTGCAGTCAGGCAAACCCGTTGCATTTGCATCAAGGTCTTTGACAGATACAGAAACAAGGTATGCACAGATCGAGTAAGAACTGCTTGGTCTTGAAATATTTAATCAATATACTATATACTTATGGTCGTCAAGTACAAGTTAAATCGGATCATAAACCTCTGGAATCAATCCCCAAGAAACCTCTTTCTGCAGCACCGCCTAGACTTCAGAGAATGCTTTTAAGACTGCAAAAGTACAGTTTTCACTTAACGTATTATCCTGGAAAAGAGTTAATTGTAGCAGATACACTGTCGAGAGCATACAGACAGACGAACACATCTGAGATGAACATGGATAGTGAAATTGAGTGTTATGTGCACATGATCATGTCAAATATACATATTACATATACACAATTAGAAGCAACAAAGAATGGGCCAAATTATGAGAAATGATTTAAAAGGGATGGCCAAATGATAAACATCTCGTACCTTTTGAAATCAGAAATTTCTGGAACTGCAGAGATGAACTTTCAGAAATGGACGGATTAGTTCTAAACTTGTAATACCAGATGCTCCTCAGAAAGAAATGCTAAAAGAGTTGCACAAAAGTCATATGGGCATTAATAAGACAAAGCAAAGAGTAAGAGACATTATGTATTGGCCTGGCATGAATGCACAAATTGCAGACACAGTATCGAATTGTTCTACTTGCCAGGAATACAGAAAGTCAAATAAAAAAGAAACCGTTGTTGTCTACACAACCTACTGCACCATGGGAAATGTTTGGATCAGATTTAATTATGTGGAATAATTACAACTATGCCAGTGGTTTAGCAGAAAGAACCATTCAAACTGTCAAAAGAATTCTCAATAAGGCAAAGAGAGATCGAAAAGATCCATACTTACCGATAT
The DNA here is from genome assembly GCA_028554795.2 of Sinohyriopsis cumingii. Taxonomy (NCBI): domain Eukaryota; kingdom Metazoa; phylum Mollusca; class Bivalvia; order Unionida; family Unionidae; genus Sinohyriopsis; species Sinohyriopsis cumingii. Next base: position 24,065,663 of record CM068825.1, on the reverse strand, counting down.
TGGAGTATCGAAATACACCAATTGTTAATATAGGATCTCCGGCACAAATACTGATGAGTCGAAAACTTCGATCGACTTTACCTACTACCAACATACAGTTACATCTACAATTTATAAAAGAGGAACCTAAAGTGGAAACAGAGGAAAAGAAAAATCATCAAAAGAAACAGTATGACAGAACAGCTAAAGAGCTTCCAAATCTGACTTCTGGAGACAAAGTTAGAATCAGAAGACAAGATCTTTGGGAACCAGCTGTAGTCGTCAGAAAAAGTAGTACTCCAAGGTCGTATGATGTGAAAACCCAGGATGGTGCTATATACAGGAGAAAACCGAAGACATCTGTTACAAACAAAAGAGACATTACCAGAACCAGAGATATATGATACATACGAAGATACTAACAAGGAGGTCACTAAACTGAATGACAAGACGCCATTAGTCATCAATGAGCCAAACCAGACAGGAGAGATTCGAACAAGGAGTGTACGTCTAATAAAAAAGCCTGCAAGATACAGCGATTCTGTTACATGGACTCGATAATTTTTCTCAATTTCAAAATTGTGTCTTGTGAATATTAGAAACTGGAAGTGTTTAAGAACATAATAATACATCTGTTATATCACATCAGTTTATATGCAGTGATAACAACTGGATTGAAGGACAAAATATTGGGGATATAGATTTAAGTGACAATGCCAATACATCACCATGTATTTGTTTTCATGAGTGTAAGAACGATTGTGAGTGTCATAGGGCTAGAACTTAATTTTAACTACAATTAGTAGAACTTTTACAACTCACCAGCACAAAACTCATTTTTAAGGGAAGTTGTGGTAATATATGGTATTAACATTCTGTTGCTTCAAATGGTCCGACAGTTACAGGTCATGTAAACCGAATCAACGCGGAATGTTGTTAACATGACCTCTAGTAAAAAGCATCAAATGATACCCGTGCACGTCAACGCGCCGAACGTGGATCTCAAAAATGACTTGTACGCGATCGAGGGAATCTCTGCTTCCTTAGGTACACTTGGAGAATGAACTGCCGGATGGATTACCAGAGGAGGCCTGAAGACTAAGACTGCACTTGACGGCCACTAACTCACCACTCACTGGAGATAAAACGGCAGTATAAGAAACAAAAAAGGACGCAAAACTGTAGCAGTCAAAATCACCCAACACCTTTTGAAACTTGAGCACGGGATTCTTTTTGACGAACATACGATGCAACCTCGGTAGTGGCTGCGATACGAGAACGATTTTGTAACCACGCGTGCGATTTCGGTTCGCCTGGCTCGAATGCGAATTTGGATCCGTAATTGAGCTGTCATTGTTTAAAGCTGACTTACAACATTGTGTCTGGGAAGGTCCTAATAACGCAAGTAAGTCGGTTTTTTTGTTGTTACGCCTCTTGCTATCTGATTTCCTATGTTTATTTACAGTTGGTGGTGCTGTTTCAACCAGCTGTGATGCGTGGTGGTGGTGGTGGTGGGACATGCCCTGCCTCTTGAGCTGATGTGAAAATGAACTTATTTCAGACTTGTTATCGCGTTTGTGTTTGACTGAAACAGCGTTTAGTGCAATTTTGTTTTTGAGATGTGTGTGTTATGTGCAGTGTTTCAATTAATACAATTAATACAATTGCCCTCTCCAAAATAATTATTGAGATCTCGTGCACACACGTGTAATCGTACTCAAAGTTCAGTTTGAAATTCCCAGTCACAAAAGTATTAATTGGCATGCTCACGAACAATAATAATTCGATTCATTTTCACATCAGCATGGTATAGTTCAGCCACGTGAAATTTTAATCCAAATCATCTTTGGTTTTCTATTTGAGAATCCGGCATGAAAAACAAGAGATTTATATCGGACTGTTATTTTCTTCAGTAGTTGAACTTTATGAACCACACAATATTGTTAGCAGTGCATGCAATAGTTGTACGAGATTCAAGCCCGGGCGCCCGCGGAGGTTTCTCTTACGCAAGGCGCTGAGTTTATGCGTGAATACACTCACGTTCCACTCGCCTATTCCGAGCGGAGTAAAGTCATGTGTGTATGTGTGTGTGTGTGTAGAGGGCGATGACCCATATTGGTAATGGAAATCTAAAATGCCTATCCCCTCTACTAACTTCAAAACATAATTATGTAAATATTCCTTGAAGGTATGATTTACCTGCAAATATGTGTGTCATTTATGCATATGAAATATTAAATAAAATGACATTCTTGCATACTACAGGCACATCGTGCAACAGTAGTTTTAAAAAGCCACGATGTATTTTAACTGACAACAGTGTAAAGTGAGCTACAACTTTTCTACAAGTAAAAAACCATATGGAAAAAATGGTGATAGTATATTTTTGACATTCATTTAGCCACGTGTTTGTGACGTATTCAGAGTGTAATTTTAGCACATTCCGTGCGTATTCGTTGTGAACGAGTTCCATATGTTGAATTTTTATTTATTACTTGTTGAAGTTATATATTCTAATTAGTTCAGTATTTGAACGATATCGTTTCTTTATCTCAGTTGTTTAACTGTGCGCATCCATTGTTGGACTTTATGCGCACGCGTATGATGGTATCAGATTCATTCACCGTTCAATCACATTATAAATAAACATATTCACGATGTTGCGTTCAGTGTCTTCGACAAATCCAATCCCAGCTCGGTTTCATCTTATTACGAACGTAACAGACCACACGTATTGTTACCACTGTCTTTTCGTCCACATACGTACTTCAAATGTTGCTTTCCTTTTCAGAACCAGGCACCAAATTTCATCGGAGTATCAAGCGGGTTAATTGGCTTTGTATAAAACTGGCAGAGGACACATGATGGTGAACACTATCTGGAGACAGGGTCGGCGCCAGACCCGGCCAGACTATCTGGCGCCCTAGGCAAAGTTAAATTCTGGCGCCCCCCCCCCCCCCGGAAAATATCAATTTCAAAATTTATAAACAATAAAAAAAAAAAATTAAATATGCGCTCCCTGAAATAAGCGCGCTAGGCGGCTGCCTAGTTTGCCTATATGGTAGCGCCGGCTCTGTCTGGAGATGCTTCTGCTTCTGGGAATCTCTGAAGACTATAATTTTTCAAAATAAATTCATTCAATATGAAAGGCTGTGCTCGTCCTAGGAATAACACTGAAATTTAACATTGAGCGAGCTATTTCTCTGTTGCGCTGTGACTATCTTTTTGCAGACTGCAATATGTTAGTTTGTAAAATCCGCCTTTCACCATATAAAACATATCCTCGTCCGTGTTTAATGTTGATAGCATAATGATTCATAAACATTGTTAATTAATCATCTTGTTTTTGTTTGTTAGGTTCTGCTTAAAGTATGACAAGTATGAATATTGTACGCTTCTCGTCTTTAATGACGAAGTGTGTATGAGAGGATAGGAATAAATATAGGTACAAGAAATGAGCAGTAATATCCATTTTGCAAAATTTATGTCGATGATAGTAAGGCAGAAAGTAAGAATCTCAGCAGAAGGAATAACGATGGAAATGATTTGTTGATGCAGATTTATTTTGACGAGTTTTTTTTATAACAAAATGGCTACAAAATATCCAGACATTATCATTATTATCACCATGAACTACGAAGCTAGTGGTTAGCGTGCTGTACTCACGGCCGAAACGGTGCGGGTTTGAATCCTACTATCCGATCAGTCTGGGTCAGCTACCGTCGTGCGTCCTTGGACAACGCACTTTACTCCAATTCCATCGGTTCGAAATAACCTGCTTGTGTTACTGTGCGGTAAAGCACCAACCCAAAATTATTACTATTCCAGGATGAAAGCGAGAGAGATGAGCTTAACATTACGTTGTAGATAGAAAGAGATGGATGATGGTGAAAGACAGAAAATAGCAGGTCCGCATTTTTCCTATTATTTTGCGGCATTATACGCTAAGGAGAAATGAACATTACGTTATCATTTTTATGTTTTTGAAGACGTGGATAAATTTTATGCAGGAAATATTCATTTGTAATGTTTTTTTTTTCTTTCATCACTTTTAAAAAAGGTAGCGTATTATTTACTGTTAATGACCTCTGTAACATTTGCTGTATGTCCCTTACCCCGCAATGTAAGATATGTCATTTTTGCTGCACACTCCTTGAGGTTAAAACAATGTTCCCTAAATCAAAGATCGAAAGAGCAGTAACCCCTGCCCCCATCGTCTTATTCTATCGGCAATCAGAAATTAACAGACTGATAATAAGGCATACACTGGGAAATTCATAGATTTGGACTTGTGATAGAACGTTTAGGACTATTTGGGATTTAATTCACAACACTGTAAGTTCTTTTTAAATTTTCACTTTGCATTATAGGGAAATAAGTTATTTGCTGAATTTTACAAAACTTGTTCTTTTCTGTAACTCTGTGATCATAGAGTCATAACAATATTCATTGGCATTACAAGGTACTCATAACTCTGGATTAAGCAGCAGTGTTGGAATTACTGTGAATTCATTAAAGACATTTTGGATTATAATCTACATTACTGGCACATCAGCACAATAGATTCGACTTCATTCAGAACACTACTGGAACTCACTGGAATACTCAATACTTTCGAATTGTGATAGAAGTTTATAACTATTTAGGATTTCATTCACCATGCAGCAAGTAATATTTTGTATTTTTCACTTTGTATTTCAGGGAAATAAATTATATTTTGAATTTTACAAAACGTTGGTTGGTTTTCATTCTTTTTTGTTATGTAGTTTAAGACCATAGAGTTGTAACAACACAAATGAACCATGTGCTGAAAATACATTTTTTGAAAGAACAATCATGAAAAAATGTAAACAAAATAATTAAGATAGTTTATTTATTGTACAATTTATATATTGTCTTATAACAAATAAATATATTGAATATGCTCTTCAAATACTGCAACAGCATATGTATTTTGAGATTTTCAAACACAAGTATCAATAATGTGCCCTCAATTTTTTTTTAAAGAAAAGAACTGTCTTCCCATCGAGAAATATCACACATACATCAAATCACATACACACAACAACAAAATTACCTATAAATATGGTTAATTAATAATAAGTATATCCAACCAAACAGTGGGCTAAACAATATGGTCTAGAAAGATCATTTTGCTTTTCTGCATTACACAGATACATCATGATAAAAATAAAACAGGTACACAGTCATTCAGCCCAAGATACAAGCTTCTGCCTCAAAACATTTTCTTGTAGCTACAGTTTGCAATGTGAGACATTTTAAGGTCATAACAAGTTCACAGAAAATACAAGTTTCATCAACTAATACCTTTTAAATGAATTTATTTTATTTAACAAGGCATACTGGAGTTTATCTTTACTGTACTTGATGTGAAAGACACTTTCTACATCACTGTAAAGTTTACAAATCATGCTTGGGGGGGAGGGATATAACAAGAGTAACAAGAATGACACATTGTACACCCACCCCATGTTTAATAGTCCTCTATGTAGATATCTCAAATTTGTGGTCAGAAACCACTTTTCTTTTTCAGTCAGTGACCTTGACCTTTGACTCCAACATCACTAGACCTTTGCCATACTTGAATGCTGGCCATGCACGAAGTTTGTTAACTGCAAATGGGGATAACTTGAGTTAATGTGGAGAACCCATTTTTCTTCTTTCAGTGACAGTAACCTTACCTTTCACCTTGAAATAACTTTCTTACCCTAAAAAACACTCCATTTACAAAGTATGGTAACTGTACATCTTGGGGAACTAATGTTATTATATGAAAATCATTTTTTTCTCTTTTAGTAACAGTGACCTTGACCCTTCAATTTTTTACCCTGAAATTGATTGTATTCTTTATCCCCTGTGCCAGCCATCCTCAATGTTTGGTAACTGTAGATGGTGGAGAATTTATGTACCAAAAACAAATCTGGTAAAAGATTTAATTTCACAATATCTCTGCCTTGTGCCCAGCATAATGAAGTGAAATTTATACCTGCAGCTAAATATTTTCTGTCTTATCCCCAGGTCATTAAAATAAACTGAATTTGTCCAAACACTTTAAATGACATCAGTGCTTTACAGCTATTGTTTGATAAAACAGTTCTATTTAGAGAAAATGTTCTTTACTCTTCACTTCCATATTCTTTCTGGACATGACTACATTTGATCTAACACTTTCTGGAAAATATGTGCACCCAGACTTTCATGATCAAAATCGTTTATACAGCTGTTTATATTCTTATCTAGAGAAGCTCATCAAAGAACCATTTCCTCAGCTGAATTCTTTATTCCCCTGTACTCTATAATATTTTAATTATTTAAAAATTTGGTACAATACCCCCCAAATCACATTCAATTAAATTTGGATCTACTCTCTCTGCACAGGCCAAAATTACTGAACAAGTGTGTATGCATATTTAAAAAGATGGTAATTATCTCTATCAGCTAAACTTCTCAGAATTAAATATCAACATTTATTTTCACCTGGAAAGAATGCAACTGCATGACCCTGACCTCTTAAATTCTGATCAATCAATCCTACATCTTCCCAAATTTCATATACCTAAAACTGCTATCCATGGATACTTCCCTAATGAAGATGCGAAATTTAAAAAAATGAAATAATGATGCTGGATAGACATTAAAAGTGCAGACACAGAGACAGTTGTAGACACAGAGACAGTTGTAAGCTAATGTTAACTATCATTTTTGAGAAATCTACTGACCGTTGCATAAAGAAAAATGTGAGTATTAGTACGGCAGAGGTTATTTCTTCAATGTATCAATAGCTTGATATTTTGTGGGAGACAGAACTGGTAACATTTCAACATACCAAATAAAACAATCCAACCGGTGTATTGAGGTTGAGCATGTTAACTCTTAACCAGTAGCAAAAGTACAATGAGGTAACTTTGTTAGCAAAATTACTGCAGCTTTAGTAATATGAACAGGGAATGACTGATCATCCTCTAGTTATCAATAAAATAAAGAAACTCAACAAATCCTGATTGTGAGACCAACAGACTTCTGTTACCGTATTTACAAGTGTGCAACACACCCAACTGTAAACAGCATATGTCCAGATCTATCGTATATCGTGGCAGCAGATCAGTTCCTACTTTGCTTGAAATCATAGATCGAATAAACAGCACTGGCCCTAATCTGTCATTTTATAATGTGCCTGCAGGCTAGTATTTGTTTGAAATGATAGAACAGCACAGACCCCAATCTGCCATTACATTCTATGCCAGCAGCTCAGTGTATACCCTATCTGGAATCAGTGAATAAACAGAAAAGAACTGGATCTGTCATTTAATAGCGTACCTGCGTGCCAGTGTTCACCCTGTTCATTTGATATCATAAACAGAACAGCACAGACCCCAATATGTCAACACATAATGTGCCAGGAGACCAGTGCCTGCCCTGTTTATTTTGAAATAACAGAAAGAACAGCAAAAATCCTCATCTGCCATTGCTTAACATGCAGTTTCTATTCCATATGAAATCACAGAATAAAATACATATACCCCAATCTACCAGTGCATTTATATGATGGCACACCTGGGACTACATTAACTGCAGCTAAGTGTATAAAATAAACCAGCAATGTATTGTAAATACAGTGTGTACACTTGGACAATAAAACTCTCACATTAGAAATGCTAAAATGGACAAAAACATTTATTCCTAAAATCAACCACAAAATGTATAAAGAGGTGAACAATGTGGTACAAGCTTGAATTCTAACAAGTTATAAATGATAACAACTACTTATGTGAGGATGGGTGAATTAAAATCAACCTTACAACATCGAAAAGAAAAGAATTATAAATAAACCTGCTATTGACTACCTATAACTTTTTAAGACACAGGGAGTCATATCACAAGTGCAGCATACAAAGATGTACAACACAAAATTCATCATTTCACTCCTCCCTTCAAGGGAAAGGTAAAGATGGGTACAAAAAAACTTTAATATAACTACCTGCCAGCATACTTTGAACTGTTTGAAAGAAGAAAAAAAAAGAGACTAAGATAGCCCATGGTATAAAGACCTATTTCATATGTCTATATTATTCACTTATCCTCCCTGCAGCTTGTACCCTTTTATTGATTTTAAAAACAAAAGGCACCCAAAATGCACAAAAGTAAGTCAATTCATTCATCAATTTCTAACCTCACTGCTGCCAGATGGTCTCTAACACTGTCATTTTGTTTGCATGTTTCCACTGTCAAAAAGCTACATCAAAACAGACTGCTCAATGTCAGGTGTTTGGAAAAGTCCATTTTCAGTGAAGAGGTGAGGTTCCTTCGACTACACATATGCAGAAGGTATAAACAAATAACATCTGCATCAAACATTATTCAAAGTTTAATTTCATGTTTCGAAAAAATAAAATTGGAATAAAATGAAAGGGCAAGTAATAAAAGAGATGTCAGCTGTCTTAGAGAAGAATCCCCTGATTGAAATGAAACACAAAGGATATGACAGTTTTAGAGGCTGCCAGGTGACAAACAGGTTAGAAATAATAAGTTGATAAATGAAAAGACTAAGCTTTGTGCTGTTTTTAAATTCTTGATGCTTTTCATTTAAAAAATTGGTAGGGGGTTACAAGCTGCTGGGAGGATGGGTGAATACTATAGGTATAGTCTATGCAGTCATGTTTAAAACAGGTTTTTGTCTTTCTTTTTAATTATATAAATAAATAATTTATTTTCATCCTTGGGAAAATTAAAATAACACAGTGTCAGCTTTTTTGATGCATGTTTAAATTAAATATTAACATCAATTTAAATAACAAAATTGTAAACATGTACATAGATTTTGTGACTAATGCAGTTTTGTTGAAAAATTGGAATCCAAGGGCAGTTACATTTTCATAATAAACAGACTTGCAACAAGCAATATTACCATAAAACACAACTTCTTTAAGATTAGTACTTTCTGATTAAGATCCCATCCAATACAAAACCATATAATGGGTATTTGTTTATGCATTGCTACATTTTCTCAGTTTTACATCTTCGGTCTTTCCATGAAAAATAAACATGTTCATGCTTTATAATCCAATACTTCTCTGTCCCTACATTTGTAGAAGTTAAACATACAAAACACAGATTACGTTTGTTCTGAAACACATAAAACAAGAGCCCCAAGTGGACCTGGTAATAATCAACTGGCTTACATAACAGCTGACCATTTCACTAAGCAGGCTTATGAAGTAGTATAATAACATATCCTAAATAAACTCTCAAAATTTATATCTTGTATATTTTTACCTATTTTATCAAATCCTAATAAAAAATTCTTTCAAAAGATGAAGGCATAATTAATATGCATAGTATATATTCCCAGTTTGTCAAAACTAGATTACAAATACTGTTTCCACAGTAGCTCATCCAATCAGATGCAAGATTACAGTATTAACAAGCTAGATGTCACTATGAAACACAACCAAGACCATGATGATACAAGTCAATATTTCAGGTTTGATCAAAACTTGACCAGAAATATGGCTTCCAGCATGGTAACAAGCTTACCCAATCTGATGCAAGAATGACTTAATATGCGTGCATCTCACTCAGTATTGAACTTGAAAAAGATCTTGATGATACAAACATATTTCAAGTGGTATAAACATCTGATCAGAAATATGGCCTCCATAGTGGCAACAAACTCAGCGATCAGATGCAAGGTAACCTCATTAATATGTGTGCATCTCACTCATTATTGAACTCATTCCAATATCTTGATGATATAAGCATATATTCCAAATTCGATCAAAAGTGGATTAGAAATCTGCCCTCCATAGTGGCAACAAGGTCAGACAATCAGAAGCAAGATTCTAATATGTGTAGATCTTGATCATTATTGAATTCATCCAAGATCTTGATGACAAAAGCTTATATTTCAAGCCTGATTCAAATTAGATCAGAAATATGTCTTCCAGTGAGGTAATAACAAGCTCATCAGATGCAAGATTGTCTCATACATTGATCTCACTCATTATCAAATCCTTGATTGAAACGCATATAACATGTTCGTTTCAAAATCAAATCAGAAATAGAAACCAAGCCAATCAGATGCAAGATTGCCTCATAGTATGCATGGATCAAACTCATCTGAGATCTTAAACATTTGCAAACATTTGAAGTCTGATCAAAACCAGATCAGAATATGGTTTCCAGAGTGGTAACATGCTCAGCCAATCATACGCTAATTCACCTCGTTAATATGCATGGATTCTGCTCATTACTTACTCATCCAAGATCTTAAATCTGCATATATTCCAAAAATCAGATCACAGATATGGCATTGACAGAGGTAACAAAGTTAGCTAATCAGTTGCAAGATCATTACTATGTATGAAGCATGCTCATTACCAAACTCAGAGATTTTGCAAACATAAACCCATATTCCAAGTTTGATTGAAATCAGTCAGAAATGTGGACTCCCGAGTTGTAGATGGATGCAGCTTCATATCATAAGCTCCGGTCTTATTGATAGGTGAGCTTAAAACTACAGCAGCATATATAGCCCATTTTGTCATATACTCGGAATCTGTCACACTGATCAACATGGGAGGCAACTGAACAATACTTCCTCATACATGTTGTCAATAAGGACACTTCATAACATTATGATACCATGTAAGATTTTACATCACAACACTGAATTAGCACAGTATATTTCTATGCATCTGGACTGAATTCAGGATGAAGTTGAGTACAGGATAAAAAGATCATATGTATTTTAAAAATTGTAAATTCTTTCCAAGAGTAATGTTAAAAGACTTGCAAATGATGCTAACTATAAATTTTGGTATACAACAAGCATGTAAAGTATACTGTCTGAGATCTCAGGTGGACTTGCTGTTTCAGTGTATCAGACTTGCAAGTTTGCCAGCCACTTCCATTGGGGATATCAGACAGTACTTATATAGTTTACACATACATAAAAGGAAAATCAAAATTTTAGGCCAGAGTTTATGGTAAGAAAATACATATAATATCATCAAATGCTTAAATGGCTACGTTATTACAGAATAAGGCAGCACTATACTTAATAACAGTTTTTGATGAGTGGGGTATGAGAACATTTTTTAAGTATCCTTCGATCCTGCCTGTAATGAATGTTACCTCGCACCTCAACTCTTGTGACACTGACCTATAACACTTTTGGCTTGCAAAACTGCTTGGAAACCAGATGCAAAATCTGATGACAATTCCAAAGTGACAAATCAAAGACACAAGAGTCAAGCCCCTTTTTGTCAAGCCTTTAATTTAGCTAGTGAGTAATAAAATTAAACTTTAATCCAAATAAGTTAATTACCAAATTAACCATAATCCAGGATGTGGACAAACATATGGATATTCACACTAAATGATTGCTATGGTGAACTTCTGTGTTGGTGGGCTTGACAGTATTCAATAAATGAGCTAGAATTGATGTCCATGGAATATGGATGTCAACAGGGGATAACTAATGAGAAATTAATCATGCCCCTGCTTGCTTCAATGATCTTAATGTTATGTGCATTCTAAAATTTCAGAACCACATTACTTGTAATGTTTGAAAATAATGGTATTAAATCGATGGTCAGGAAAGAAAGCATATGTACATTATAATATAAAGAAAACATTTAAATCTCAGGCGGCAACATTTAAAACCATGTAAATAAACACACGTGGATGTCAGTGATGTGGAAATTACACATTCCATGAAATTTCCACAGCTCTGATTAAGATGGTTGTTTGGTAAGATTTTGACCTTCCTACCTTGGAAACATGTTCACTGACAAAACCTTTGATGTTTTAATCTGAGAAACATCATTTCAAGTTTGTAACCCACTGTAGTTTCTCAGTCATGTAGATCCAACAAATGCATCCTATATGCAGGTCTGGACAAAGAGTCCAGTTGCAGTATAAATTTTTTCAGATTGTACATATATGCAGCAGTGTGAAACAATACCATGATGATCCACTGGTTGTTTTACTTAGACTGGCAAATATATTCAACAAAGACAATGTCATAAACAGCAGTCACTCAAAGGTTCTGATGCCCTACTGTGTGAAAAGATTTTCCAGGAATACAAGATAAGACTATTTCCTCTTTTTAACTGCTGAGTGTAGAAACCACATCTATTATTTTTAAGTGACAAGATTTTTAAGATCAGCAATATTTTCATATAGGGCAAACTAGACACAATTAGAAAATGTTTGGTAAAATTCCATGTTCATGAGAATTAGTGACAAGATTTTCAATATGTTCATTCTGGCAGTCATATTTGAGGTTAGATTGGCATCAATTACATTCCGGCCACACTAGATATATAATTAGTGTTCTGTTGGAACTTCTTAACTTTAAACTCTGTAGAAGTAGCACTATCAAGATTCTAAAGATGATTGTTATGGTGGCAATACTGGATTTCAGTTACACACCATTTTCATTTACAACCAAAGAGACAATGTAGGATGTCTTATAAGGAAAACCTCTATGTTGATATGACCATACATTCTGGTGGAGTAGCAATAACAAGAAGATTTTCATGATGTCAGGCCATGGTGGACATACTGGATGTCAAATTGGCACCATTTTCAGTTAGGACCAACTAGATATCACAAGAAGTCTTTCAGTGAAAACAACATGTTGATATGAACATCCATTCCAGAGTAACAATACCATTTTAACAATTACCACTGTGGTGGCCATATTGGATGTCCAAATGGAACCATTTTCATTTTGGAAAAACTTGACATCATAATAATTCTTGTGAAAAGCCCATGGTGATATAACTTTCTATTAAGGAGTAGTGATAAAAAAGTTTCAAGATGGCTGCCATGCCAGTCACACTGGACATCAGATCAGCACCATTTACATTAACAACCAACTAGACGTAAGATGTCTTTTACTGAAACTCTGGTCTTGAGGAAAAGTAGTGTTAATGAGATTTTCATGATGGCCACTGTAGTGGTTGCACTGGCTGTCCAAGCTTTAATTATTTTCAGTTAGGACCCAGTAGATATTATAAGAAGTCTTCTGGGGAGATGACTGCCATGGAAGCCATATTTAATGTCAAATTGGCACCATTTTAATTTGTGACCTACAAGACATAATGAGTCTTTTCTGAAACTCCTATGTTGATATGACTATCCATCATGGAGAAGTAAAAATAGGATTATCAAAATGACTGCCAAACTGGATGTAAAATTTGCACAATTTTATTTTGGACCATCTAGACATCATGGGAAGTCTCTTAGTGAATCCCTCTGGTGATATGACCATCCATTCAGGAGGAGTAGCGATATGAAGATTTCATTTATGACTTATCTATTCAGGAGTAATAATAAAGATAAGATTTTCAAAATGGCTGCTGTTGGTCATACCGGATATCTGGGCTGCAGTTTTCATTTGAGACCAATTAGACCTTGGGGATGAATGTGGTTAAGGTTGGATGGCAAACCTCCAAGTAATTTAGAAGGAGCAGCAATTACAAATGTGTGCATGGACATTGGAGGGTGAACAGACCATCCCATAATCTCCTCTGGTCTTTGACCTGTACTGCTAACAAGATGTACAACAATGAAACAAACACAAGCTAAGCTACATATGGCATGCACATCTGTCAAGGATTTACATAAAAATAGTTGAAAGCTTAATGTGCTGATTGGAAAGAAGGTTTAGTTTGGAATAATTTTCATTAAACTGTATAATTTTGGTAAATGTACAAGTTTGCACATTTCTAAATCATGGTAAGCTCTTGCAGCTTTATTAAAATTTAAAAGAAATTCTGGAGGAGCAAAATTTGCAGCAGAGTACATAATTAAGTTCAGTTAATGGGGCTATATTTAAGTGATCAATGATTATCTCAAGGTCATGATCACAAAGAATGTTCATCAATTCGTCAAATTTCATGACAATGTGTTTGAGTACATGTAAACAAAATTCTGTGACACATGGATCAACAGTGGAGTGGATGAACACATGTATGGAATGACTTAATCCCTTGGACTTCAGGGGAAAAAATATGAAGTATAAAAGACCCCTTGTTTGACAATCTGGCCTTTTTCTTTATTTAGAAAAGACATAAACAGAAAGTAAAAAAGAACCCCATACAACACTGAGCTTAATCTAAAAACTGCCATACTCAACGAAATCCAGGATGCAGATGGACATATAGACAGACATACATGCATGCAAAGTGATCATTATGTCCAGATTTTTACATCTGTATATAATATTTGGACTATAAAAATATTATCCCAGAGTTTTAGTTTAATTCAGCAACTCAAACCTATGATATATGACTTTTCAAAATCCTTGTATACAACAAATTGTTTATTAACTATATATGGGTGGAAATACTTGTGATATTTTTTGCATCCATACATAAATGTACTAACAACGAGGTTACTAGAGTCCATTACAGCAGTCTAATAGGTATATCCTTCCAGTTTTCTGAAGAAAGAAAGATACTTAAAAGTGATAGCTACAAACCTTGACAGCATGAAAGTGCAGTTATTTTAAGCAGTTAAATGAATTTCAATTTCAGAAACAAGCATATTTATAGCAAATGATGGTAGAGACAATGCAATTTCTGTGAAAACTGCAGTCATAGTGGTTAAATTTCTGAATGACTTGTATCAGACTTCTTTCCAAAAAAGTGTAACAGACATGGGGTGTTGTTGTTGTTGTTGTTGTTGTAGAGTTTAACACCATTTTTCAGCACAAGATAGGCTATACATGGCGGCCAGTATAACTGGTGGAGGAAGAACACTGGAAAACCCAGGGAAGAACCACTGACCCACGAGAAGCTACTGGCAGGCTTTCCCACATATCCATGCTAGCCGAGCCTTGGACTTGAACCCAGGCAAACAGAGGTGAGATGGCAGTGATCTGGAACGGTGAGCACTTTAGACCACTCGGCCACTCGGGGCCCCCACATGGGGGGTGGGGTGAACTAGGAAGAGTACAGCACTGAACTAGTATTACCCACAATACCTTTCCTAAAAATTACCACAATGACTTGCATATATGGCTAATTTACACATTAATTTCCACATCTACCAGTGCTAGTGATAAATTACAATTCTAACTGAAACTGACATTCATTTACCAGTTCAACTCGAAACAACCGAGCTTTCATGTTGTCAAAAGTTGCATTTATCTTTTAAATTTGGTGAAATATTTTTAGGAGAAAAAATGAAAGGGTATACCTGTTAAGACAGGCTATAATGTATTTCAGTAAATGACAAAATACAGAAAATAAATGTCAGTACAAAACTGGCTGATCTGTTTTGATACCAGCATTAAAATAGGGTATTCAGGTCTTCCTTAGATGTATAAGCTGAGCTTGTGCACCATTAACAAAAAAAGACAGCAAACTCATCTTGATACTTGCAGAAAACTCATGGTCATTTTTTTTAACAAATTCCTATACAACACAAGCAATCTAGTCCTTAGCTTTTAGGTCAGTAGTGTCAAGATGGCAGTTTTCTTTAATGGAGGTAAATATAATAATAAAAATCCATATTACTTTTTGTTCAGAAGGAGTAGTAATAGGATTTTCTAGCTGTCATACTGTGCATCAGATCAGCACCATTTTGATTTAGGATCAACTAAACATTATAAGATGTCTTCCAGTGAAAGTCCATATGACTTTAAATTCAGGAGAACTATATATACCTCAGATACAAGCCCCCAAACAGATAAAACATTAAAGAGTGCATGACCTGTGCATAAGCTGACCCTTAAGTCAAGCCATACAACTGTAATGACATTAAGATTTTCATGATGGCTGCTATGGAGGAGATATTGGACATCAGACGACTGGCATCATTTTTATTTAGAACCAACCAGACATCATGAGAAGGCTTTTAGTTAAAGACCCTTTCTGATTTGACCATCCATTCATGAGGAGTAACAATAATATTATCTTCAATCTTCTTAGCAATATTGAATGTCCAAGCAGCTCCACTGACATTTTGGACCAGCTAGATCAAGATAAATGTGTGAAAAGTTTTAAGGCAATTCTCCGAGTAGTTTAGGAGAAGTAGCAACAACAAATTTGTGCTAATGGACAGATGGACATCGGATGACAGACAGAGAAAAGACCATCCCATAAGCTCTTCTGGTCTAAATCGTGACCTGACCAGTAGAAAAAGTTAAGCAAGCATGTTGCAGAATGCATCATCTTAGCACTGTAATTATTCATCTAGAGTATAAAGAAAAACCACCGAGGGGTTTAAGAAATATAAGCAAATGTACAAACTTTGATCAAAATCTTGACATCAAGGTCATAGGGTTGGGAAAGCATGTTGCAGGATGAGTCGCCTTTGCTTCATAATGATTTGTGTCAAATATGATTAGACTTACTCATGGAATTTTGGACATATAAGCAAACCTTAATTCAAGTTTTTTATGATTAACATCTTGACCATAAGGTAACAGAGGCAAGTAAATATGTCACTAATTTGTTTAAATGTGTAATGCTTCATATGAGTATGATGTGACAGAAAATTAAGGAATATAGGAAATATATGCAAATAAAAAGCTTTAACCAAAACTTTAAAACTGTTGACCCCACTGCTTCTATTAGCAGAAGAGTGACTACCATGTCTTACTTCTAACAATGTTGAAATAAATGGAAGAAAAACAACCTTATAATATATATATATATATAAAAGCACTCAAAAGAATTTGACCAAAATTTGATGGACAGCATACTGGTTTTTTAAAATTTATACATTTATACAAATGATAACAACTTATCTTCCATCTGCAATTTATATATTAGTATAATATAGCATTGATAGTGTTTACTTTTGGCTTTTCTGTTTTCATTCTACAGAGCCAAAGTTATCATCCCGACCACCACACTACCCTCCGCTTGACAAATATAAACATTACACAGGTGACATAGGTGACAAAGAAATATGACTGATTTTGTAGATATGCATCTCTTACCTCCCTCCAAATGACCTAAAACTATGAGATTTAATTTGATAAAGACTGAAGGAAAAAAAAAGAATTTAAAAATGTCTGGTTATCATCAGATGAAAATTAAATTGGAATATAAATTCTGGATTTCTGAGCAATATATTCTAATACAAAAAAATAAATAAAAAAAATAAAAAATAATTCCGGGCACATAAATCTACTGGTTAAAATTTAGTTTTTATCAGCAATGCAACAGCATAAAAAGTTAAAACCTTTCCTATACTCCGTAATATTGCCCGAGTTCTCAAAACATAAGGAAAATTGTCTTGCAATGTTGAATACATTATTAACAGTGCTTTCTCTAGATATTGCTCTTTAAAAGTAGGGCCAAACCTATATTTTCTCTGGCTGGTTTGTGTCAAATGGAAATATTCTGCTTGGTATGTCATACACAAGAACCTTACAATAAAACATACGCTGTGCTTCACATAAATTTACATCTCTTACATAAAAACATTTATTAGTTTAAAATATCATCCCACACTCACTGGAAGCACACATTATTTTTCACAAGAAATTCTGTAGTTCATTACAGTGTACTACACAAGAATGGTGTACATTTCACCTTGTATCCTGTGAGATGTGCATGAAAAATGCATGCAATAATAAGCTACCTCATGTAGCAGTCTGTATATACCTCCTCTTTTGACTGGCATCATGGAACATGACTGAATGGGGGAGAAACTCTCCTGGAACCATCTGAATGGAAATTACTCCTTTCCTCCATTGACAAAAATGTTGATATGATGACACTGGGGCTGTTGATAAGTTATCTGGATCCATTAACACCAACTCATTTGAAATATAAATTAATCACAGAGACTCAGTTGACACGTAATGTATGAGATTCCATAGGTGCTGCTGAATCATATAATGTGTCCGTGTCCTGTGTGGGTTCACCTTGTAACTGACATGAATTGTTCAGCGTCCCTGCGCCACAATCACAGAAAAACCTATCATGACGGATAAATTCTACCTCATGGTCTGCATGGCATGTCTTAATACAGTTTATACATATAGCGTTTCTCTCTGTTGTGTTGCATGTGCGACATCTGTAATATAAGGTAAGTTATTTAAGCAGTTTACTAATACCGACAAGAATCCTCAAGTTAATTAAATTTAATTCTGACGTCTTTTATCTGAAATATGGTAAAAATTTCATCTGATGTGTTTTGCAGCAATGTGTTTCACATACACAACCATTTTTTAGATATTAAACAATAAACCAAGATTTAAATTTGACAATAAACAGTACATATTATATTCAAGTATTAACTCAGTATTTGGTACCTAAATAATGTTCAATGGGCAAGTCAATACATTTAAAACTAAGTAACTGAAAAGTATTTGGCATACTTGATCAGAAGAATTACTGATAATTAACAATCTCTGTTATAAAACCTAATTTTATTTCATTCGCTTCAGGAACAACTAGCAATGTGTTCAGGGAACACAGATGCCCCACCACAGTGCCTGAAATGACCTAATCACAAAATACAACCAAGGTGTGATGGACATATGGACAATGATAATAATATGCTTCTACCACAGTGACATAGAAAAATCAGGCTACCAAGATGTTACATACCTGTAAAAGTCATGCATTGGAAAACTAGTATAACTGGAAATTTTATACAAACACTGGCCAGAGTTGACTGCTCGTTCCACCATATTATGATTCCCATATATTTGGTTGTCTTAAAAGAAAAAAAAGAAATAGTCTGCCAATCTAGATTTCTGTCACATGTCCTAATTTTTCCCCAAATTCATTTAAATATGTAATCAATGATATATATAAAGAACAAAAGACCCATAAAGCATCTGATGCTCAACTGGCTGAAAAGAATTTCATGAAATTCAATACAAGACCATTTCTTCCTCGTTGATATGACAATTCCATTTCAGAGGATTAAGGATAACATTTTCTTTTCTAGATGGATGATATGGTGGCCATATTGGAAAGCAGACTAGAACTATTCCTATTCAGTACCAACAAAATAAGGAATCTTCTGGAGAACAATTTCAATATTACCAGTCATCTAGAAGTAGTGATAACAAGAATTTCAAGATGGCCACTGTGGCAGCCATACTGGTCATCAGATCAGCACCATTTACATTTAGGATCAACTAGGCATCATAAGAAGTCTTTTAGTGAAAATTGCCTTGGTAATATGACCATCCATCAGGAGAGTAGTGACAACAAGATTTTCAAAATGGCCAGTTCTTTTTGGCACCATTTTCATGAAGAACCAAGTAGTCATCAAAAACAATCTTCTGAAACAAAACGCCATATCAATAACATAATTTTCAAGATGGCCACCATGGTAGCCATACTAGAAATCAGATCAGCACCATTTTCACTCTGAACAAACTAAACATCATAAGCAGTCTTCTGAGGAAAACTTCATATCAGTATGGCTTTCTGTTTGGGATCAGTAGTGATAAAAGGTTTTCAAGATACTGATGTCTCAGATTCCCCTTTTTCATTTAGGACTAAATAGACCATGGGATGACTTTGCATGTATAAGTTTCATGGTAATCCTCCAAGTAGTTTAGGAGGAGTAGAGATAACTGGTGCTAACAGTTGGACGGATGATGGACAACAGACCATCCCATAAGCTTCTGGTCTAAGACCAGTTGAGCTAAAAATACAGCAGTGCAGATTCAAAAGTGAAGACTGTAAAAAATTTAGATTAAACAAAGAGGGATAAGAAACATTTACAATAAAAAAAATAATATATATATATATATATATATATATATATATATATATATATATATATATATATATATATATATATATAATAAGTAAGCATTGAAAAGTTTGTATATGTGACTAGCAGTGATATATAAAGATTAAACTAGGACAACATTCAATCCTTTATTTTGCAGACATATCAGAAAACAAAATTCATGTACTTATCAAAGCAGCATATCTTTTTTAATGTATGTATTGACAATTAATTTCTGCAATACCATATCAGTATTTTTATTAGATAAAAACAAAGGAGCCCTCATCCTTGCCATCCCCATTTCACCAAGATGTAAACTGTGTGATTTTCTTTGTTGCTGTTGTTGACATGCTCTAGCCTCGTATTATTGAAATTTTTGGAGCAAGAAAATCAAGGTCAAACTCAAAGACCCTTAACTAGGACAGTCTAGATCTTTAATTAGAAAACATCTATAACCATAGGACTTCTCAAAATGTGGGGACTTTGGAAGAGTATTGTTAACAGCACATTATATACCCCCAGTGTGTTTATAAGTTCTTAAAGTAGAGACCAGACCCTGGAAATAATTGATCAATGGTTCTCAATGACCTCAATCTTTGGTCAAGGTTTGCAGTCTTCCATAAAATTTATTAGACTTATCATGATTAGGTCTGCAGACCTTTACATCAAAGAATATACAGATTTCTCTACCTAAAGTGCAAGTCAACCACAAAGTTTGGTCAAGGAACTTGTAATAAAACAAAAGTTATTCTGCAAAACCCATATTTTGTTTTAACCACAATGACCTTGAATTTTGACCTACTGACCACCAAAAGTTATCTTCCATATCTTAAGTGCAAGCACTCCACAAACTTTGGTCAAGGTAAAAGCCTATAACTAAAGTTATTATGCTGAACCAGTTTTCTTCTTTTTGGTTACAGCAACCTTCAACCATTTGACCCGGAATCGATAGGGTTTCTTTATCACCATAACTGCAAGCTATCCACAAAGTCTGGTAACTGCCCATGGTGAAGAAGTGCAGTTATTGTGCAGAACCACTTGTCTTCTTTCATTAACAGTGACCATTACCTTTGATTTTTTTAAAGCCTAAAATCAATAAGATTCTTCCTTACAGCAAGTGTAAGCCATCCACAAAGTCTGGTAACTGCAGATGGTGGAGAACACAAGTTATTGTGCAGAAACCATTTTTCTTTTTTCATTACAGTGACCAATACCTTTAACCTCTTAATGCTAAAAAATCAGCTAAGTTCTTCCTTGCTGTAGATGCAAGCCATTCACAAAGATTTTTGATGGTAAACATCTAATTTATTGTACGGAAACCATTTTCCTTTTTTCAGTGGGAGTGTTCTTGATTTTTGGCTTTTTGACCCTAACTCTGATATAGTTCTTCATTACCCACAAGTGCAAGCCATCTACAATGTTCGGTCTTGGTCTGTAATGTAGAACAGTTATCTGCAGATTCTTTTTACTCTCACAAATTTAAATTCATTCACTGTAGGTTTTCAACAAGGTTACCAAATGGCCACTGTCATTAACCTAAATATTCACACATTAAAAAATAATTACTTTTCTCTCTGTCCAGATGATTTGTGTTCTAATGGGAATTGTCAATTTTCCAGTTATTTTGTCCAGAAAATGAATATCTTTATTGTCAGGAAAGTAGACCAATTCACCTAGCAAGTTCAATGCTGGTTCAAGTGGTTCAGGTAAAAAAGGTTGGATTATGTGCTTGCTTGCTAATAAAGAACACTTTCATGACAATGTTTCAGTGTTTTCTCTAAGAGTAAAGAAGTTAGGTTGCATTTCCGGCATTTGTTGATAGTTTGGAAAACCACGTAAGCCTGTTCAATGTGTACGCACAATGTCACTGGTAACAAGTGTGAACTGGCCCAAAAAGATATAATATGCAAACTTTAATTTCTGTACACTCCGGGCATGTTTACAACACATACCGGATAACATAGCTAAAATGTTTCAGTAAAGTATTAGCAAAATTAACTGATTAAAGCCCAACAAGTCTCAATCATTAGTAGTAACTTGTCTATAAACAGGGGCCATATTAATACTAACATGTACATAGTGCTGATAGGAGCCAGTTCTAATAGATACTATTTCATAATGTCAAGATCTTCTTTGACAACAAAATGTATCAGTAAAAAGGCATTTAGATCTATCCATATTATACTGCCTCTGAAAATCTTACAGATAACCTGTATTGTCCTTCAAAAAAGCCAGAAGTGACCTCAACACTACAACTCCAATTATGGCAATGACTGCCCCAAATATGCAAATAAGCTATACCACTTAGGATGGTTCTGGAACTAAATTTTAAAACAATTATTTGTCATCATACTCAAGGTAAAAGGACCAAACTGACTACATTCAAAATACCCAAATTGACTACATTCAAAATACCCAAACTAACTACATTCAAAATGCCCAAACTGGCTACATTTAAAATACCCAAACTGACTACATTCAAAATCAGGTCATTAGAGGAAATTGCCAGTGAATAAATATGTGATGTTAAGAACTTGTGAAGCTTGTTTGTTGGATGTGAAAACCACTTCAATGCCAAGTTTAGCTTACTGGAAAAGGGAAAAGAAAGAATAACAACCCTGAACACTATATCACACAAGCAACTGCACCTTACTGAGAACGTGAATTGCCTACATCCAGTCAATGGTACATAATACTGAATAATCGCAAGTTGTGACAGTTGTCTACTGACAAGACCTAATGTTAATCCATGCAATAATATGGTTAATGGTTTCATGCCTACATCCAGTCAATGGTATATAATACTGAATAATCGCAAGTTGTGACAGTTGTCTACTGACAAGATCTAATGTTAATCCATGCAATAATATGGTTAACGGTTTCATGCTATCATTTATTCCAGGGGTCATAAACTCAAATCACCCTGAGGGCTGCATTGGGGGGCATTTTCAATGGTCTAAGGGCCGTACCACCTTTGTTGTCTTTCATGACACCTTGTGATGCCAATTAATTTGCAGGCAATAGGATATGGCTTGGCATGCTGCATGCAGCCCACATGTTTGAGACTGATCTATTCTAACACCTGTTTTTGAGAACTGGCATAACATTACTTAGTTTATGTTCCAACCTAAATATTTTAATTTTTTTGTTTGCTTTAAAACAAGAGACACATTTGGTTTTAAGTAATTTTGTATACTCTTACTATTGAAAATTATTAAAAATTTTGAAATATGGAATACAGAAAATTGGAGGGACTGGACATTTAGGTTAACAACACCATGTTCTTTCTTGTGCATATATATATACAGAATGAAATATTAATTACTGTTAAATTATTTGGCTGAAGAATTTCAAGCTATTAACCAAATATGCTAAACCATATGTCATGATATATTTATTTCAGTTCAGTTAGGATTTGCATTTCTAAAACAAAATACTTATATTTAAACAACTGCAACATAAAATTTGGTATGACTATCTGAAACTGTTTTAAACTGATATAATAGAATTTTAAAAAGAAATTTAAAAGAACATTCACATTGTTTTATGTACCTTTTAATACTGGGTTCACTCCACTGGCTAGACACAATCCACCAAACTTGTTGTTGAAGATCTTGTTTCCATCCAAATTGGCTGTGGCATTATTGGTGATTTCTACTCCTGCTGCCAGGCCATCAAATATACGATTTCGGCGCAGTGTGGGATGGCTTTGTGTGCTTATTAATACACCAGCTTGAGCATTTCGGAAAATGTCATTTTCTTCCAAAATTCCTGCAAATCAAACACATTTGTTTCAAAAATGTAAATTTGTATAGTCAATTGCATTTCTCCAAGAATATTTAACTATCAAATTATTAACATTAGGAAATAAATTCTGTTTCCTTTTGAATCCAGTCCTCCAATAAAGATGAGTGAGTGTGATTTGGATTTTAACATAGCTTTAAAAATTGTTCAGTCATATCGCTATGATGTCTATAGTGAGGCAGTTTATAGTGATGTCTAGCACCGAGGCATCAAGCCACAGATATATAACATGATGTCCCACCAGTCACATTATCCTGACACCAGGCTGACCAGTTCTAACACTAACCTCTTATTTCTGAGTGCCTAGCGAGGCAGCTGTTAGTACCATTTTTAAAGTCTTTTGTATGACTCAGCTAGGGTTCGAACCTGTGACCTCCCGCATCCAAGGTGGACGCTCTAACCACTAGGCCACCAGAGCAGTCCAAAAAAGATGAAAATATTGTCTTTCACATCCATATATCACATAATATCAGGTGGGGAAGAAACTCAGATTCCTGTCCCTAATCACTGCAGATTAGTGTAGACACCATTCAATGACAATTGTCTTGTCCCTCCTTGACAAACTGTCTGCCAAAATATTTTTTTCTCCAGGATTGTGTTACTCAGTGAAAGCCCGTGTGAGGTTGCCCAGTGAAAAAGGTTCTAAACCTCCATGAAAAGAGGTAGTGTGTCTCCTTACCACCTCAGGTACACTATCACTGCATTGGTGATGGAGACCACCATGCAGTGACTTATTTTGTCTACTCTTATGGACATTAGCACTGCATTCATTGCTTAATTGTTGAGGGATAATTTTCATGGGACCACAAAACCTTACCAGTTAGCCGTTCCAGCTTCAGCTGAAAACCCCACCTGGAATCTGATGTCTCTGTGAACACACTGCAATGGCGTTCTGGGCCATGTATCAGAAAAATGTTCTGACTTGACCAACATATAAATGATTGTGGAAATCTGGTCCCAAGGAAATCTTATCTGTCAGAAGATCCATGTGGGTCCCAGCTTTCTAGAAAGAGAAACTGGAAGGGGCTGCAAATGCAGTCTGCTTAAAGGAACATGAACTGCAGTCAAGTCAAGGTTCCCAGAAGGCATAGATTTATACGAGGTTTATTTATATCATATTATGTGTGTTAATTTTAATGATTATAGATTGAAAGGGTCATTTAGTAAATAACATGTTAAATAGCTAATTTTGTACATTGTGGATTTGGTCTTAGTGATGAGGTCATGATTTTAATAAAAACATAACTTGAAGATAGTGGGATGTGCTTTTAAAGAAAGTAAACATTGATGAGATCAGCCGAGGTCATGGGATACCCCCACCCCAGGAAAATTTAGCTGACCTAATTCCAGACTGGCTTGCAGCTAAAGTGCTAGACCTTGTTGAAAAAGTGTTTTCAAAATGATTAGTTGAGCCTAATTCTGCTTTACATTGTGCATCTCAGTTTTAATATAAGGGATGATTTACTGAGAACGAGTTATTCTTAGCATAAGTATCAGTCTAAGAGACAAATAGTTGTGTTTAATTCAGCTGAAAGGATTTAATTAATTTATTTAAATTACCATTTTTAATTACAAATTGCTCGGACTTTACTATTTATTAGCAGTTTTGGAAGTAATGTGAATTCATTTAAAGACATTTTGGATTAATCAATGTGATACATCAAGACTATTGGCACATCAACACAAATGGCTGAACTTCATTGAAACTCATATGGAATAATCGATACTTTTGGACTTGTGATAGAACTTTTATGACTATTAGGATTTCATTCACCATACTTTAAGTTATTTTTTTGAAATTTTGACTTTCTATTTTAGGGAAATAAATTATATTTTGAATTTTACAATGCTTGTTTGTTTTCGCTCTTTTCTGTTACTTAGGTTAAGACCATGAGTCCTAAAGGAGCCCACAATGAGGTCTGGGCTCTGCACCCTCCAACAGGACTAGGGTTCTGTCTATGGTTCTGTGGGACATGGAATAAATCAGTGTATGTGAGGAAATTCATCCCCATGTATAAAAAATCCTGGACTTGAACCAGTTTGATTGTTCTAGGTTGTTTAAAAGGCTCTGTCTGACCACTTCTGACCAACAATGAGTCAGGTCTTGTATGAGGAACTCTAACCAGCTACTGTTCATCAAACAACTGTCAAAATACAGTCCTGCCAGACCCAACAAGAACTTCTCAGTAAGGCAGTAGATTTTTTCCCATAAATTAAGACCAGTTTTCAGTATCATGTACTGCTACTGTACAGCTGAAAAACAGGCATGTAAAAGCACAGAAGTGTGATTCAAGACAGGTGCAATGACAGTAAATATTGTGTTAAATTAAAAGTTTGTAAAGAATACTTGGACCTTAATTACCTGCAGTACAGTTCATTAACTGCAGTTCCAAAATCTACAGAGCCCAATGGCTTCTTGCTATATCTTAAGTTGATGTAAACCTTTAAAAAATTATTTAAATTTCACATGGGCCGTGGCAAAGGCAATCACCTTTTCTATCATGACACACTCTCAAATACACATATGCTGTCCAAAAAACATAGTTGTTGCCCTTTCTGCTTTTTTGCCCAAGAACCCAAATATTTCTTTTTATTCTTCTGCAATGACCATCAAAACTTTATAAGAGGTTTATTGTTCAGTTTTGTCCCAAAAATGTATTGTTTGTTGGAAGCCATGTTTAGAAAGTAAGCAATAGCAATAACAAAAAAAACCATGCATTTAAAGCATCTGAATTATTACTATAATGTTAGTGTGCTGTCCCAACCAAGTTAACTGAATATAATATAAAACCCAGATCTGAATCAAACACAGACAAACCAGTATCCGGATTTTACCGCAAACAATCATACTTTTGTAGTTTGTGCTTTATTCCACAAGTCCATATTTTAAGGGTCATTTCCATAAGACTTATGATAAAATCATAAGGACTAGCAGGTCAGAAAATACTAGAGAATAGAGATCCTCAGTTAACCAAAGGTGGACAGCTGCTACTTCCATGAAGTTGGCAAAAGCTCTGGTTGTAGAAGCTAGGCCAAACAGCTGAGTGTGAAATCGGAAGACCTCCCTGAGCAAGTACAACTGGAGGAGCTTCATCTGAGGAGGAAAGATAGGAATGTGAAAGAACGCATCCTGCTGGTTGATAGAGACAGCCCAGCTGCTGTGCCTCATGTTGTTGGTAACCAAGTCTCTGGTGTCCAGCTTGCATGGACCCTCCTGCAAAAATCTTTTTTAGGTGGAAAGGTTAATGAGTCAAAACTTCACACCTTTTTTGAGGAACAAGAAAATCCATAAGTAGAACACTTGAAAATGGTTGTTGAACACCCTCTCTACTGCACCCTTCTGCAGAAGATTGTATACTTCTTACTTTAAGTGCACCAGAATCAAATGTGAGAACCACATGGGCCTCCTTACAAGTGGAGCAAGTTTCCAGAACTGAAGCCACTATCCTCCGTTTATGATAAAAGAGGACCCACCAATCAACTGTTGTGCTTTCCCAAACCTCTGGAAGGAGGGTTACTGTGTGCTTAAAGGAATAGAAGGAAGAGGAACACATTGCAGGAGAGGGAGCAAGTCCCTACAACTGCCCCCTTCCATTTAGAACAGTGGGTAAGGCCTGCAAAATTCGTCCCATGGATTTTCCAATGCACATTTCTATAGCCTGACTGCTGAGAGGGAGGTCTAAACTGGGTTTGCTTTTTGGATGGAGGCTTCATTGCTTTGAAGAATGCTATCAATGGCCCCTGGTGGTGGTCTGGAGTGCAGATGCGAGAGACTGGTGCTGTTGGTCCTTCAGGTCCTGGAAGCCACAGAGGACTGAGTCTTCCAAAGAGGATCTCTGCTTCCAGGGAAACAGTCTGCAGGAGATTCTAACTACACTCAAGCAAAACTTTGGAAGTGTCCAAAAAAAAAAGCATCCCTGCAGAAGTGGAGAAGATGATCTAACAATGTCATGGACATGAACTGGCCATTGCCTCCAGTAAGTGCTGAAGCACAGCTGGCTACAAAGAATTCTCCTTCAGCAGATCAAGGCAGAAGCCAAGAAAAAAAAAAAACCCTCAGATGAGATGCTATGGTCACTTGTTACTTGGTGTTAAGCTCTAAGGTCTCCAGTGTTGTGACAAGCCACCATTGAAAAACCCACTTGAGACACTTTGGCATATAAGGCATGAGGTGTTAGGGGTTAGGTAGGAGTGTGAACCTTATAACTAGCTGCTGAGGACAAAGGTCTTAATATAGAGAGGACTCATCACCCCTTACACTGCCAAGCAAACTCCCGACAGCGACTATACCTCTGATAAAGTTATCTGACCATGGCCAAGTGGGTGAGCAACAGGAGATTTGGGTGGGACGAGATAATTTTAGTGTCCTCTGAGCATGAAGCTTGGGATATAAATGGCAGAGGGGAGGATCTTCATAAAAGGGAAGGATAAATCACTTCCCTGAATAGGATGACCTTGCATTTCATAGGGACTGAATGGGAAGATAGGATGTGGGGAGGAGAGGAAATGATATCAATTCGAGACCCTTCAATAGTATTGTGTCCGTATGCTGACTTTCAGACACTAGTGCAATTCAATCCAGCAGCTGTTGCTACCATATTGGATATCAGATTGGCACCATTTTTATTTAAGACCAGACAGACATCATAAGAAGTCTTTTAGTGAATATCCAATGTTGATATGATCATCTTGCAGGAGCATCATCATCTTTAAAGGTCATATTTCTCATTCAGTATTAACTTGACCAGGAATCGGCAACTTTTAGAACTGGCGTTCCAAGTCCATTCAGTTGTAGACAGCTGCATGTCAAGCCTTATTCATCCCTTTTATTTAATTATTTTTTTTAGTTCATACAACACAAATTTACACTTTGTAACGCATGCCTTTCCAAAGAGTCTGGCATGCCATCATTGGCACATGTGCCATAGATTGCCAACACCTGAACTAGACCATGGGATGAATGTGTCTGTGTAAAGTTTCAGAGCAATCCTCCAAGTAGCTTTGGAAGATTAGTGATAATAGACAATAGATGAAAGACTATCTCATAAGCTCCTTTTTGTCTGGTCTTCTAGCAGAACTAAAAATTATCCAACATTTTCATGATATTAACCTGTCAAGTTTGATTAAAACCAAGTCAAATATACAGTGTCTCAGCTGAAAAGGAACTTAGCCAAACATAAGCATAGATCATGCTCATAATAAAATGCATTCTACTCTTCAGAGATAAGATGATGGTCAAATTTGCCGCTGATGTGGATATACTGGTTGTCGCCTTGGTACCATGTTCTTGTATGATCAGCAAGACATCAAGTCTTCTGGTGAAACTCCATGTTGATATGCCTTTCCATTTCAAAGAGGTAACGATAACCAGATTTTCAAGATGGCTGTCATGGTGGCCATATTTTTATATCCGATTGACACCATCTCTATTTGGTACAAACTACACATCATTAGAAATTTTCAAGTTGGCCAATGTGATAGGCATATTGAATTTCTGAATGGTATCATTAGGTCCAAACAGGAATGAGAAGTTGTTTAGTAAGAACCCCATATTGATACAACCTTCCATATATAAGTAGTAGTGATTAATATTTTCAAGATGGCCACAGTGGTGGCTATATTGGACACAAGATTAGAACCGTTTTCATTTATGACAAACTAGACACCATAAGAAGTCTTTCAGTGACCAATTAAGACCAAGTATGTGCAACTTCCTCCTGGGTGTGGGCCAGATGAGCGATTATTAAAGTCATACCTTATAATATAAACAGGTTGATAAAGCAGGTCGCAGGTCCTAGTCTGCACGTGTATGAACTTGACATTGGGATGAATATGTGTGTGTAATGTTTCATGGCCCTCCTCAAAGTCGTTTAGGAATAATAACAATTGATAACTTATGCTATTACTTGACAAACAGATGAAAGACCATTGCACAAGCTATTCTGGTCTATGACCAACAGCTAAAATGATACTAGCAACAACAAATAACTTGTATTATCATGTTGTCAATTAAAAATTAACTGTTGTTGGGTGAAATTCTATGATACAGTTCTCTGAAAGAAAAAATGATCATAATAAATAATTAGTGTGAGCAGAAACAAGTTGATCATGATAGGAGAACACTAGCACTAAAGCAGAAATGGACCTAGAACCCAAAATGACACGTTTTCTGGAACATTTAATAATTAGTTGTTGTTGTTGTGAGGTATAACACCATTTTCGGTACAAGATAGGCTATACATGGCGGCCAGTATTATTGGTGGAGGAAGAACCTGGGAAAACCCTGGAAAGAACCACCGACCCACGAGAGGCTACCGGCAAGCTTTCTCACATACCCACACTGGCTGAAACCGAGACTCAAACCGGCGCAGACAGAGGTGAGATGGCAGTGATCCGTAACGGAGAGCACTTTAGACCACTCGGGGCCCCATTTACTAATTAGATGTATCAATGTTTTTCATCACAACTTGTATCTCCATTTATTGTTTTTATATTAATTCCACAATTATATGGCTGCCACATTACAATTGTGGAACAATGTCCAGTAAGACCCATTAGAATTTCATAACCTTTGGAACCATTAATGTCATAAGTGATGACAAGGTCTGAGACAAAGTCAACAAACTTATACAAACCTAAATGCAATGAAACATAAAAAAAGAAGTTACCAATGACTTTAAATAACCTTAGTGATCAATACTATACTGACTTTCCAGATGGATGAAAAGAATAAATGACAGCTTCTGATAGATAAAAGCAGTCCACCGAGTTTCTGCTTTGCACAGATATTGCAACAACATGCAGTACTTGGATGGTTGAATTATTTTAAAAAATATATAAAGTAACCCTATGACTTGTACAATGTATTTTGACTCGAACAGGACCCTTTGCAGTCAACAGCACAATAAAACAAATGTGAAAGTAAGGTCCCTGGGTTTAAAATATTTGCTGCAATAATTTTATTCTTATTCTTTTCACTGGATTTTTAGTTGTACATTTTGTTTCTTAACCTTTTTTGCAAAATCCACATCAAGTTACCTTTTCCTCCATTGAATATACAAATTCCTCCATCTCTTCCATCATGAATTTTGTTATGCCTAAGTACAGGATTGCTGTCTGTTTTAATCCACACACCAGCCATGGCATTGTCAAATATCTCATTATTTTCTATCATGCCTAGTCCACCATTATATACTAAAATTCCACCATTCTGTCCTCCCCAGATTTTATTCTTGCGAATCAGAGGATTACTTCCAGTTCTGAAAGTGAATGAATCAAATACTGATGATCACTGCATTTTCACTAGTATAAAATATGAAATAAGTCGGCAATAGAACAAATATGTCCAATTTCTATTAATAAGCAATATGCAATAAGTCAGCAATATAACTAATATGTCCAATTTCTATTCAGAGCAATATGCAATAAGTCAGCAATAAAACTAACATGTCCAATTTCTGTTAATGAGCAACAAGCAATAAGTCAGCAATAGAACTAATATGTCTAATTTCTGTTAATGAGCAACATGCAATAAGTCAGCAATATAACTAATATGTCCAATTTCTATTCAGAGCAATATGCAATAAGTCAGCAATAGAACTAATATGTCCAATTTCTGTTAATAAGCATCATGCAATAAGTCAGCAATAGAACTAATATGTCCAATTTCTGCTAATGAGCAACATGCATTAAGTCAGCAATAGAACTAACATGTCCAATTTCTATTAATGAGCAAAGATTATATAGATCTTAAGTACTGATAAGGAATTAATTGTTCTCACTGAGTTATGTTAAATAAATATCACAGTCTTTCAATACAAATGTCTCACTTAATAGATAATATAATCATGCCAAATAGGCATAATAAGTAGAAAACAAATACAATTCCATTGAATGCTATGTTTCACCTGCTATATTGGAAACTTGGAAAGTTGCCTGAGCATATAAACCTAAGTCACTGTGACCTACATTTGCCACAGTGAGTAGAACCTTCCATGATGAACATACCTGGTTAAGTTCCAAGACTGCATAAAAGTGACAGAGAATCATAAACTGTAACAAGAGTCCCTTGAAGGGGTTGACTACTGGGTAAAAAGAATTTCCTGGAATTCAAGATAAGACCATTTCTTTCTTTTAACTGTCAAGTGATGAAACCATCGATGATATTCTTCAGCAATAACAAGCTTTTCAAATAACATATAGTGGTACACATACTGACTGTGATCTTTGCACCATGTTTATGTAGGAAAAAGTAGACATAAAATCTTTCAGTGAAACCCTCAGATCATAATAATCATCCATAGTGGGAGTAGAGACAAAAATGGAGTAGAGACAAAAAAAGTTTTTAAACAGTTATCATTGCAGCCATTGTATGCACAACTGGAACCATTTTCATTTAGGAATAAACTGGTATCGTAAAAAATCTATTGCTGAAAACCACATGTTGATAATAGCCATCCATATGAAAATGAGTAGAGATAATATTTTATAGCTGCCAACCCCCAAATACAAAAATACTGACTTCTTGTGACAAAAATACTGATTTTCAGGAACAAATACTGATTTTTAAAATTGTAATGCATATGTAACTATTTACAATATATACAACCATCAGTAAAGTAGGACAGTGCTTTACATAATTATTTAATGTCAAAGATGCATGTGTTGTACCATGTTCCATTCGGGTGCCCATTCAGAACATGCAAGAGTGCAACACACTTAGACACAGGCTTTTTATAGTAGCCTTTTCTACACATTTTTTTCCTATCATTATCAATCTGAATGTATCAACTTTCATTGATGATCTCAATTCTGTGTGATTTTCTTATTGAACTGTTTTCGTTCAAGCATATAAGTAATCCTTTGCGATTTTACTGTCTGGAAAGCGTGTGCGAAAGAAATCGCCAACAACACTAGTAACTGAAAGAGGAAGGTTAATTTCCAAAAGAAATTTAATAAACCGATAATTTTGATCAAATTACATCAAGGTTCTCTCTGGTATTTATATACGTCGTAAGTTCAGGCTGAGTTGTGTATGATGAAGCAGCAAGCTGATGTTTATTAGCTTTTTCATGCTCTTTATTTCATAGGCGCCCAATAGTGAAATCACATCACACAATTTGCAAAACATAGAGTTTTCTCTCACTAAATGGTTTCACAAATCTAAACAAGATGGCACAATTGTCCTTCTAGTTCTGTTTTCTTGTCTTTCCTGGAGAAAATTATGAATATTCTGCTTTCCTATTCAACATGATTAGAAGCTGAATATTACGAAGATGAGATACAGGCATTGTAGCATCGATTTCGAATGAACCAATCATATTGTAGAACTGTATTCCTATAATTCCTATATACATGTGATACATTTCTATCAGAATGGAACCGAGTGCCCGTTTGAAACTGAAAATTGCAAGGAATTTTTAAAATATTTTTTTTAAAAATAAAAAACATTTTTCTGCCCAAAAACTGTACACCCATATTCAGGTCCAAAATACGGGACAAATATGGAAAAAAAGGGACAATTGACAGCTATGATATTTTCAAGATGGCTGCTGGACAGCCAAACTGGAACCATTTGCAACTTAAGAGCAACTAGACATCATAAAAGGTCTTCTGGTGAAAACCACATGTCAATATGTATTTCTGTTCCAAGTCAAGTTGTGATAAGACTTTAAGATGGCCATGTCAGATTGGTACCATTATATATTTAGCACCATCCTGATGTCATAAAAAGTCTTTTAGGGATAACCTAATGTTGTTACAACCATCTATTCAGAACGAGAAGCAATAACAAGATTTTCAAGATGGCCAGTGTGGCTGCCATATTGGAAGTCAGATCAGCACCATTTCATTTAGAACCAACTAAACATCATTAGAAGTATTTTACTGAAAACCGCATGCTGATGTGACCATCCATTCCTGGTGGCCACACTGAATGACAGATCTGTACTATTTTTATTCAGGACCACTACACATCATAAGAAGTTTAATGAAAATCTCAGGTTGATATGACAATCCATTCAGGATGAGTAGCCACTACAGATTTTCAAGATGGGTGGATGTCAGATCAGCACCATTTCATGCAGGATGAACTAGACACCATAAGAAGTCTTAAAGTGAAAACCACATCTTGATATGACTATCCATTCTGGGGGAGTAGAGATATCAAGATTTTCAAGATGGCTACTGTTGTTGTTGTGGGGTTTAACGCCATTTTTCAGCACACAATAGGCTATACATGGTGGCCAGTGTCAATGGTGGAGGAAGAACCCAGGAAAACCCCCGGAAAGAACCAACGACCCATGAGAAGCTACTGGCAGGCCTTCTCACATACCTACACTGGCCAAATCTCAAGATGGCTACTGATGCCTATGCCAATAACAATAGTGATACTGCAAGGAATTAGTTTAAAATGGGGAGCCCCCCCCCCGCCCAGCTATAAAAGAAAAAAAGTGGAGTGGGTGTCAGGAAAGTTACTAGGTGGAATAAATCTTGCCCATAACACCTGAACATGTTTCTTCTTCCCTTCAATGCTCTGTTGAACAGAAATATTGATATGACCCACCCTGTAGCTGTTTTAACATTATTCTGTTGACATATCTGAAGTTAATCTGATTACAGTGTGAATGTTAATTTCATGAAATCTGTATTTTGGAGTGGCATCTACATGGTTAGCTTTTCTAACTTTATCAAGCCTAGAACCTCTAAACTTTGACTGTAATTCTTTCTTGTTTCTTTGGTAGTACATCACATGCAGTCCAAGAATAAGCAGATTCTGATCCTGAGAAACTTTAATTGTTTCTGTTCAATCTGAGGTCTCCAGAGATAATGTGTCCTAAGCATTATCAATGTATACTGATCCAAGTCATAGGTCTCAGCAATGGAAACTTGAAAGCAATCCCTTATCACACTTACAACCAACTATTGTCTTAAGCACACCTGAATGGATTTCTAGACATGAGTGCAAAAGATGCATTAAAAAAGGCTGCCAGATTTGCAAAAACACTTGGTTGTTGTTGTTGTAGGGTTTAACGCCATTTTTCAGCACAAGATAGGCTATACATGGCGGCCAGTATTAATGGTGGAGGAAGAACCCGGGAAAACCCCGGAAAGAACCACCAACCCACGAGAAGCTACTGGCAAGCTTTCTCACATACCCACATTGGCTGAATCTGAGACTCGAACCCACGCAGACAGAGGTGAGATGGCAGTGATCTGTAACGGAGAGCGCTTTAGACCACTCGGCCACTCGGGGCCCCGCAAAAACACTTGGATGATCAAGACTAAAGCAGACAACCTTATACTGAGCAAAACACGGCCAGACTTTGTTTAGGTTTTTCACACATCAACATCATATATTTTTTTTGGAGGAAGTTCAGGTTTTATTGCATTAGTTCTTGTGCATAGTTAATTCAAATCACATGAGAGACTGTCAGTTTTATGTGATGATCCCTTTTGTGTGGTATACCATCAAAAAACTGATATCTCTGAGTCTCCTATCCTTTAAAGGTGAGACAAAACCTAGAGTAACTTCATATTAATCTTTGTATTAAATATGATGAAGATTCATCAATTTTGTTTTCTTCTAGTTATTAAGAGGAAGAAAAAAGCAGTATGCACAAAGCATATAGACAAGGGCCTATTTTATTTTCTCATCTGTGTAAGGCACTGTGCATAATCAACACATCAGGATGTGTATGGCACTATGCATAATGAATACATCAGGTAGTCACTGTGCATAATGAACATATCAGGATGTGTATGGTACTGTGCATAATGAATACATCAGGTAGTCACTGTGCATAATGAACACACCAGGATGTGTATGGTACTGTGCATAATGAATACATAAGGTAGTCACTGTGCATAATGAACACACCAGGATGTGTTTGGCACTGTGCATAATGAACACATCTGGATGTGTATGGCTCTGTGCATAATGAACACATCAGGATGTGTATGGCTCTGTGCATAATGAACACATCAGGATGTGTATGGCACTGTGCATAATGAACACATCAGGATGTGTATGGCACTGTGCATAATGAACACATCAGGATGTGTATGGCACTGTGCATAATGAACACATCAGGATGTGTTTGGCACTGTGCATAATGAACACATCTGGATGTGTATGGCTCTGTGCATAATGAACACATCAGGATGTGTATGGCTCTGTGCATAATGAACACATCAGGATGTGTATGGCTCTGTGCATAATGAACACACCAGGATGTGTTTGGCACTGTGCATAATGAACACATCTGGATGTGTATGGCTCTGTGCATAATGAACACACCAGGATGTGTTTGGCACTGTGCATAATGAACACATCTGGATGTGTATGGCTCTGTGCATAATGAACACATCAGGATGTGTATGGCACTGTGCATAATGAACACATCAGGATGTGTATGACACTATGCATAATGAACACATCAGGATGTGTATGGCACTGTGCATAATGAACACATCAGGATGTGTATGGCACTGTGCATAATGAGCATATCAGGTTGGCACTGTGCATAATGAACATATCAGGATGTGAATGGCACTGTGCATAATGGATATATCAGATAGTCACTGAGCATAATGAACACATCAGGTTGTCACTGTGAACAATGAATACATCAGGATGTGTACCGCACTATGTATAATGAACATGTCAGATTTCACTCTGCTTAATGATGATGACATCAAGTTGTGATTGGTACTGTGCATAAAGAACAGATCAGATTGTGTATGGTAATGTACATAGTGAATAGATCAGGTTGTGTGTAGCACTGCATTATAAGCAGATCAAGCTGTGCATGGCACTGTGCATAATGAACAGAGGAGGCTGTCACTGCATAATGAACAGATCAGGTTGTCTATGGTACTGTGCATAATGAACACATCAGGTTGTCTGTGTATAATGAATACAACAGGTTGTGTATGACACTGTGCATGATAAATACATCAGGATGTGTATGGCACTGTGCATAAAGAACACATCAGGTTGTCTGTGTATAATGAATACAACAGGTTGTGTATGACACTGTGCATGAGGCTGTCTATGGCACTGTGCATAATGAACACATCAGGTTGTCTGTGTATAATGAATACAACAGGTTGTGTATGGCACTGTGCATGATAAATACATCAGGCTGTGTATGGGACTGTGCATAATGAACATGTCAAACTGCAAAACTATCTGATTTTATCAAGTCAAATAAATTAATTAGCAAATAATGTAATGATTCAAATATTCATGTTCCAATTACTGATGAGGTAAATTCTTACCTAATTTGGACACCAGAATACAGGTGGTTGAAAATGTCATTATCTTCCAGCACTCCATGGCCATTGTCATAAAAGTAAACACCCACCTAAGAAAAAGAAAATGAAAAAATCCTTCTAGAATCATTACAAATTTAATTTTTCTGCAATTTTGAACTCCCTGATGAATAAAACAAGCTTAGGTACAACAAAGACATCTTTTGAAAAAGTAGCACACATTTCAAAGAATTGACAAGCAGTGTTTTTCAAAAGTAATTTCAATTCTGTTGTTGCCAGAAAGAAGTAAAGATTACTTGCTGACCTGTTTTCCACTGTGTATTCTATTCCTCCTGAGAACTGGTGTACTTCCAGTGGTGATCCATACACCTGCCAATGTATTGGAGTAAACTTCATTCTCCTCTATCAGCCCTTGACCTTTCTCATGCTGCAATAATAGATCACATCATTATGCATTCATCCAAATAAAACAATTGAAATTCTAATATTACAAACATTATACTGAAAAATGGTTGACTGGAATAAAAAAAAAGAATACTGCCATTTTAACAAAGATTTGGCAAACAAAACAATCCAAACAGAGCGTAGAATTTGTCCAAATTAAGCACAAACAATCTTTACGACACAATTTTATATGTAATCTGATAGAAAAGTGCCTGACAGAATTTAAAAAAAGAAAGAAAACCACCATCAAATTCTCAAAACAGTCCCAGCTTAATAGAACATAAATGAACATAAAAAACTGTGCTCATTGTAACCGAAAAACTAAGTTGATAAACAAGACCAAATAACAATACCATGTGAAATAAGTTAAGTGTCCTTTTCTACTGAGTTACATTACCCCTGATAGCATGAAATATAAAGTATCCATGCCTATTGAGTTACATTACCCCTGATAGCATGAAATTAATATAGAGTATCCATTCCTAATGAGTTACATTACCCCTGATAGCATGAAATTAATATG
This sequence comes from Sinohyriopsis cumingii, assembly GCA_028554795.2. NCBI lineage: Eukaryota > Metazoa > Mollusca > Bivalvia > Unionida > Unionidae > Sinohyriopsis > Sinohyriopsis cumingii. The sequence continues at coordinate 24,027,892 of CM068825.1, read as the reverse complement.
AAGTATCCATGCTTACTGAGTTACATTACCCCTGATAGCATGAAATTAATATAAAGTATCCATGCCTACTGAGTTACATTACCCCTGATAGCATGAAATTAATATAAAGTATCCATGCCTACTGAGTTACATTACCCCTGATAGCATGAAATTAATATAAAGTATCCATGCCTACTGAGTTCCATTACCCCTGATAGCATGAAATTTATATAAAGTATCCATGCCTACTGAGTTACATTACCCCTGATAGCATGAAATATAAAGTATCCATACCTATTGAATCTCATTACCCCTGATAGCATGAAATTAATAAAAAGTATCCATACCTATTGAGTTACGTTACTCATGATAAGATTAAATGATATAAAGTATCCTTTTCTATTCAGCTAAATAACCCCTGATGAGAATAAATTAATATAAAGTAATTGTTTCTATTGAGCTACATTAAACCTGATTAGAATAAATCATAATAAAGTATCCATTTCTACTGAGGGCTGTTCCATTTAAACATACATGGCATCCAGGGAAAGTAGTTTTTACAAAATATATCCCAGGGTACTTTGATTTCACAGAGTTCATATTAAAATAAGAAAATTCTAAATTGCATCTAAGGGTGAGTACCCAACAGCTCAGGGTTACATTGACCCTGATAAGATTAAATTTATATAAAATATCCATTACTACTGAGTGACATTACCCATGATAAAATTAACTTAATATAAAGTATCCTTTTGTTGAGTTGCATTACCTTTGATAAAAACAAATACATCAGATAAATTACCCATGATGAGAATAAATTATTATAAAGTATCCATTTCAATTCAGTTACATTATCCCTGGTAAGATTAAATTAATATAAAGTATCCATTTCAATTTAGTTACATTACCCGTGGTAAGATTAAATTAATATAAAGTATCCATTTCAATTTAGTTACATTATCCCTGGTAAGATTAAATTAATATAAGGTATTCATTTCAATTTAGTTGCATTATCCCTGGTAAGATTAAATTAATATAAAGTATCCATTTCAATTTAGATACATTATCCCTGGTAAGATTAAACTAATATAAGGTATTCATTTCAATTTAGTTGCATTATCCCTGGTAAGATTAAATTAATATAAAGTATCCATTTCAATTTAGATACATTATCCCTGGTAAGATTAAACTAATATAAGGTATTCATTTCAATTTAGTTGCATTATCCCTGGTAAGATTAAATTAATATAAGGTATTCATTTCAATTTAGTTACATTATCCCTGGTAAGATTAAATTAATATAAAGTATCCATTTCATTTCAGTTACATTATCCCTGGTAAGATTAAATTAACATAAGGTATTCATTTCAATTTAGATACATTATCCCTGGTAAGATTAAATTAATATAAGGTATTCATTTCAATTTAGTTACATTATCCCTGGTAAGATTAAATTAATATAAGGTATTCATTTCAATTTAGTTGCATTATCCCTGGTAAGATTAAATTAATATAAAGTATCCATTTCAATTCAGTTACATTATCTCTGGTAAGATTAAATTAATATAAAGTATCCATTTTAATTTAGATACATTATACCTGGTAAGATTAAATTAATATAAGGTATTCATTTCATTTCAGTTACATTATCCCTGGTAAGATTAAATTAATATAAAGTATCCATTTTAATTTAGATACATTATCCCTGGTAAGATTAAATTAATATAAAGTATCCATTTTAATTTAGATACATTATCCCTGGTAAGATTAAATTATTATAAAGTATCCATTTCAATTCAGTTACATTATCCCTGGTAAGATTAAATTAATATAAAGTATCCATTTCATTTCAGTTACATTATCCCTGGTAAGATTAAATTAATATAAAGTATCCATTTTAATTTAGATACATTATCCCTGGTAAGATTAAATTATTATAAAGTATCCATTTCAATTCAGTTACATTATCCCTGGTAAGATTAAATTAATATAAAGTATCCATTTCATTTCAGTTACATTATCCCTGGTAAGATTAAATTAATATAAAGTATCCATTTCATTTCAGTTACATTATCCCTGGTAAGATTAAATTAATATAAAGTATCCATTTCATTTCAGTTACATTATCCCTGGTAAGATTAAATTAATATAAGGTATTCATTTCAATTTAGATACATTATCCCTGGTAAGATTAAATTAATATAAGGTATTCATTTCAATTTAGTTACATTATCCCTGGTAAGATTAAATTAATATAAGGTATTCATTTCAATTTAGTTGCATTATCCCTGGTAAGATTAAATTAATATAAAGTATCCATTTCAATTCAGTTACATTATCCCTGGTAAGATTAAATTAATATAAAGTATCCATTTTCATTTAGATACATTATCCCTGGTAAGATTAAATTAATATAAGGTATCCATTTTAATTTAGATACATTATCCCTGGTAAGATTAAATTAATATAAGGTATTCATTTCAATTTAGTTGCATTATCCCTGGTAAGATTAAATTAATATAAAGTATCCATTTCAATTTAGATACATTATCCCTGGTAAGATTAAATTAATATAAGGTATTCATTTCAATTTAGTTACATTATCCCTGGTAAGATTAAATTAATATAAAGTATCCATTTTAATTTAGATACATTATCCCTGGTAAGATTAAATTAATATAAGGTATTCATTTCAATTTAGTTACATTATCCCTGGTAAGATTAAATTAATATAAAGTATCCATTTTAATTTAGATACATTATCCCTGGTAAGATTAAATTAATATAAGGTATTCATTTCAATTTAGTTACATTATCCCTGGTAAGATTAAATTAATATAAAGTATCCATTTTAATTCAGATACATTATCCCTGGTAAGATTAAATTAATATAAAGTATCCATTTTAATTTAGATACATTATCCCTGGTAAGATTAAATTAATATAAGGTATTCATTTCAATTTAGTTACATTATCCCTGGTAAGATTAAATTAATAAAAAGTATCCATTTTAATTTAGATACATTATCCCTGGTAAGATTAAATTAATATAAAGTATCCATTTTAATTTAGATACACTATCCCTGGTAAGATTAAATTAATATAAAGTATCTATTTTAATTTAGATACATTACCCCTGGTAAGATTAAATTAATATAAGGTATCCATTTTAATTTAGATACATTATCCCTGGTAAGATTAAATTAATATAAAGTATCCATTTTAATTTAGATACATTATCCCTGGTAAGATTAAACTAATGTAAAGTATCCTTTTCTGTAGATTTACATTACCCATAATAAGATTGCATGTGAGAATTTTATTTGCTTGAAAAATGCTTTTGTTGTGTTCGTTTATGACTTCTAATGATAGGACTCAAAATTAACAAGTGGTCTTGTATCTAATAACACATGGGATGTCATTCGCTTTCATGATTAACTGATCTGTTTGTATAAATTGAATACCTGCAAAAATCCTGGCTTGATGAGGTACATTGAATATTATGGCTGCAACTTTTATCAACATGTCAATGTTTTAGTATAAAACAATAAATAAACTAATAATGTTTAATAGAAATGACTAAAAACTCTTACTCTTCCCCCCAACCTGCCGAGTTTATTTTCAGCTGACAGTATTTATATGTAAACCACTGACAATGTGCATGATGTACTTAGTTTACCTTGGTTTTTTTTTTCTTTCATTTATTGGATGTTATTTTGCCTCTTATTTTGATAGGAATCAGTTTTTATGTGTATTCAGTGAAAATATAAGGCAATCAAAGTAAAACAGCCTTAGGGTTCTCATGAGATCATTTTAATTTGTTGCATATATGCACATGATACAAAGAGACCCATAATGAAATCTGATGTACTGTACTGGATACACTTGCATGCTGTTTTTGCATGATACACAAACACTACAAGAAACTGCAGCTGCTCACAAAATTAAAAATGGTGTTTCTTTATAACAGAATGTTACTCACCAAAGGTTCTGTAAACGAACATATTTTTCATAGAAAACTAGTTCAAAGAATGTTTTGACAACAAGTAACTCAAACTAGTGTGTAGTGTTTAATGCAAGGTACAACCGATTCTTGTCAACTTAAGCTTTTTGTTCCTGTTATAGCCCATTTGATGCGAAAATCATCTATACTTTATAAGAAAAAACCCCAGAAACATCTTACTGAAAATTTGTCTCAAGATGTGACAATAGATCATTTACATGGAACAGATAGTTCCTGCATCCCTAACAACCATATGCATATTCGTTTACATGGTTACCAATTTTGTAAATGTTTATAAGCAGTAAACTAAACCATTTACACATGTCAATGCTGCAGCCTTAATCAATGCCCATGTGTTCTTCAACACATCAAGTAATGATGGATGTTTATTGTCAAAACTGTCAGTATGCATGCTGAACTAGTCTGGATCCATGGCCCAATGTGCTAATTTCAATACTGACAACACAACATGACACAGGGTATCAGACCAGTATCAAAACTAGACACAATGGAAAAGGTTGTTTTAGCCGACTCATTGAATAATGTAGAATTATATGCAACAGATTTTATATTTAAATCATTGTTGACAAAGATACTTTGCATTGTGCTGTGACAATTGGAAAGGTGTGACAAATCTTAGGTGTGCAGCTGAGTTTAAAATGTCAGAAATCTGATGACAAGAAAGAGTGTGACTAATAAACATGATAACAGAATCGAATGATAAAGCACCAGAAATCCTGGGGAAAGACACACAATGGCTAGAATATGACCCAGAAAAGATGTGCACTTTTGGCAAGGAGTATTCAGAGAAACCATTGATTCATATCTAATGGCAAGGTCCAGTCTTGGTGAATCAAAGCAGTCATTTCTCTCTTTCAGAGCCAAGGTCAGAACATCCATCTCTGACTGAATTGTCCATGGTCTGGACATCCAGGACTGAAATGTTACCATAGCCAGTACCAGAATTAAGTCAGGACTGGTTGTCTAACAGCTCGTGAACATTGTTCAGTGATGGCACTGGAAAGAGATGGATCTGTAAGGTGCCAAGCTTAAGAGTATTCATAACAGGTATGGAGCATTTCACTTCCAAAGACGGCCCTGGGGTCCATAACAGAAACTCTGCATAATGGCTGCAATATGTTGATTGAGTTTGCAAACCATTTTAAATGTCAATTACATGCACATGACCACACAAGAACACACCTATCAAACGTTTGGTCATTTTTCACACAAGCAACTGCTGCTTTAATTATACTGACTGAAAAGTTCCAGGAAAAAGAAATAAATGGTTCAGTCTAAATAAAACAGCAATTAAGTAATATTTTTCTGACAGCTGAAAACATATAACATTATTCTCAGTCTCCCAGCAACCAAATATAACTGAGAAGAGTGAAAAACTTACCACATAAATACCTCCATGTTGACCATGATGTATTTTGTTGTGCCGGACAATTGGGTTGCTATTAGTTCTAATCTGAATACCTGCAAGAGCATTACCTGAAATTACAAAAATAGATGGTAATCATTGTTTTAGCATAGGGAGAGCATAAATACTGTAAGTATTCACTTGAGCCTAGAAAAAAAAAACAATGCCTACCTCTTCATATTTAAATTGGAATAAATGGAGTGATTATGTTATATGTAAATTTGCATAAATTCCTATGATGATATTTTCATCTTGAATAAATATATCTTTCTTTCTTCCATCATTAACTCTTACTTAATGTTTTTTCAAGGAAGAAGCTAAAAATCCTTTACCCCCCCCTTACATTTGTATAATAATACAGTGTCATGTATTTTTATGAGAATGAATTATATGGCTTTGGGAAAAAACCCATTTTCATTGACACTTTTCATGGATGGGGGAAGGAGTCCTTTTGTTTCCAGAGATTGATCATTGTTTATTTATTGGGGAAGGAGTTTTTTCTCCAAAGAGATATCACTGTTCATGGACTGAAGTAGTCCTATTGTTATTGATTCCAGAGATATATCATTGTTCATACAACGGGATTGGGTTCAAATTTCCAGGGAAAGCACTGCTCATGGATTGGGGAAGGGCTCATGGATTGGGGAATGAGTTCTTTTATTTCAAGATCGAGATCAAGAGAGAGCATTGTTCACTGAGTCTTCAAATCTGGGCTTTGAAGCAGCTGCCATAAAATTCATGATACCCCACTAAATGAAGTCCCAGTAAAGACAGTACAATACATGACAAATATTAGTCCTAAATATTAAATGTACGAAAGACACAATGGAGATTTTCATCACCTCTCTGACAGTCACTGATTACATAAGGAAATATTCTTTTAAGGAGCAGATCACAGAAAACATGTAAATCATGTGTGTAAGGAGTGTAATACATGAATTATGAAAACATGTAAAGCCTAGGTGTAAGGAGTGTAATGGCATGGATTATGAAAACATGTACATCATGTGTGTAAGGAGTGTAATGGCATGGATTATGAAAACATGTAAAGCCTAGGTGTAAGGAGTGTGATGGTATGGATTATGAAAACATGTAAATCATGTGTGTAAGGAGTGTAATGGCATGGATTATGAAAACATGTAAAGCCTAGGTGTAAGGAGTGTGATGGTATGGATTATGAAAACATGTAAAGCCTAAGTGTAAGGAGTGTAATGGAATGGATTATGAAAACATGTAAAGCCTAGGTGTAAGGAGTGTAATCGCATGGATTATGAAAACATGTAAAGCCTAGGTGTAAGTGTAATGGCATGGATTATGAAAACATGTAAAGCCTAGGTGTAAGGAGTGTAATGGCATGGATTATGAAAACATGTAAAGCCTAAGTGTAAGAAGTGTAATGGCATGGATTATGAAAACATGTAAAGCCTAGGTGTAAGGAGTATAATGGCATGGATTATGAAAACATGTAAAGCCTAGGTGTAAGGAGTGTAATGGCATGGATTATGAAAACATGTAAAGCCTAGGTGTAAGGAGTGTAATGGCATGGATTATGAAAACATTTTGTTGTTGTTGAGTTTAATTATAGTAGCGTGCGCACAATTGTGCATGTGCCACTTTTTTCTGACTGCACAGCAGCCTGCTAGTTGTTCCTGGGGAAGGGAATGGTGCCAACTCCCCCAGGCTTTTATGGATTCAAGGAACCCTGATAGTTTGGTCTCAATCTGTGGGTCATCTGCAAATTGTGACAAGTTTATTTTTGTGGAGGCTGCATTGAGGTCAAGGTTGTTTACCATTAGGTTAAATAGTAAGGGACTTATTACACTGCCTTGCGGTGTTCCATTTTCAAGTGAAAATTCTTCCGAATGGGTGTTGCCTATACTTGTGGTGATTTTCAGGCCTGTGAGGAAATTGCCAATCCAGTTGAACAAGCATCCAGTTATTCCAAATTGGTTTAATTTGGCCATTAGTCCATTGGTCCATACTAGGTCGAACACTTTTTCTAGGTCTAAAAAAACCGCTATGAGGTTGCGATCAGTTTTCCTATGTGTGTTAAAAGCGAGTTTGATGTCTGTTTCCAATCTGAGAAGTTGGTCAGTGGTGGACCGTTTGTTCTGAAAGCCACACTGATTTATGAAGAGTAGGTTATTGGTTTCTATGTGGTGTTTTAACCTATTTGCGATTATTATCGTCTCCATTATTTTGCAAATATTGTTTGTAAGGGAGATGGGTCGGTACGAATTTATGTTGTTGGGATCTTTACTTAGCTTGGGGATTGGCATTACTATGGCCTGTTTACATTTGGTGGGTAGTTGGCCTTTATCCCATATCCTATTAAAGAGTTTGTAAATCATTTGTGTAAAGAGTGTAATGGCATGGATCATGAAAACATGTAAAAAGCCTAGGTGTAAGGAGTGTAATGGCATGGATTATGAAAACATGTAAAGCCTAGGTGTAAGGAGTGTAATAACATGGGCTCTGAAAACATGTAAATCATGCATATAAGTAGAGCTGCCAACTCTCCAGATTCATAATTAGTGAAAATAAAAAACAATTTTGTCTAGCAAAATGTGTTTCTTCAAAAATACTTACCCAATCATAATACATTAGGAGAACTACCACTACCTCGCAAATCCAGCCCTCACAGATACTACTATTAGCTCAAGGGTGCTAAAAGTTGTCTGCTGATCCATTGGTGGTTGGACAGAGTAATCTCCCCTTATATATGAGACTTGGCGGCAAGGCATAACGATATGTTAGTTATTAGTGGAGTAGAAGGCATGCTTGCTGTGGATGCAACTGAATGGAGGCTGGGAGGGTGTATATGTATTATGATTGGATAAGTATTTTCAAAGAAACATATTTTACTGTAAATAATTGGTTTCTTTTTTGAATACATAACCCAATCGTAATACCTTAGGAGAATAAGAGATCGAGGGAGGTACATCCTCTTACCCTGGATATAAAATCTCCAATCCGCTAAGGTATGAGAGACAGCTTTTAAGTAGCCCCACTGGAAGTGACTCGATCTGTTGGGGTACCGCTTCAAATGGGAAAAAATGTTCCCCATGCAAATCCTGCAGAAGTCGTGAAGCTGTGTCTTAAGAAGCTGGACTAACGACTTCGAAATGTGACCTGTTGAGCTGCATATATAGGTCTGACCAGATGGAACTGGGCCCTTTGGGATTATAAATCTCACTGATAAAAGCTAGAAAACGTGGACTCCAATCTCCATCACACAGCCTGAATAATGACAGAGAACAGTTCCATAAGAATGCTATGCTTGTGGCAACTGCCCTAACCTCATGAGCCAAAATGCGTAAAAAAGTTCACTGAACCGGGGTTATTTCCCTGTATGCTGAGCAAAGAACCCATGGATATATCGTCTTGGCCTGATTTAAGAGACAGAAAAAGGCATGATCTCCCTCTACGCACTGGCTCCATTCGATAAAGTTACCACTTCAAAATTCTGCCAAGGTCTTGTAAGTGACCTTCAGCTGAAGTGTCCAGATGAGACAGGTTTCATGAGAAAAGACTCTTTATCCAATGAAGGGCGACAGTTCTTGGTGATGAATGAGGATGCTGTCATAAGACTGACCCATCTTGTCGAAACTGCAGGTAATTGGGGTCTGAGGACAGAGCATGCATTTCACTAATTCTGCCTGCTAAAGCCATGAGGAAGCAGGGCTTGTAGGAAAGGTACACCAGAGATGTGTGTGTGTGTGATTAGGAATTTTAATGAAGCTTTAAAAAAATTTCAGTCATATCGCTATGATGTCTGCAGTGTGGCAGTTTATAGTGATGTCTAGTACTGGGACATCATGCTACAGACACATAGCATGATGTCCCACCCAGTCACATTATCCTGACACCAGGCCAACCAGTCCTAACACTAACCTCTTAATGCTTAGTGCCAATCGAGTCAGGTGTTAGTACCATTTTTGTAAGTCTTTGTTATTACTCGGCCATGGTTCGAACCCACGACCTCCTGCTTCCGAGGTGGACACTACACCAGAGATGCCCATACAATGGATTCAAAAGGGTTCTTGTTCAGCCCGGTTAAGGGAAGGAAAGACCATTCCTTCTGTACTAGTTGACTGTTCCGTGATGATGGGACAATCAGTATGTTGAGGAGTCCCAGGATATGGTGAACTTGAAATTCTTGTTGATGACAACACCACTTCAACAAGTCGCACACCATGATGCAAAGGTCTGGCATCTGGGATCCTTGTTATTGAAGATAATGATTGAGTTCTTCCTTGTTGTCGGAGCAAAGTCCCATAGCATGATGCAAAGGTCTGGGGACTAAGAGCCTCCTTGTTGCTGGAGATAAACCAGCATTGTAGTTTTGAGATAGTCCTTGTTGTTGAGAAAAGTCACCACTGTAGATATGTCAGACAGAATGAGAACTCCCTTGGCCTCTTAAGTATTCTTGCCCTTAATGAAAAGCTTTCACACTGGCCGTCCTCTCCAGAACTATTGATATGTAGATGTCATTTCTGGGGAGATCATGCACCACTGGTGTCCCGAAATGATGGTTGTGGGTGGGCTCCCATACCTTTTGTAATTGCATTGGTACAGCTTGTAATCTCAAGTGTGTGGATGTGTAGATGCACACCCACCGAGAACCAAGTTAGGCTGTTCCAAGTTCTGCTGATGGTGCCTCAAATGGGTGCAGGTGTTGAGAGGATGGTCCAGTGGGCCAACTTGAGGACTCCATTTGTGCAGACAAAAACAGCTGCAAAGCAGCAGAAGGTGACCAAGGACCATGATGTCCGCTGCCGCACTGAGCAATCCCATGTGGATAGAATTCCTCAAAAGAGAGGTGTTATCATGAATCATTTCAATGCCTGATCCTGACGGAGACAAAGTATGGTGCCTGTGTTCTGAAGTCCATACCTAAGTGAGTGAATTTTTGAGATGCTACTAGGTTGGAATTTTCCTTGTTACTGAGAAGTCCAGATTGGTAACATGGGCCATCATGACTGGTTAGAGCTCGCTGATGTTGCTGCAGGATGTTGTCCAGGTAACCCAAGGTATGCACCTTTACTAGATTCGTCAGACGAGGCAAGACCCCAGAGTCAATGAAGAGCCTCAAATGGGCTCTGAATTGATATATGATGTTGTATGCAATTCTCAGGAACTTGTTTACAAACATGTTTTATTGCATACAGTGTGACAATACCACGTGTTTGCATACATGCCAACCCCTGGCGATGAAAATGTGTAATCCAAGTGGACAAAAAGAGTAATCTGAGCAGAAAAAGAGTAATCCACATATAGCATGATAAAGATTCGACGAGCATATGTACAAAATAATTTATTCATCCCTCTGGATTTTTAACATCAGTTATTGCTTCAAGCTTTCATATATAACACTTTGAGCTTTAAAAAGCAACAGTCTCTCATGTTGCATTTCAAAACATTTTGTACCAGCTGAGACTGAATGTTTTGCACACCAGTAGAGCACTAAGTGATGGGTTACAGAGCTTGGATCTGAATTCAGTTTTATTTTTCTTCATTAGAATGGTAAAGAACCAATATTCCTTTCATAACCTGACAAAGAAGAGGAAATTTATATCTTAGTTATTGGGTCTTTTAGCTGGGAAATAAGATTAAAAAAATCAACTGTGTCCACAGGAAGTACATTGTCAGGTAGAGTGCCAATTTGATACTTCAAGAGTTCCCTAATTTATCAGCAGCCTTTCCTGCAGCATGGTGCATCATATGAGAGAGACAACCTGATATCTACAATTTTTCAAAATACAGAATGCAACTCCTTTATGAATTCCAGTCATCACTGATGCAGTATCAGCTGAAAACCCACATACAGTTCTGCCAACTTATGTTTATTCAAAGCAGTATCAAGCAAATTAAAAAAAATGCTTTCTCCAGTGGAACCTACTGTTAATTCTGTTAATGAAAGAAGAGTACTCTGACTTTGCCCTTTTCGTTGTCAAAGTCTATTACACAGACTGGGTACAACTTTTTGTTGTAGTCACTACTCCTGTCTTTTGCAATACTTAACAACCCAATTTTCATCGCTTCTGCAAATTTAAGTCAAGTATCTTCTGCTAAACACCTAACAATATTAGATGATTTTATTCTTGCACATACATATTTTCTGTAATTTCGGAATCAGGAAACATTTGTTTGAACAAAGGACCAATGTAGTGTTCTACTGTGCAGGCTAGTCTGTGTTCTATCAAGAACTTGGTAGATAACGCCTCTGCATTTATATAATTTGTGTCCACAATGTAGTTCTGCTGTAAAAAAGAAACTACCTTAGTATTGGAGCTAGTAAAACGAGCTAATTAAAGGTTTCTTTGTTTTACCACCATGACCAATATTGAAATCCTTTCCATGCAGCCTGCAAGGGGAGTGAAGCTGCCCTAGAATGGAACGCTGTATTGTGTAATTCATGTATTCATCTCTGAATGAGTTTTTCGTCTTTTATATTTAGTGTAATGACATGGGTTCAGAAAACATGTAAAGCCTGTGCGTATGTAGTGTAATGACACGGATTCTGCAAAATGCTGTCTCACCTAAAACCACTCTACAATGTACTCTCATGTATGACTTTCAAAATTTTTTAACAAAACCTTCAAACAAAATTGTTGAGATCATTGTTGCAGATGTTGATCCAAATTTCATTATCTGGGGAACTAAACTGCTTTATCCCTCTAAGTATAAACAACAATGACTTGCAAAACTAATGGTGAATGATGCTCTTTATCTATACGTACCATAAATATTATTATGTTCTACAAGTCCTCTTCCTTCACCAAATATATACACCCCTCCTTGATGCCCATTATAGATTTCATTTTTCCTGTAAGTGAAAATACATATCAGTAAGAACTTGTATGCATATGTGTTAGTGTGTCTGATTGTATGTATGTAAGATGAAATATAAAAAGTAAAAAAAACCCAACAACATAATTTACATGCATTGTTATCACACCTATTCTGTTTTGCTTGCATGCAACTAACTCCAATATTTCTCTTAAGGTTTCTTCCAATGACCAGTAGAAGACTACATGTAAAGCAAAACAAACAAAAAATGCATCTAACTTCATGTTTGTACAGGCCTGGAGAATTTTATTTAAACACCTTATAAGGATTTTTCTGGGAGTATTTTTTTTTCTAATCAAAATCAAAATTCAACTTTCTTCCTGTGTTACACATACTTTGTTTACTGCTGCACAGAAGTTTTTACAAAAATAGAATTTAATAAAAAACAAAACAATTACTATGGCAGGTGATGTAGTACTTTATGCATGAAGGATTGTTTTATGGCACCTCGGCATAACAGTACGTATATATTGCCAATGTAATATATGTTTGTGCTCAAAACATTGTGTGAAAGATGATGGCAGACGAATTTAGCAATGTGATTCTCTTGTGCTTTTAACTTTTCATGTATGGTTTTAACATACTTTTGTCCAAGCTGGAAACATTAACAACTTTGTTGTTGCATGTCGTACACATCACTTTGTGCTTATCAACCTCAAAACACTTTCACCAAGTTGCAAATTGGGTCATGCTCCGATTCTGAACAGTGAAGAAAACTCATTCCTAGTCAGGTCCAATTCCTTACCCAAACAGCCATCCACCTGCAATTGTGATTAGCACACCACTACTGCAAAGAGATCCTATCCAATCTTGTAACTACTGATGCATATTTATTTGATCCACAAAACATTAGGCTGTACAAGACATGATAATTTAACAGTGTGTGTACTTCATTGGACAGCTATGAATATTTCGGGTGGGTGAGATGATATGAGTGATGGATGATAGTTGCCTGACAAAATTAATAATAAGTAACCTAAAAAACAGAAGTATCAAATGACTAATCAAAAGAAGAACCAAAATGAATTATTAGATGATGGTCAAAATTAAGTATCACTTCTAAACTACAAGAAGTAATATTGTCAAGCTCTGTGGACTCATTTTTGAACAGTCTACACTTCAGCTGATCTTTAGACATTAAAATTGAACGCAACAAACATAATCTCAGAATTTTTAGATATCAAAAATTAACGCAGCAAACATCTATCTCAGAGAACTGTCTGATTGTATAATACAGAAGGCATATGCATACCTTATTGTTGGGTCACTATTTGATGTGATCCAGACACCGGCAAAGTTGTTGGAGTGGATTTTATTCTCAATAAATTGACCACGACCATTCTCATGGACATAAATGCCTCCAGTCTGGCCATGATGGATTTCACAGCGCACTACTGTTGGGTTCGCCCCTGCCTTCACTTCAAATCCTGCTATTCTATTGTTGTGAATATCACAGTGCTCAAAGTAACCCTGTAACATGGTTTTGAAAGAATGGTCACATGACCTCTTCTGCTTGAACATCAGAACAATATTATATACATATCCATAGTGGCATCACTAAAGAGGAAATATAAGAAATCACAGCCATATCAAAGACAATTTATGGTGCAGTTATGCAGTGAAACTTCCAGTATATTCTAATGAAATACATTAAGACCACCCACAGAAAAATATTTTTGTTTTTACAATGGTTTATAAGTTGTTTATTAAACTGCTGATTTTTATGTAATAATTGTAACAAATGAAACACTATCTGGCATCATATTGTAATTTCTATTTAAAGATCATTAGTATTCATGACATAGACAAAACCAAGCAGTCTCCGAGCTTGAAGCAAGCAATACTGTATCCTGCAACAATAACAATATCAATTTCAAACAATGACTTATTTTGTATCTTTGGTTCCAATGATTCATCAAGGAATGATCCAGTTCTGAAATGAATGACATGAAAGCTGACCCAGATTTAGCAACTTCAACTTTAAAGTTTTCTTCACATTTCATCTGCATCAGCCATTTTACTAAATCATTTTCAAAATGCCAGTCAATGATCAATCTGCTACTTAAGAAACGAGGTTATTTACAGTGTCTAGATCTCATTAAGCTTTAATGCTACAAAAAAAATGACATTTCATGAGAAAACAATCACCAGGTTTTTAGAAATACTTTGATTTATTCAAAATGAGAAATTATTGCAAATCGCATAAGACTTACCAATCCATTATCAAATGTAAATATCCCTACATCTCGGCCATGATGTATATGATTCCTGCGCATGATGGGATTGGAGTGATTTTTGACCCAGATTCCAGCCAAAGCATTCCCACTGATTTCATTGTCTTCATAGGTACCCTATTAAGACATAAAATAATGGAGCTGAAACAATAACAAATGTTCCAATTGGAATATTCATTGAATGTACTAGTCAATGCTAAAAGAGCAATCAAATCTATCCTCTCTTTAAAACACCGTGAACTGAGTCATCTAAATTAAATGAAATGACATTTTAGATGACTGTAGGCAGTTTTCCCGCTGCTTTTCCAACTCAGTATGACCATAAATGTTCTTGTAGTGCTAAGATGGATGGTACTGAAGGACAGAAACTCAATTACCTGCTTAGTTAAATGAGAAGATCTCAATAATTTATATGGGAAGGTTTTCTTTCACAATAAAAACTGCACAGATTAAATTTGGATTAGTTGGTCGGTGGCTTCTGGAATTGATGTTCATGTAAGACATGTCCAACTAGTTCCCTGCCACAACTAAGTTTGGGAGCAGACCATTCACTTTCAAGGAAAATGAGAGATCCCCAACAAACAGTTCAGTCATTTTCAAAACAGCATACAAATGAAATAATCCCAGGATAAATTAAATAAATGACATCAATTAAAATGTATACTCTGAATAGCAAGATTTACTGTAACAGCAAAATCTTCTACCACTACAATTAAAATGGATGTGTTCCAAAGTCATGTCAACTGGCCCATGTACACCTGTTATATGACACGGACATCTGTACTACATACTTTGCAAACTGGTAATTCTATAGCTATTAAATGACCTCACAACTTGTTTAAAAGACCAAACATGCAAATACAGTACAGGTTACTTCCAAGATAAGAAAGATATCAAGTGATAATGTACGCAGTACTAACTAGATCAGCTCCAGACAGAAACAATGTCCAAAAACCAGCTCACAGATATTTTAAAGGCTATACTAAAAAAGGCTTTGTTGATTTTAATATGAACATATTCTTCATCAACTTACCATATTATGCATAATTATTTCAGAGTGCCTTAATGACAATAAATAGAAACTGCAATGTTGGGAGCAAAGTGATATCAGAATTTTGACATTGTCTTGGGAGTCCATATATAAATTTCAGATGATTTAACAGTTCTGAAATTGTTCCCTAGGAAAGTAAATTCATCATTTGCACAGTTTACCTTTAACTCTGTTTCCTTCTGTAACAAAATGCTGTCAGATTCACATAGTAAACAAATGAATATTCAATTATACCAGCTATCTATTTAAATATTTACAAAAATATTTTCTGATTAGACTATTCAGGTCATGTCTCAGCTCTATAAAAGACTTTATTTGATCTATACAGAATTCAGTATACATTTGACACAAATTTTGACCACGATCTGGTTAATGACAGCAGACAAGTCTTGTAACATTGCCTAAAATGTATTGTTGGTAGCAGACAATTATGAAATTATTACTTGTCTGTGATAGTAAGTTTGATGTTTGGAAGCAATGTGTCAACTGCTTGTAAATTTAATACAATGGGTTATGTGACACTTGTTAGAAATGGATAGAGGAGAGACAGACCGTGAGATTCTTGTTCAAATGCCCAGAACAAGTTAAAAATATAGCTGTGGATGTTCACTGTGCCACAAGATGTTATTGGTCTATATAGTTTTTTGGATTATATACATTCAGTGGCATCTAATTACATCACATATGTCCTGTTGTTTGTTGTTATGGGCTTTAATGACATTTTTCAGCACATGATAGGATATGCATTGCAACCAGTATATTTGGTTGAAGAAGAGCCCAGACAAACCCTGGTAAGAACCAGCTACCCACAGTAAGCTACAGGCAAACCTTCTCACATACCCATGTTGGCTAAGCCTGACACTGAAACCCACACAGACAGTGGTGAGATGTTTATGATTTGCAATGACCTTAGACCACACTGCCACCCACTGCCGCAAATGATGTCCTGTCATTTAAAGCCAAAATGTAGTGTCAGTGCCAATCAGCATAAATTTTCAGATTTACTGAACAAACTCGTTTAGTTTTCTCACACAAGATAAAAAAATCTTCAACTCATTTCACATACCCAAAATCTTATTTAAAAAATATAAAGAAAAATATTAGAATCTGGGGAATTTTCACAAACTCTTATTAATTTTCTACATTACAAATTTAAAATTGTTTAAGCAATCAAGTCCTGTTAACAATACTGCATAGCCTACCTGTGCATAGTCTGTAACATAAAGTCCAACATTTTCACAGTCTTTGATGAGACAGTGACGAATGTGTGGGTCTGCTCCAGAGCCAGATACACAAACTGCAGCACCAACTGAAAACAGAGACCAATAAACTAAATCAAGAAATTTGTTTAAAGTATATTTTTATGTTTCAAATGTAATTTTTAAAACAAATAAATAACAAAATGCTATAAATGTGCACAAATTATCACACATTTAAGTAATTATTTTATGTGTGTGGAGCTAGGACGCTATACAGAGAAGGGGAAATAAATCTTTGTTTCAATTAGTACTTTTGTGCAGTAAAGATTTTTCTCCATATGAAAATAAGTAAATATGATCTCCAATAAAACTAATAAAATTCGTCTGCACAATTCATGGAAATAGAAAGTGTATACACTTACCAACAGATGTACTTTTGATCCTACAGTGATCAATGGTAGGAGAACACGTCTCGGATACTTCCAGTGCATAGTGTTTATGATGTGGAACAGAGGAGGTAATATCTGGAGAAAACTAAGTTAAAACAAAAACAGCCATAAAATTAACATGGATGACAGAAAAAATATAAACAGTCATGGCAAAGACAGTGAGTGAATAATTTATGAAGTTGCTTTAAACCCCTCAGTAATTTTAAAACTAATTAATAGTAGATAATAATGCTTACTGAGGTATTCAAACGGTATGGTAGGGCCTTTTTATACTAATGTCACAGTCCTAGATAAGCTGTATATTATGCCATAATTATACGAATGTTATTAACTGGGAATTATAGTGAAATTCAAATAAGGATATGTTCTTGGATTGTATTATTGTGATTCAACAAAAGACTGTTGAATATCACTACGACATAGGCCACTACAGACACATCAACGCTTCCTCCATTGGATTTATTTTAGAATACCACTAATGTCTGTTAAGAACTTAGTACTTGTGTTCAAAATTCTAGGATTATTTGGATAGATTTTGCAATACTGTAAGTTCTTTTTGACATTTTTCACTTTGTATTCTAGGGAAATAAATTATTTGTTGTATTCTACAAAGCTTGTTCTTATTACTCTTTTCTATTACTTATATTAAGAGCATAGAGTCATAATACAACATAATTAACAAAAGTTCAAGTAAATTATTCATGCATTGCAACATACAGAAAGATGAAGATGGATGTACAGACAGATATATGGACATTATCATAATATCTCCCTTCCAAGTGTTTAGATCATTATATAATCTTTTCATAATAAATTTACCTAAAAAAAACCCATTTTCTATATATGGTGCCTAAGGTAAGTTACCTTTAGTGTCATGTAACCTAGATAAGCATCTTTTGCACCCTCGACAAACACCACAGTGGACCCACTCTCTCTTTCAATCAGTACATGGTCATACACAGTCCCTGGAGCTGTAAATAAGAAACAAATTCCATCAATGTATAGTCAAAAACCACAAGAAATGGATAATGCATCATACATTATATTCATGTTGTGATCATATAAGGAAAATTTTGTTTACTGCAATGAATCTATTATAATAATTTAATATGTAACCCTATTACTGTGCAAGAATTTGGATATAATGAAATCATGGTGTGTCTCCTGAATTGTACAATAACTTTACCAAGTTCTTGAAGAACTATACAATTTTAGTTTCAAAATAAACAAGAGTTTGATTTAATAATTTGGCAAGATGTGTTGTATTCTTGACTGAAAAATGTATAATATTTGTCCATTTCTATGAATAAAATGTACATGCAAACTGTCAATCATTGCATGTTGATTTTAGTCTCCTTCTGAAAGATGTCAACTTGTTAGAAAGCTGATAGTTGTTATCTAATTATGATTAAACCATTAACAATAAAGATATCAAGTCTTCTTTGCATTTGTCTTCAGAGCACCCCATGTACAATTGTTGCTTAGTAAAGGGTAAGCAATAGCCAATGGATGCCTCTGTGTGTGTGTGTGTGATTTGGATTTTTAACGTAGCTTTAACAATTTTTCAGTCATATCGCTATGATGTCTGCAGTGTGACAGTTTATAGTTATGTCTAGCACAGGGGCATCATGCCACAGACATGAGCACGATGTCCCACCCAGTCACATTATCCTGACACCAGGCCAACCAGTCCTAACACTAACCTCTTAATGCTGAGCACCAAGCGAGGCAGCTGTTAGTACCATTTTTGTAAGTCTTTGGCATGACTCGGCCAGGGATCGAACCCAATAAATGCCTGTATAAACAACCAAGAACCAAACAATGTGGTAGTCAAAAAAAAGGTTTTACACCCAAATTTATGTATCAATTAATTTACATATCTAATGAAGTAATTGCTCATCATGGCAGTCAATCTCAAAGCTTAAAACTTAAATTCTCGGGCACTGCTTGATAACATTTTTTTTAAAAAACAACCCATGAACCACAGCAGCCATCCCTGGCCAACCATATGAACTTGGACCAAATTCCAGTGGTTTGCAATTTATACATATACTACTAATAACCTCAACATGTACATGTGCATATATACTAAACTCTGTAAGGTTGAGATCTTTCCTTATATTATTTTGGGGTCAGTTTTTGGGCACTGGATTTATGATCCATGCTGAATGATTCATTATGGACTCACTGTTATGGATGCAACTGTATTGGATGGAACGTCCTTGTATCAATACTTTAACCATTCATACTGTGTTAACAAAAATTCACCGAGTCAAGCAGAAATATACACACATCAGTTCCTTCCTAAACTTGTCCTGCTATTTTACATAGCATGATGGCACTGTGATTCCAACTATCATGTCATGGTGAGGTTTCATTTTTTTTTTTTTAATGTAATGAATCTGTCCAATTTTCAATTTTAGCACCAAAAATTATAAATCTTTTACTCAATTATGCATACGGTTAGGAACAGCCAATACTTTATTCAGGCTGATGTTACCATGTGACAGAGTGGCCCAGCGGTTGAAGCTGCTTGCCTTTACAGATCACTGACATCTCACCTGTCCGCATGGGGTCGACTCTCTGGCTCAGTCAATATGGTTATGTGCATAAAAAGTTTGCCAATAGTTTCTCAAAGGTTGTTTGTTCTTCCCGGTGTTTTCTCCAGGTTCTTCCTCCAGTGACTGTTAAGTATGGAGTATCATGTGCTGCATAATAGCATTAAATCCAGTAAAACCCTTCTTAAATAACCTCTGCTAATAACAACCACCTGTCTTTAATAGCCACAATTATTATGTATGGATCAATTTTATTATAGAAATGCAATGTCGTGAGTGACTAAATGCAAAACATTGACCAGTGACCATGATTATTAGGCAAAACAAGTGAGTCAGCACTGCTATGAGCTAACACATAGTAAAAACAGTGACAAATACCACTGACCTTTATTCATTTTTTTTGAACATTACTGCTTCAGAAGGTTTACAGATAAAGTACAGATTGTTGTAAACAATGCCATGAATGTCAGCATTGCAAGAACAGAGCTAAACACTTGGATTTTTTTATTTCATCCTCTGTAATCACAACCTCTTAGGAGGTTAGCTCTAAACACCCCACTCCCCGAGTCTGGCTACTGTTTTTAGAAGCCTACAAGTCATGCAGGTATGCCAAAGACCATAAACCAGGATAAAGTACATGTCACTAACTGCCTTGTAGTGTCGACGTAAAGTAAAACCCCATTATGAATAACCAATCCTTCTTTAAAGGGAGCAGTCAAGGAAGTACATAGTCAATTCCACAGTGTATACTCTTGTTTTATCTTTGGCAAAAACTACAGAACCCCAATAATACCATAATTAGAAACATTCTTAAAGGGCATCACTGTAGTGGTTGAGTATGATGTTTCTGACTAGACTCAATCCATAATGCCTGGGTTGAATGAGGTTTTTGTCTTTTAATAAGTGCTTATTGTTTTAAAGTTTTGATTCTCACTGTAAAAAATGTTTTTTGTTTGTTACTTTTTTGACACAACTGTTAATAAAACCCCTATACCAAACTGTCATCTGTTCACCATAGTGCAGCCAGTTACAACAGCTCTTTATTGTGTTAAGCTCTTCATATTGTTGGAGAATTAAGCCTTTAGCTTTTGTCTCTCTCAATACATTTGCTGTACAGTAGTCCCCCTCTTGAACGGCCCCCCCCCCCCCCCGACCAGCGGCCACCTGCTCCTTACGGCCAGAATCTGTTGGCACCGACGAGTTTGTGTTCAAAAGAACCCCTCACGAAAGGCCACCTGGCTAACGTGACCAGCGGCCAGCATATTAGTGCAATAATATAAAATTTACCCCTCACAAGCGGCCGCATTATTCTGATATATATCCAGAACCAGTATTTTATTCATAATGTGTGTTAAGTAATCCGATTTCTGTTTCCCGATGTCAGGTTTTCGTTACTGAAAGAAGTGTTGACTAAAGTACATGTACCACTAAGGTTAATATTATATCATTTACAACTCACGGGAAGCCACATTTATTCCATAAAGCCAAGAAAGACTCAAATTTTAATCCATATAAAAGGGTAAATACATGCAATCCAATTAGCCTTACTGCTCTGTTATCATAAGATGTCCGGTTTAGTCACTTCGATAATTGTTAAAATTACAATTGTTGAACATTAGTAACAGCTGAGAAGTGGCAGCATCGATGTACAATACACAAGTCAGCAGGAAAATGGTTTGATAGCCTTTATGGCTTCCCTTAGTAACATGTTCACCTTGATAATTAGTGGCTATTACTAATGACAATGATTGTCAAAATTACAAATCCTAACGGCCGCGAGGTCAAATCTGTGTGATGTTAAATGGTACATATCGAAGCCGTTTTGGCTTCACTCACTTAGTGTAAAGAAATATATAAAAACAATAAGGTACCAGACTGCGACTAACGAATCACGTGACAAGATCACTTCCTTTATAAACACACGGCAATTTGTTTAGATGCATACAAAATTGTTTTATCAACATTGTAGTTGTCAACATGAATAACTTACTGCAAAAAGATCAACATGTCATCGAGGAAAAGAAAATTTATCAGTTTAGAAGAGAAAGTAATTCAACTGACCGAGACCTTTGGGGGGGGGGGGAGGAGAGAAGGTCGGGTCGAGTATCCTTGCAGAAAACTAATGTCGGAAAGACTCAGATAAACAATATCGTGAAAGATAAGGAAACAATTCTGCAGAAGTGGGAAGATGAAATGGATGAAGAAAGGAAGATTGTTTGAGCCAGGGGATGTTTGTATCGTGATTTGAATGACAAGGAAAAGCAACAATGTTATCAGCTGAATTGACATCACGACTTTACCGCAAGTAACGGATGGTTGCACAGATTTCAAGTGCGACATAATGTTAAGTGTTCTGTCCTTATTGAAGAATCAGATGATGTTAATAATGAAGTTGTCGAAGATTGGAACAAAAGACTAAATGACATATGCAGGGGATATGACAGCAAGGATATTTTTAATTGTGACGAGACTGGTTTGTTTTTTAGACTGTTACCAACAGAGTGACAGATGATGTGATCTGTAACATAATTATCAAGACAGTTTTAAAACTGTATCAATGGTTATTCATAACATTCTTTTGAAAATGATGAAACAGTTTGTTCTTCATTTATTTCACAACATGCATGTGATATTTTAATGAAAATATTAAATGTTTTAGAATTAAATGTACTTGTGACTTTCTTCATATGTATTAACTATTCACATTTGACATCCCCCTCTAGAAAGGCCACCCTCATTATAAGGCCACTTCCCTGCTGCAGTAGGGGTGGCCTTATAAGAGGGGGACTACTGTATTCAGATGGGTTAATTCTGTTTGCCTCTTCTTTTTACTTCTTTCATTAACTGGTAAATATTTACCTAAAGCCTGACCAAAAGCGCTAATCAATACGCAGAATGAGTAAGAGTTATCTACGCTGCAATTCCCATACTACATTTAAAGTAACTAGAATGGAGATGTTAAGTTAACATATGGACATGATAATAAATATTACCTTAGTTAATCTTGCAATTCATATGCTAATACATTTAAACCTATCTGCAAATATAAATGTGAATGTTTTATGACAGATGTATATCTTTATTGCTAAATAAAATTATTTTTTAGATGAAGTAAATGCTTTATTTTAACAAAAAAGGAATTAATTGCATATATGTAAACTGCAGGCATTTATCTTCCACATGTTTAATATTGACCTCGAAAACAGGTCATCTTGCACAAACCTGTTATGAAAGACTACTGGTCTTGAGCAACTGCTTTTTGTTGAGAGAAAGGGTGGTTCTCAAGAGAGTTTGTACTCTATTACTTTTCATGCAGACATATTGTCATTCGAACAGGTCATAAGTATCAAGTTCATGATAAATGGAGAATATTTACCTTCTGAACAACAAAAGTATTCAACAGAAATGAACTAATGCAAATGTAAATGGGTAATCAATAGTATTTTGGCACTGAGGGTAAAATGTTTGTGTGTCAAAATATGATGGTGAAATCTGGCAACCTGAGGGCCAACCTTCAAAACATAATGAAATAAAGTTCTGATAATTGTGAATGGTGGAAATTTGAGAACATTCAGATCTAAAGGTCTGTCAAAAATTTAAAAGATAGGAATATTAAAAATTGCTAGATAATACAGTTCTTTTATTTGTGACTTCTATCGCTGAGATCTTTTTTATATTTGCATATTTCTCATTTAATAATATGCAGATCATGAGAAATATACATGACTGAATTTATCTACTTACTCAATCTGTGTGTGAAATTTTAAATTATGCATGACAACTTGGGTTCCCGGTTCCAGACAACCCTTGTAGCAAAAATAATTACATCGAATTCTTGATTATTTCTTAGATTAGATCTGAGAGTATACAAAGAATTAAAATCCTGACATATAAAGTAAGCTTCTACCAGTAGTTCCTAAGACCAGAATGTATTCTGGTTTGAATGACATTAAGTAATTTTAAGTACAGAGCTCCATTTGTAAAGCATGTCAGTTCATAAGTGGGTTTACTCCCCTACTATAATTAGTATATGTAGTTCCACTGGAAATGAGTTTAAGCTGGACTTCATATTCAAAGACACAATGCAGGATCCATAGCAAACACGAGACTTTCAAAGTCTGCATATACACCAATGAACCATACTTCGATCTCCCAATCTCAAAGTATGACCATTTACATGAAGATAAGAAACCTATAGGTCTGATACACAAAATACATTTAAGCCTGAAGATAAGCACTGTAAATGTATTAAACACATGAGCACAATAATACATGTATGTATGCATGTATGTATGTATATGTGTGTGTGTGTGTGTGTATATATATATATATATATATATATATATATATATATATATATATATATATATATAATGACTGACCTGCTCCTATTATGGCAACATTTGTATCAATCAGAAGAAACTCTTCTTGGTAGACTCCTGTATGGACAAACAGTATGGGATTCTCAATTTCCTCTGCATCTACATAATTGTATGCCTGCTCAATTGTGTCAAAGCACTGAAAGCAAGACCATATTGTTATGATTTTTGGTCAAAAAATATGTTACAGAAAGAAGTTTAACCAACAATTTTAGTAAAATCAACAAGCAATATATTTCACTACAATACAGTGAAAAATCTGGATATTTACAACATTATGAATTCAATACCAAATAATCCTCCAAAAATATAGAATGTTCTGATTGTATTCCAATGCTCCTGAATGCCCTGATGTAACACAATAATACAATCCAGAACATCTTGGAACGAGTTCACATTAATGAAAAGTAATGTAATAGTCCAAAAGTCAATGAACAGTTTAGAAATTCCAATTTATGTTTTAAATAAATATTCCTCTTGAATTATATTTGAACACAAATGCAAACTCTGAACACGGATTACCACACACTGATATAGAAAATAAACGAATTATTCACTTATCAAATCCCTATTTAGATAAAATTTCACCTGATCAACATTGCAATAGAATATGAAGATTTCCAATGGAATAACCTAGTCTAACTGCAAACAAAACTGGCCTTGAACTCTGCAACTTAAAGTCTGTTTGCAACTTACAATCAACGACAAAAATTAAGCACGCATTATAAATCAAATATACGTAACAATATCATACGTAGTTTTTATCAGTTTGCTAGAAATCAGACCAATAATGCCATTAATGTAGGCTGCTGTGCAGCCATATCTCCACCAAGAGAACAGATACGATTTTTGACACAATTTGGAAGCAAACTAACAAAATAATATGCATTCCATACATATTTAAAGAAGTGAAAAAAAAAGCGTCTCTAACAATGAGCAATTTATTGCAATTTTACTCACCTATTCTGCAAATGGTAAAATAACTTTGGTCCAAATAGTAATAATCTCAGAAATCTTTAAATTTTCAAAGGGTGATCTAGTATCTACTTTGAGAACATTTTTTTCAAAGCTATTAACTTTTTGTGAATGACTTGTATATCTTTTTTTTTAAAATATGAAAATGTCTGAATTTACACACTGAAAGAAATAAGTAAAAATTGAATGTCTTACATAATATAAACTTTAGCTATTTAAATGCAAATTTCTTCCGAGTATAAAATGTTTCTTTAATATTACTTTCCATATTGTGATATGTTAGGAGTACATCACTACATCACAAATCCATCCTTCTCAAGTTAACATTGTGTCTTCTAGCTTGTTTGAACAACAAAATTGCTTAACGATTATCTTCTTGCTAAGTAGAAAGTCAGACCGGAGTGATCTCTGTTGGATAGAGGGACTGATGCAAAATCACACCAATCATCCATTGTTATGTGATCGGAGGGCATGGCAGGTTTGCCCATCCGATAACTGGGTAAGTATTACTGAAGAAATAAATTTCATTCAAAGATTATATATATGTACCCATTATGGCATCACCAATGGCTATTTGTGAAAAATGCTACAATTTATTCTTGTAATTAATAAAAGTGTGGTATCATAATCTGTACAATAATTTACCATCATGTTCCTGCTCTTTAACTTTTTCCCCTTTGGTTGATAAAGTTCATCAAAGCCAGGTCTGACATGGAACCCTCGGTACTAAAATTCAGAACAGGAAATATACAGATGAGAATATTCATGAATGTCCAATCCAGGAATTATTCAAAAACTTAAGTGTCATTCGATGCAAACATACATGGTACACAGGGAATGCACCGAGTCCCAAAAAGGCAGAAGAATTTCCATGAATTTAAGGTAAGCCTTTTCATTGCGGTCTTCAAGATTTTTAAACTAGCTATTGTGATTCACATATTGCATGTCAGCCGTACACCATTTCTTTTAGGACAAAATATAGATGTTATTAGAAATCTTTTGGCATAAACACATTATAATGGTGATCCATTTGAGGGGTGGGGGACTGACAAGAATTTTTTAAGACAATCGTCATGGCAAACATATTGGATATATGACTGGCATCATTTAGGACCAACTAGATATCATAAGAAATCTACTGGTGAAAACCCCGTGCTGATATAGCTATCCATTGGGGGAGGAGTAGAAATAGCAATATTTTAAAGTTATGACGTTGCATTCTGGAGGAGCAGCAATAACAAGATTTTTAAGATGGATGTTATGGTGGCCATATTGGATATCAGATTGGCACCATTATTATATTAAGATCAACTGGACATCAGAAAAAATTTTGTGAAAAGCCCATGCCAAAATGACCTTCTGTTCAAGCAGAGTTATGATAAGATTTTAATGATGACTTCCATGAAGTCATATTGGTTATCAGATCGGCAGTATTTTTTATTTAGGATCAGCAAGACATAAGAAGTCTTTCAGAGTAAACCCCATGTTGATATGACCATCCATTTGGGAGGAATAGTGATAAGATTTTCAAGATGACTGTCATGGCAGCCACAATGGATGTCCCAGCATCACCCTTTTCATTTAGGACCAACCAGACCATGGGATGAAGGTGTGTGTCAAGTTTCAGGGTAATCCTGTAAGTAGTTTGGGAGGAGTATCAATGACCAACTTGTACCAATGGACAAATCAAGGACAGATGATGGACAAGAGACCATCCCATAAACTCTTCTGTCTATGACCAGTAGAGCTCAAATACATGTCTGGGTATACTGATTTCTCAAACAGTTTATATGAAAATGATACAAAATTGTAAATGGCATCTATAGGTAGGATTTCCAAGCTGCCCAAGCTGACCAGCTCAATGGGCTGCCAGCAGGGCAAAAGTAAAAAATTTGCACATTTTGAACAATAAATTTTATGCCATCACTATTCATAAAATCAATAAATGTATGCATTTGTCACAATAACTACTTTTCTTCTATCATTTTATGCACAAATCTGTATTTTTCTTTTCTTTTCATATTTAAAAATGTTTGAGGTATGTAATGGGCATAATTTGTGTAGTGGCAGTTCGTCTGAACGACAAAATATTACATACATGTTTACTGTAAGACTTGGGATTATGTGTATTTCCCATGCAATTATATTAGCACCATTGTAAAGCAGAGAGAATGACCTACATTTTGATATCTTTACTGTGTAAATCGGTTTTGTATTTGCTTCAAATTTTACACGATGAAAACTTCAAAATGACAATTGTTCAGGTTAATCTCAATTTTAAAACAAGAATTTGATATTTTAAAGCGTGTTCATTATACTTTATTCCTGTATAAACAGGAATTTTCCATGACATCTACGGTTCAAGGAAAACCTTTAGAGTCTGATTTCCTCAGATAAGTCATTTTTACACATGAAACACACGTGCAAAAATGGCTTCGGATGAAGCATGGCATGTTATTTTATGTAATTAAAGTAAATTTGTTGACATAATTTTTTTTCTTGTATGTGACCGAGCAAGTAATAATAGATTGAATTGGATAGTGATAAAGTTGTGACCTTTGACCTTTCTGTTTGTAAACACGATTCATCAAAAGCAAGATGAGCTCTGTAACCCTTCTTTATTTCTTTTCACTTTGTTTCTTTTGATTTTTAATTTTGAGCAAGGTCCAAAATTTAGGATAAGTGTCTTATGGATAAAAGGGCATTGTAAATCTAGCTAGCTATAGTCTGGCATTTTAGTATGTTAAAACTACAAAACCTATCAATTTCCAATTTTTATATATCTTCATGGCATTTTTAATTTCTCCTGTCTGTAACAACTCAGTAAATTGTCAGATCAGCATCTTTAAATGTAGAAAAAAGTACCTAATTTGTTTTAAATACTTTGTGTGAAATGAATTAATTCAGCCTCATTTAGGAAATCAAAGAACAATCAGTGCTCAACCATTAAACATGACCATTTTTAAAAACAATTTTTTGGGGGGCTGAACAAATAATTTACATGAATTTATTTAAATTCTTTTATTTCTAAATATATTTTTTTGCTTTGTTGTATTCATCAGTTCAAATGCATTTGAGTGAACTTTTTCTAAGCTTACACATTTCAAGTTTATGAGTGGATTAAGAAACTCTATCCTGAGAATCCATTCCTCATTCTGCATCACATGGGTAGCTGTGTATTACGATGACTAATATTACATTGGACAAGTGTTGGAAGTACACCAACCTGAACTGTCACTCTTACAATTTTTATGCTAGATGAAAATCAAAACCGTTCATTTCAAATGGACAGCCAGTGATGACATTGCCGAGGTTAAGTCGTGTTTTGGAAATTTAATGTACAACCAGCTTCAAGTGACGGCCAAACTTGGAAAGTTGAAAATATTGGTCACACTGACCAGCAATATCCAGCAGAATAAAATTCTCAAGCTAAAAGTTTGTTAAAGCTGTTACTTTTCTGATTATTTTAAACAAAATAGTCCTTTATGACATTTACAATTGTATCTACTGTCTGAAGTGTACATTATCTTCAAAACATTAGTTGCAGTTAAAGATTTTGATACCTTTTCAATAGTTCTTGCTTTGTAACCTATCTTTGCTTTATCATAATTACATTTGCTTTATTAGTATGTATGCAATAAGGCTGTAATATGCTCCATTTAGGTGCAAAAACTATCAAAATCAGTTACTAACTGATGAAGTTGTAAACTTTTGAAAATTGTTTTTGCCATTTTTCAGATATTGCTTCTGCTTTAAAACCTACTGTCACACTAATTTTGACATTCTTTGTATACTGCATGAATTCTTCATATATTACCCTGCATTTTGGTACAAGTATTATAATCTGTTAATAAATATTAAAAAAGTTGTGACCTTTTGAAAATTATTGTTTTTTCATTTTTTTGTACATTCAAATATTTGATGTGTTCCCATGATTTCTATGATCTGGTACGGCAAAAGTTTCAAACCCACTGGTCCAGAAAAAATTGGGCTTTGTTTTCAGAAGGTTTTCTCACAGGAACATACTTTAATTTGCATTTAAATGTCATAGTCTTACTATAGCAAGGTTGCAAAGTCATGGAAAAGCTCAATTTCTGGCTTTTCCAGTTAAGCTGCCCTCTGTAGTTTTGCTGTTTTAGAGAGAACCTAATAAAAAGGATTTTTTTTAATGTATCACTGTAATGTCTGCATTTCTTGAATAACAAGGAACTTGTCTAGCTTTGCAGTAAATGCCACTGCTGTATAGCTTCAAATTATTTATTTTTACTCAACTGAATTGATGGTAATTGCATTTTCGGTGGGGATCGCAAATTTCCCAAGTCCCTCTAAAACTTTGCAAGGTCATATACTGAAAAGTATTTGACTGATTTACATGATTTTTTCAACATTTTATTTTCATATTAAGGTCATAAGGATGGTAACGATAGCTTAGTGCTTTTAACTGCATTTGCTGATATCCTAAAAGTGCCTGGAATACCTACTATAGGTCACTACTTAAACCTTTCCTGGTTTAGAAGTATTTGACTGGAACAACAATAACTAAGCGTCACTTAACTACAACAAAAAGGAGAAAGCCGTATCTTTGACATTTCAACTTTTGTGCAAAAAGAAAGGTGTGCCATGTCATAACTTACATTAAAACACATTGGTAATGACAGAAAGCCTTAAAGTACTTATTCTGGTTTTGTATTGCTTGATTGATACCACTTTTAGAAAATTTTGTAAGCATTAGCTTGATCACGCAGACATTTTGCATGAAGAAAAAAAAAGCAGTTTAAAGCATCTGAGTAACTCTTGTCAAGTTACTCTGGTTCCCTGACCAATTACACTGACTGTAATATGACACCCAGATCAGAATAAAGCATGGACAAGCCAATATCTGGATTTTGTACTGCAACAATTGTATTACTTTTGTTTCTGCTTTGCTCCGTAAGACTGTATTTTAACGTCTATTTCCATAGAAACTGTAATTCACTGTGAAACGTATGCTGTTCCTGTTGTTTGAAATTGGGCACAATATTTACTAATGTGTGCACTTGAGTTCAATTTATCACTAGAGGGTGTTCATGTAAATATTTTTTTCAGAATTCTTCCTTATTTGGTAATATTTGTGAAAATGTGTTGAACTTCCTGTGTTTGAGATCTACCATTCTGGTGCCTGTAGTTAAGCTCAGTTCCAGAGATGGTCTAAAAACCAACCAAACAAAAATCACTCCATCCAATCTTGACTGTTAAAATTTCTTTAAGCACAACAGCAAAGTAGACTAGTAACTACTGACAACCACTGGCTCAAAACAGTTTTTTTTTATTGGTCATTTTCCAATATAAACTTTGGCATCGAGATACATGACTAATACTGATTATAATACTTCTCTTAAGTTGTTTCAACCTTTATTTCCCTCGTCATATCAAATTAAAAAGTTTCCATAGAGGGATTTGACCAATAATGTCAGTGTCGAAATTAAAACAGAAGTCTGCTATTCATTGAAAAATCAGTATTCCAACCGGCATTATCATATTTCCTACTCAATAACACATATTACTTTGAAATCATAAATTTTCCTTAATTTTGTTGTTTTTGTGTTATTTGGTTATTGAAAAAATTTACACAACACAATGACATTCTGCTGCTACAAAACACAGTCACATTTAACCTATGTGACACACTACTGACATCTGGTTCCAGATTGTGTCTCTAACATATTTACCATTTAACTCTGAAACATAAACCTAAGTCTGGTTCTGAACCTTGACTTGACTCTGGATTGTATGTGAACAATTTCTGGTAACCACTTCCTTATTTTTCTGCCAAGATTAGTTTTGGAATTAGGATTATTTGATTAATTGGACATTTAGGCTGATGTTCACCTGCTATTTAACACTTGTATCATTGCTGTCATTTCAATATGATTTGATTACATACATGCCAACCCCTGACAAGGAAAAGGTGTAATCCAAGTGGACAAAAAGAGGAATCCACAAATAACCTGCTAAAAATTCAATAAAAAAAATGATTTATTCGCCCCTCTCGTCTTTTAGCATCCTTTACTGCTTCAAGTTTTCATATGTAGCACTTTTAGCTTTCGAAGGCAAAAGATTTCCATGTTGCATTTTAAAACACTTTGTACCAGCTGTGTCCATAAATGTTTTGCACACCAGTAGAGCACAAAGTACTGGGTTACTGAGCCTGGTTCTGAATTCACTTTTATTTTTGTTAACAATACTGAACAATCTCTCACAGTCAGCACTAGAATGGTAAATAACCAATATTCCTTTCTTAACCTGACAAAGAAGAGGAAATTTATATCTTCCAGTGACTGTGTCTTTTAGCTGGGAAATAAAGTGCCACTGCACATCAACTCTATCTGCATTAAGTATATTGTCAGGAAGAATCCCAACTTTATACTGCAGGAATTCTCCTTCCAGATGACACAAGGTAGGCAAGGATGGTAATAGAAAGGGACATCTCTTGACAAAGAGTCTAACACTTTTGAAGCTTTCTGATTCTCTCTCATTTACATCAGCAACTGAAGCATTTAAAAGCACTTCATCTCCATAGGAGAATTTCTGGAGCATGTAATCACAGGCTGTAGAATATTAATATCTAACATATTCATAAAACACCTTCATTATCTTTCTATTAAGAACCCGGTAAATAACACCTCTGCATTTATAACATTCATGTCCGCAATTTAGTTCTGCTGTAGATAAGAAGTTACCTTAATATTGGAGTTTGTAAGACACGCTAATTCGACGTTTCTTTGTTTTCAAGTGTTTCACCACATAAAATTTACCAACATGCCCAATATTAAAATCGTTTCCGCACAGACTGCAACGAGCATGATGCTGCCCTAGAATACAGGGACTCGTATCGTTGCTTAAAACTGACCTGTCATACATGTACTATATAGTACATATATGACAGGTCAATTTTAAGCAATGATACGAGCCCCTGTGCCCGAGAATGGAACGCTGAATTTTGCCATTTATGTATTCATCTTTTTCTGATCCACCTGTGAAATTCTTTGAAAAAATATATGTGCTCTAACACAAACATTGACTAGAATACATCTGATGACTTTTAGTACCAAATAGTAAAATTATTTCCACGTGTCCTGCAATAGACGTCACGTGATGCTGCCCTCGTGTCCTCATCTTTGGAGAATTCTGCTACTTTATGTTTCGTTTATTTTTGGCCTTTTTCTAATCCATTTGTGAAATTATTTGAAAGGATATATTTTTGCTCTCATACACACATTGACTAAAATAAATTATACTTTTTAGCGCCAATTACCTTTAGCCTGGTTCTGTACCATATATAAAATAGAAAAAGGAATCTGCGAGTAAAGATTAAAAATTAGAAAACCAGTCTGTTCTCTCCTCACTAAGCCATACAGCTGCTATAAATAGAATTATACGATCAAACGTTTGAAAGTAGAACCAACATGTTTCTGGGTAATAGGATAGTTGCCATGAATAGAACATAATACTGTTAGGAAAGTGCACGGACAAGTGTACTCTTATATTGTAGTTACGTAGAAGCCGTCTTTTCTAAAATATGGTCTGTGGGATTAATGGAATGTTAATAAAAATGAGAAAACAAACAATTATTTTTTTTGGGAAGGTGGATATACCAAAAAAGCGTAATCCATACATGTTTACGCGTAAGGCGTAATTTAGTGGGAAAAAAAAAGCGTAATGATTACACCAAAAGCGTAATGTTGGCATGTATGTGATTATCACACCTTTTTTATACGTCATTCTACATTTGCAAATATCATATTTCTAACATTTTGAACACTAAAATGTTTGTGAGTGTGTGTGTGTGTGTGATTTGGATTTTTAACATAGCTTTAACAATTTTTCAGTCAAACTGCTACAATGTCTACAGTGTGGTTATTTAGAGTGATGTCTAGTACTGGGGCATCATGCTGCAAACATGTAGCATAATGTCCCATCCAGTCATATTATCCTGACACCAGGCCGACCAGTCCTAACATAAACCTCTTATGCTGAGCGCCTAGCGAGGCAGCTGTTAGTACCATTTTATAAGTCTTTGGTAGGACTTGGTCAGGGTTGGAACCCATGACCTCCCATATCTGAGGCATATGTTATAACCACAAGGCCACCAGATCAGTAAAATTTGTGTGAGAAAACATATAAGACTGAAAGCAATTTAATAAACTGTTGACTATTTGCATGATTCATTTTTTTCTAGTATGATAAGAAACTTGGTGGTGAAAGTATCATTTTATGACAGTCAAGTAGTTTAGGATAAGTAGTGAAAACAAACTTGTGCTGATAGATGGATAGATGACTGAGCATCTCCTAAGTTTTTCTAGTCTATCACCAGGTACAGCCAATAAAAACCAAAGAAAATAAATACCTGCTAAAATTTTAGCAAACCCTTTTTACTCCTGAAAATTATTGCACATATGACTGGTCCAATGAACTAAGGTATGATTGATGGACCAAGACAATGATAAAACTATACACCTTACCACCGACATGGTGGAGTATATAAAAAAATGAACTTGCCAACTGTCGAAAGCTTTCCTTCCATGGGTTTTCTAATGCACTCTCTTTCAACTGGACAAAATTAAAAACTTTGGGCTCTGGATGAAGAAGTGGAAGATCATACTCAAAAAGATCTTGATACAGGGTTTTCCTGTTGAAATACAATGTAAATGTCATACAGTATTGGTCTTATTTGAAATGTTCAGTGTTCACTTCTGCAACTAATTTTCAACAAAAGTCATACCATCAATTTTACCAGGAGCTGTGATTTCTTCTCTGTGAAATTATGTTGCATTGATACAGCATATATGACAAAGTGTACATATTCATGTATTTTTTCTAAATAACATTCATGGCACAGAAATTACAAAAAAAATTCAATTGATTTAAAGCATGGGAGTCAACAATATAGTTTATAATATGGATCACTCCATGTTATTACACAACATAATTATGAATCTTGTATGTTTGGCTCATACTAATCAAACATTTTAGATAGTACAAATGCCTTCTGAAGTCTGTCAGAAGCAGCTTCCCCTCCATTGAAGGTTGAACCAGGTGTCCATCTGAGTTTCCACTTCTAGGAAGGGTGGACAAAGTGTTCATCAGAAGCTTCCCCTCAAAGGAAGGATGGACCAAGTTTCCATCAGAAGCTCCACCTTGTAGGAAGCTTGAACCATGTGGCCATCAGAAGCTTCCATCTAAAAAGGTTGGACCAAATATCCAGATGCTTCCCCTCCAAGGAAGGATGGACCAAGTGTCCATCAAATGCTTTCCCTCCTAGGAAGGATTAACAAAGTGTCCATCATAAGCTTCCCCTACTTGGAAGGTTGGACGCAGTTTCGATCAGAAGCTTCACCTCCTAGGAAGGTTGAACCAAGTGTCCATCAGAAACTTCCCATTCTAGGAAAGATCGATCAAGTGCCCATTAGAAGCTTCCTTCCAAAAAGGTTGGACCAAATATCCAACAGAAGTTTCCCCTCCGAGGAAGGATGGATCAAATGTCCATCAGAAGCTTTTCCACCTATGAAGATGGACCAAGTATACCTCCTGGCAATCAGATGACAAGACAAGTAATTCATGTATATTAGGTTATAATACCATCTACAGCACACTTACCACAACTCAGAGTCATTAGCTATTTCTTTAAATCTACGGCAAACTTGGGCCACACGACACAAATCAAATTCTAGAAGATAACTAAAAATCTTCAAAAGCACTTCATCAGGCAAATCCTCTGTCAGGTATCGACCACCAACGGCATATCCTGCAAGTAAAATTATTGTGTGTAGACACACATACATGTGTAATTTAAGTATATAAAACACAGCTTAGTAAAGCACAATGCAGCAACTTTAAGGACATTGCAACTTTTCCCTCCAAGCTCATAGCTGGATGTTGAGTCATGGAATGGACCTTAAACCATGGCAACCTACTAAAAGTTGAGAATCTTTTCATACAAGACGTAAGAGCAAAATATTTTTGTCCGCATAATTTTTTAAAGATAATTTAGATAAAAAAGGGTAAAGTTATGTAATTTGATAACTTTTTCATCTATGAATAGGGGACCTAAGGTAATCAATGTAGGGAAATTATAATTAACCAAATAAAATTAGTTATGAGATTTCAAATTCCAGAATTAAACAATCTGCACAAAAATGAAACGCTTTTCATTGTCAGACCTTGTAAACCTTCCCTCTATCTCACAGAATATCTATTGCCTTTTCAATGATCAATACACACATTAATAAACTGGTTCCATGCAATGATGTGTCTAGCCTGTGAATAGCATCAAGGTGATGTGAACTCCTGATATATCTGGACACAAACATTATACCCACACAGGTCTCACCATTCACAGATGAGACCAAAGAAGTATTTATACCTTCAATATGCTGAGATGATGTACTACTGGCACATTTTCTGATTCTCCTGTTTTTCTTGCTATTTGGGTGGGCTGTAATTCCAGATTCAGATGATGGCCTCTTCCTCAAATTGTAGACAGATCGTCCCACTTGGTTTTCAGACTGGCTGACATCGGTTTCTCTTGGCTCTTCTCTACCTCCATATTCATCATCTGGAATGGAAAATAATGACCTCTATTTTTGCATCTGTCACAGAAAACAATTTTCATGTGTCGTGACATTGTGCTGAAGCAAGTATGATTATCCTCTAAAAATTCACATAACCACTGCTCTCAACTGGACTCTTCACATGGAACTGATGGGTCACCAGCCTTTTCTTGACAGTAATTCAGTTTCAAATGGACAGATTAAAAAAAAGACAAAGTCTATAATCATTATTTCAATACACATTGGGGGCTCAGAGTGGCAGAGTGGTCTAAATGCTCTCCATTACAGATCACTGCCATCTCACCTCCGTCTGCGTAGGTTCGAGTCTCGGATTCAGCCAGAATGCCAGTAGCTTCTTGTGGGTCGGGGGTTCTTTCTGGGGTTTTCCCCGGGTTCTTCCTCCACCATTAATACTGGACGCCATGTATAGTCTATCGTGTGCTGAAAAATGGCGTTAAATCCTACAACAACAACATCAATACACATCAGGGCAGAATTCTTATATATTTTATAAAATCACACTAAAAACAAAATAATTTTCAGTAAACAGACTATTAGGTCTAAACATTATACATGCAAATTTCTAATTTTTACTCCTACAACAACACTAAAAACAAAAACAACAATAAAGTCATCAACAATTATTTTAAATCCCAAGGCTGATCATTTTGGGAGCTGTTAAGTTGTTCCTGAAAGTAAAATAACATTTCCAGAAAAACGCTTGTCCTGACTGTTAGAAAAACACTGACTGAGCTGAGCAGATGCATATATACATGTACATCTCAAGAACAAAACTGAGTTGATATTCAATATCACTTAACACTTGATTCCGTCAATTATAGATTACTTTTATTTAATTTGCCTCTGTGTAATTATTTTGTATACGTATGTACCCAATATAAGACTCGATGCTAAAGAGGTTAAAAATCGTAAACATGTTATGTTGCAGTTTCATATTTAGTCCTTGATTCCTCAATTGCAGCAACACTTCTCAGTAATTTAAGTATCATTTGGATGTGTAAAAAGTTTCCCTTTCAAACAGCAGTCACACATCTTTATTAGTCAAATCTCTGAGAAGTTACCAGACAGAAAATGTCAAAGTTTTGTAATTTGTCATATGGTATAAGGTAATGTTACACTGTGCCCCACGTCACCATTATTGTTGTGACCGATACTTTATTCATACATTTTCATGCCAAAGAAAAGATGCCAGCAGAGTTCTGTAAGTATCTAATGCCTTTCACAAGAAAAATGTTCCAACTTAATTCTGGCAACTGTTTTAAGGCTCTCAGATAATTTCTATCAAGTTTCACACGATGGATGCTGTTGTAATTTATTTGTTTTGTTGTTGTCATGGGTTTTGATGCCATTTTTCAGCATATGCTATTTGGTGGCCAGTGGTGGAGTAAGCACCAGGGAAAACCCTGGGAAGAACTACTGACACAAGGGAAGCTACTGGACACTTTCTACAATAACCACTTTTGTAGAGACTTGAAACTATGAGGACAGAGGTGAAATGTAAGTGGTCTGTGAAGGCAAGTGCATTAGACCATCCAGCCACACAGGGCAGGGATGGAGCTGGACTTTGCCAATGTCACAAACTGTGATTTCTTTTTCAGCTTATAGGCAACATAATATACCAACAGGTGATTTGTTGGACAAAAACATTTTTGTGCTGTTTATACCTATGTATACAATCTTTGGTTTGGGGTGGAGAAATTCAAAGGCATCAGGAAAGGAAGCTTCAAACTTGGATATAAAAATGCAATGGAATCTATCTATTGTTACATAAATAAAATCCTTTGTTCATGTGACAAACACATCTTAGCACATTTTTACATCAAATCTGCTTATGCAGACACCTGGCCTGGGTAATGTATGCTGTGATACACTCAGATAGTCATGCTACTGGATTAGCTACAATTGATCAACCTCTGAAGGCAGGAACCAGAAAAGCTACAATCAACCAAATGGTGTTTTTGTTTGTTTGTATTGTTATAAAATATGTAAACCAAAAAATATTTCTGCTGAAACTTCAAAGAAAAATGAATAACTTTGAAGCACCTATTGTTCTATATAAAAACTAAGCAAATGATGAAGAAAAAAAAGGTCTTAGTCAAATGTTCTACAATTCTTTGATGTTACCACCACAATAACAGCATTTGTTTGGTCCTTGAAATTTTACATTTAGTGGTGACTTCAATAACAAATGCAGCCTTCATCAAAGCAAGTGGACAACAATCTTAAATAAAAACAATAAACCTGTCATCAAAGGAAATCAGCACCAAACTTTAAAAAGAAAAGAAAAGCAATCGAGTCTGATCGATCGTTGCATTTTCCAAAGTGATTGAACACTTTTATTGTGCCATGAAAGTTTCCGCATTGCCAGATAACATAAAATGCAAATTAAATTTAAAATCTTTTGAAACCATAGACATTTGGTTGCAAAGAACTATTTAATCTGCTCACTTGTTTTCATTTCCCTATTAACAGCCTCATCCCTTGGTAGCCTCAGAAAGATGATACCTGCCTCCAGCAAGGACTAAAAGTTATTTTACATAGGAATTATTGGTGTTTTCTAATGGCAGGTGAATGATATATAAATTTTTTAACATGTGATCTGTACTTGAATTGATAGATTTTTCCTGTACACTTACAGTACTTTACGCATTATGGATTCTTCTACACAACTGTAAGTTGTCAATACATGTGCATTTCCAACTAGTTGTGTCTCCAATTAATCAAATTTCCACCATTTATTTTCTCTCAGTGTAAATCCTACTCACTCACAACAGGTTACCTCCATCAAATTTCACTTGTGTGCGAAATTTGAATGTTTTATCCCCCCACCCCATCTCAACAGCCACTTAAGTTGACAATATTACTTTAGTCACAGGGAGTACTGTAGTAGAAAATGGCATTTTTAATACAAAAATTAGCGACAAAGTATAAAGATAATCTATTTGTTTTGGCAAAATCTTTATTAATGCCAGCACCATCCATGAAGGGCCCTTGCTCATAAAGCACATGTCAAGATAGCATCTAATTGGTCAACATTTCTTTTGGGTTGTGTCCTGAAAATGTTCAATTCTATCTTTTTTTGGTGGCATCCACGAAAATAGAGGTTAAATAAAAAGGATGATTTGGTACAGAAAATTTATGGAAATTAAAATGGATGAATTCTTTCAACTGCAAATCAATGACAGTTTTCTTGTAAGAAGTTATTACATACTTATACAAATAAATGTATCTCCTGGCGGCTTTTCCTTGACTTGACAATGTATGAATAAACATTACACTGTCTTGAAAATGCTGATGATCTGCAGCAACTGTTACAGTCTGACAAGATGATCATTATAAAGTTTTGACATTATCTCTCTAGTTTTCCCATAAGTGAAAAAGACAAGTAACAGACGTAAATCATTTCTCTCTTGGAAGAATGCCTAGAAAAAAATATCCTGATTCCCTGATCTCCATTTACTCCAAAGAAAACTTCAACAAGTAAATATGAGGCATTACACTATATATATATATATATATATATATATATATATATATATATATATATATATATATATATATATACATACATATATATATATATATATATATATACATACACACACACACAGAGCTGTCGAGCATTTCTGCACGTGTAAAGTTTCCATCTCCAAAATTGAAGCAAAACACTTACAGAATTTGACCAACTGATGAAAATAAAATACTGCAATGCATACCATCTGAAAAGAGGCAATTGTCACCAAAATATTCTGTTCAAAATAATAGTAATTTTGGACACATGTGATACCCCCCTCCATTTTCATGACTTGTGATATGTCGGCCTATTCTGCGCACAGCTTTGAAAAGATGTAATGTTTATCCATTGGGCTATATAAATGAAATACATTACTTTGGACTATTTCTGTCAGCAGTTCAGTTGAGTAATTAGGTCAGGTTTATAGCTAGTTTTACAAAATTTAATGTTACTAGGAAAATAAATGGCAGGTGATATTAAGCAAACTAAACTGATCTTGTAAAAAAAACTAGTAAAGTTCAACGTGTTATAAAAAAATATATAGAGGATATTTGCTTTAAACAAGTGAATAACGGATATATTTCATCGAGTGGATGAAAAACTCGGTATTTTCACGAGCGACGAAGCCACGAG
This sequence comes from Sinohyriopsis cumingii, assembly GCA_028554795.2. Taxonomy (NCBI): domain Eukaryota; kingdom Metazoa; phylum Mollusca; class Bivalvia; order Unionida; family Unionidae; genus Sinohyriopsis; species Sinohyriopsis cumingii. The sequence continues at coordinate 23,988,030 of CM068825.1, read as the reverse complement.
TGAAAATACTAGTTTTTCACCCACGAGATGAAATGTATCCGTTATTCACTCGTTTCAAGCAAATATTCTTTTTACTTTATGCTCACATATGTTGGCTACCTAAAGTTTGTAACACAGTGGATTAGCAGATTTCTTACGGTAATGTCAGCTGTTTACCGTACATGTTCTGCTGTGCTATGTGTAAAAACGCACAAAATTAGTTCCACATCAGATTGATAAAAATTAACTGATATTTCCAGAATAATAAACTACAAGTTTCAAGGATAACAGACAGGGATTATTAATAATAAAACAACCACAAGTAATTCATCAATGTATAAGTAGTTCACCAACAGAAAATCAAAGGGAGGTAAGTATGTTCTGACCCCAAAAGTAATTCCTGAAGTGAAAAATTATTATTTTTTCACTACAGTGAAATATCATTATTTTAATTAGAAAATCAAGTAATTCACTGCTTAGCATTAAATAAAAGCTATTATGTAGAAGAGAAACAACAACAAATAGGATGCAACGTTTTTACAATGTCTTGTTTATGGGGCAAAAAAACTAAAGAATATAGAAACATACTATATGCTGGGGAATTTCTTGAGAATCTTGTTCTAGCAGACAATTTTGTACATGTGGAACAACTTCATGCAAAACTGGAAAATTGGATTAAGATACAGAATTTTTTTAAGGTATACATTTTCATCTTTTATATAATGTATTTATTTGTATGATTCTAAACATACATAGTAAATAGGATTTTCTGGGTTACAAGTTCAAGAAGGTCATGGAGTGGGTCTTCATGCTGAAATTTAGAAATCACATTTTCATATGCATTTTGAGTCAAAATGTGGGATATTTTTGTACACTTTATCAATATCACTTTTCTTAATTAAAGTATGATTGTTCTTTCTTGATAGAATTTGGATTTTTGACCCAAAATAACACATGATCCAATGTTTACAGAAGTGATGTATTGTTGCACAGAATAACCAGACGCGTAGAAATTGGCCGACATGGTGGTATTTAGATGAAATAAAATTAAAAATGATGCATAAATCCACAGCCTAAGAGTCCCATATGATTCAGTACAAATTGCTGACCAAGTCGATTTCTGGCTTGCAGAAAAGACTGAGGTTTCTCAAAACAGAGATCTCAAGGATTTTCTATGCCATCAGTTGAGGTCATACTCATTAATTATGCAATGTATTCATTTCCAAGTGTAGCCATATAAGTATAGTGCACATGATCTCTAAAGGATGATGCACTAAGGATTCAAATTAAATTTGAAGATTAAACCCTATGAGAATAAATATTACTACCATTTGTTGCTTTCACGTTCAGACTTGGACAAAATGCCATTTGCAAATCTGGGAAAGCATTTGGGGGTTAAATGCATACATGCCAGCCAATATGCTTTTATTATAATCATTATGCCCATTTTCAACAAATTATGATTTTTTTTCTCCATTATATGGATTATGCTGTTTTGGTAAATTAAAAAATAAAATAAATAAAAGTCAGTAAGAAGTTGTGTTTATCACTTTTAGTTTCATCTCTTTAATTTCACTTGCATAAATTTGAAGATCTGCATTAAGAATTTTCCTTGTTTTCTATTTATAGCAACTGCATATGACCCATTTTATTTCCAAGAAAACATGGTTTTCAATTTGAACTTAGCCTCAGAGATTCATTATATTCATAAAAAAATTAGGTAGAGGACCAGTCTTTGGTTTTATAGAAAATGGTGTTAGATTATAAACAAGACACTTCACAGTGTGATTTGTGGATGTTATATGAAAGAAAATGTTAAGAGCCAATGGATCTTGCAAACTTCAAAATATGTCTGATCAGAAAAAAGGAAATATCAACATTGTTTTACAAACTTTAAAAGAAGAATATGAGTAATGTAATACAGCACTCGAGATTTAGCACATGAATGCTCACTGCAAAATTTAAAATTAAATTCATGATCATCCAGTTCTGTAATTAAGACGCCTCACCTGATATTTTTGTTTTGGACGGTGTGACGTATTACTGTCCAAATAACGGCCTTCTGTAGCATGTTCCCAAGTTGACTGATGGGATATGAATTTTATACATGAATATTTAAAAAATTACAAATAAGTAAAACTGACAAGGTTTTTTGTCTCTTTATTCCTGGCATTATAATGGACATTTATCCACTTCATGTATACTTGTACAAGGGACTGCAACTTTTGCTAGTGGAACTACTATTTTCAAAATTCTAGTAAGACCTCTCTCTCTCACACACACACAGACACACAAATTTCTGTAGAAACTATGAAGTGGGACCCTTTAATATCTAGTAAGGACCCTATAAAATTCAAATGTGGGGGTCCTCGGGACTCCATAAAATATCAATTTAACAGAAGCCCTGACTGGTCTCCATTACTCTTCCAATCTAAGCTCATCTTAAGGAGAAAGTTTCAGAGCTGGACATGAGATGTAATCTTGAGTTTCATATTTTTCAGCCAATCAGTTTTCTTTATCACTGGTAGAAAACTCCTGTTTCTGTATTTTGACATCAATTAAAACATAGATCAATTGCCTTTAAATATTCCTCTAAAATCATCATGAACAATGGAATAACAATACAAAAAATCATGGCTTTGCCAAGTGGTGGAGACAAATAATCTAACCCCATGACTGGGATCTCCTTGTCTTGGTGCAAACCCTAACATTTTTTTCTCACCCAATATTTTCCTTTAAAGTTAAAAGAACTCTTCATTTGTGCAATATAGTTTAGCACATTTGACACACAGTATTCATCATTATTATTTCTACAACTGTATCTGTAGGTCATTCAGTCTAATAATGTTTTATGAGAATCAGAATAATCATCTCAGCAGAATCCAAGTATTTTTATAGACCTTCACCCACAAACTGCAACAACAGTTATAATTGTTAAGTATTATATTGTAAGTATTGTGCAAAGAGGTCTAAAGCCAGATGCAAACGTTGTTCAATACGTCATATTAATATGAATATATTAATGAGGGATGCTGCGTGACTGGTCCATTTGAAGTACATAATTTTTAATGCAGCAGAAAACAGTACTGGGGTATTTTATCACATATAACAGATGGATGTTATATGAAATTAACAATAAATATTTAATATTTATTACAAAGAAACAATTCCATGGAGCCAAGCAGATGATAACAACGGTTGATAAAGTAGTTCCTGGCACGCTGACAGCATGATGAGACACTGGAGATAGTTGCATGATAATCAGATATCCCACTCAGCCCTTGTTCATGTTGTCTGATGCATGACAATCAGATATCCCACTCAGCCCTAGTTCATGTTGTCTGATGCATGACAATCAGATATCCCACTCTGCCCATGTTCATGTTGTTTGATGCATGACAATCAGATTTCAAACTCAGCCCTTGTTCATGTTGTCTAATTCATGACAATCAGATGTCAAACTCAGCCCCTGTTCATGTCTGATGCATGACAATCAGATTGGATTGATGATGATAAAGAAATTAGGTATCTGACTCGTATATAACTTTCTTAGTTTTGTATAGATATAGTTTTGCATTTAAAATGATTCTGACAAGTTGAAAAAAGAAATTATATTAAAGTTAGAAATATAAAAAGTATAAAACAATCCTTTTTCTGTGTATTATACAAAATATTCAGCAGTGGCCGAGTGGTCTAAAGCACTCACTGTTCCAGATCACTGCCATCTCACCTCTGTCTGTGTATGTTCGAGTCCAAGGCTCGGCTAGCGTGGGTACGTGGGAAAGCCTGCCAGTAGCTTCTCGTGGGTCGGTGGTTCTTTCCTGGGGTTTCCAGGGTTCTTCCTCCACCAGTTATACTGGCCGCCATATATGGCCTATCTTGTGCTGAAAAATGGCGTTAAACCCTAGAACAACAACAACAACAACAACAAAATATTCAGCAGTGTTTTATCTACAAATGGCTTCATGTAAGTCATTTGATTCATCAAGGCAAAAAACTAGTCAAAATCAAAACCTACGAGCCTTATTCAAGCTGATGATAAGTCTTCAGTAGTTTTTAAAAATAATTACATTGTTTAAATACACAACTAAAATATTAGTTATATAATGTGATTAAAGCCAATAAGGCAATTCCCTTGCCAGAAGCATCTGAACATTCTATATTTGTTAAAAATCATGTTGATGGTTTCATGTCATCAGAAAAATTCAGCCATTGCTGTCACATATGATGAATTCTGAAGGTCACGTATAAGGCTGTCCTCAACAATGTTTGATAGGCTATCCAGTACCTATGAACAGGTAGCAGTAGCCAAGTCATACTGATTGGCAAAATTCTTCAAAATGCATATGACATCAATTTCTGCCGCCATTATATCATGTATTAATTAGGAAGAGATCTGTATTTAAAAAAGGGATGTCTTTTACACTCAGCCAATGTACACACTTAACTCATTCAGCCCCAATCCTGCCTGTAGGCGTGATGAGGCTGTACTCTATTTTCGAGCTCTGCAGCATCAAAGTCATTTAAGATGCACCAACATGGGTGGTATTACAAAAAAGCAGACAGATATAGCTATACAATGATACCAAATAATCTGGAAGTTCTAGTTGCACTACAAAATACAGAGGGAAAAACCTCATATTTTGGACCCAGCTTTTTTCACGCAAAATTCGTTCGTGGTCGGAATGCGATTTTGTATCTGGATTTTAGACATTTTGGCCTCAGATCTAAGGCAGACCGGTCTGAACTGCACACAGACAGGTGATCCTTTGCAAAAACTAGGATAAGGTGGGCATTTGGAATAAAGAGCGGCCTCCATACAAAAATGATGGGTCCATTAAGCAAAAAAAAAAAAAAAAAAATTAAAAAAATAATTCCAACTTTTACTCTTCTGCTCATGCGCAAGCAAAATAACCAATGGAAAATTATGTTTCTAATACAACATGGAAAATTTATTGAAAGCCGATGTATTATGATGTATTCAGAAATAGTACCCTAAATGTCTTTCCTACTCACATTTCAGGCGAAAAAGACAAAAACCTCTGGGGCCGAATGAGTTAAGTAGCACTTTCACTGCTATGTCTTATTTGTAAAACTCCATTAAAATCTGCCTGGTGTTGTAGACCTTTAATCAGTAGTTTGTGTTATGATTACCAAGCAATGCCTTGCTAGTGTACTGTTCTGAAAGTTATTTTATTTTTTTGCACATTTGGTCATGGAAGTTGGGTTGTTTAAGCCTCTGTACATATATGGCAAAACATAAAGGTGTCTTCACTGCCACTTTCTTCACTCGACTTAACTTCTTTTTGAAAATGTAGCCAGCATATGTTTTCAAATATTTCTGCACAAAATTTTACATTTTCTCTTACGAGTAACCGTTACCTCATTTTTAGATGATGAAGACTCCACTGGTTTGATAACAATACTATTATCTACGGTCAGTTGTACAAACATAGTCCAAATGATAATTTCGTTCATTTCGGTTCTATTTTGTTTTGTTTGCTTTGGATGCCATTTCAGTAGAACACTGACAGTATCTTGGAACAATGAAAGGCATACACTTGAGCGAATCAAAACTGTTGCTTCGTTGCATGACAAGGATGCGCATAAAATAATAGTTTCTCATGATAATCACTTGAAAATCACGTTTATTTTCCGCCTCTTTCTTGTGTGTGGAGATTATATGGTTCTAACATCCAGTTGCTACAAATGATGTGACAGTTACAGGTCACGTAAGATCAGCTCCAGATTCCACACTCACTTGTACCCTTATGTATTATGATAACATCAGCGTAAGAAACTGATGTGCATGTGTTTTGCCTTTTTGGAAGAGTTGTAATTGAGCCAATAAAGTAGTTAAAGCAAACCTTTATTTTGTGTTAATCAGCAAAACATAATATTAGGGTGTGCCAATTTACGTACCGGTTATGATTTTTAGACCAAACCTTTGCTTGGTGTTAATCAGTAAAACATAACACTGGGGTGAGCCAGTTTACATACCATTGATGACTTTTGTGCATCAAATCGGAGAAGTCTGTGATTTGATGCATGATGCATAGGTAGATTCAGTCATACATAATACGAGAAAGAAACATTCCATACAAAGATAAGAAATCTTAAACATCAGTCCAGGGCCTCCCTTGGGAATATTTTTCTTTGCGCCATTAAATTTGCCAAATTTAAAAGTTTGTAGCCACTTTTCAACCATAGGAGACATTTTATTTCATAATGCAGGGACTTAAATATATGAGTAATATTATATTTGCCCTATTTTTAATCTATATAAACACGAGAGTAAGTTTTACATTTATTACTTTTCAAAGCATAAGAATAATTATTCATAAATATAACAATACCATTATATACTCTTGAAGTTCAATGAATAACATCTGAAAAGCAAGAATGAATAAGAATGTTTCTTTATAACTGAAAATACAAAATAGTGCTTAGCCTTTTTGAACAATGTCACTGACCCTTCATCAATAACTGCCTCATTTTTTCCCCAGACATTTCTCAAATGCCTACTTGAAATCAAATTTATTAACAATGGGCCCATCACAAATGACGATTTATGAGTGGCTACAATGTTGCCAATAGACACTAAAATCCAGTATTTTTCCCACATCAATATTCATGAATACTGGATAAACTGACATTTCTGGTGTACCATCAATAGTCATTAGTTTTTTTTAGAGTGAGTGCTCATAGCCAGGATTGTTTATTATTCAATGATCAGATTACAAGACCTCCGTTAGGCTTCACATTTGCCAGATGTGAAAAAATTCTGAAGTGGTGCTATTTTTTATTGACACAGAAGTTGCTGACGACAAATTTTTATAAAGTAAATTATTTTTTTTTTTTAACGATAAATGACTCGGGCCACTTAATACCTGTTTTCACTATCTGCAGCAGTGAGTGGATCATGTTGGTTGACAATGAATAAGACATTATTTGAACATGATTGCAGCTAACTGCAAAATGTCAGTCAGTTTTGAGAAGTAATTAAATGTGATTAATAGGAAATAAGGAATCACCGGGGATATAGTTGTTGAACTGGTTGGCAACAAGATTTTGTGTCATTTGCACATGTATGTTGATTGCAAAATGTGAGTGTGAAATGCACTTTGTATTACTTAGTGTTTTAGGGATTATTTACTTTGATAACACATTTTTGTTCTATGAACTTAAATGAGTAACACAGAATGCTGCTACAAGGATGCCAGCTGTCGACTGTAACGGGTCAGAGAAAAATTACAAACTTCCTTTATAAAACAAGATGGTATCAAGCACAAAGAATATGGCTAATCTAACTCTGAAAATGAAGATTTATATCCAGCTGTATCTGAGGCAGCTACCAGGTTACTTGTTGTCGATATACCCATTGAATTTCACAAGTTTGTTTTAATCAGATTCTGGTGACTGAAACCCTCTCTCAGTCTGCTGTAGAAATAGGGGCAATCACTTTCATTTATTTTCTCCTTGAATGTTAATGATCTAAAAAAGCTGACCAATATGATCCAGAGTTTAGAAATTAAAAAATCAGCAGAAAACTTTTATTACTGTTTTAATTTTACTGTCTATCATATTTCAGAACATACACATATGAATTATGTAATTAATCCAATTAACAATACAAGATTAGAGAATCAATGGGATTATCATGCAAAACAGTGTGAAAAAGCAATAATAATGAAATTTTACCACAGCATGGATTTCTTACACGAGTAATATGTAGGCAAGTACACAATTTAATGTTTTAACTCAGCAATGTCAAATAATCAGTCTAGTTATTACAACAGGCATTAGATGGAAATTCATCATATTGCAGTCTTGTTTGTTAGCATTTACCATGTATTTTGATGGAAAAGATGTGGACTGTCACTGAGACAAATGAATAGTGCTGTGCTGTATGTCAATATGAATTGTTGAAGTCATTTATGCATGACGATATTCGGTAATGTTAGCTACATTTAGAAAAACTGATGCATGAATTTAATGAGAAACAAATATATTTATCATTCACGATGCTGTGTGGAATACTATAATATAGTTTCACCAAAGTCCATTCAATCCTGATTGTTTAATACTCTGCTCCTTAAATCTGATCAAATTGCTTGGAGATGAAAAATACTGATCATTGTGGACTTTTACAATTGTGGCCAAGTACAATCAGGACAATAAATGGGATGTTGGGTCTATCACAACAAATAACAGGGTACAGTTGTCTTATATTATATTCCTGAAACTTGGATTACTCATTCCAGTGTCAACAGACATCATAGTTTCAATTACACATTCTAGTTTTCCACACAGCATCGTGAATGATAAATATATTTTTTCTCATTAAATTCTTGTATGTACCCTGTTATTTGTTGTGATAGACCCAACTGTAGTTTTATATGATCCCCCTTCCACACCAGTGACCACTGTCTCTACAAGGCCAGTTTTGTTGGCACCGACAAGTTCGTATACAAATGTACCACTCGTGGGTGGCAACCTCTCTGATGAAGCATGTGGCCAGTATCTTAGTCCCAAAATGTCCAATGTACCCCTAACAATAGGCAGTGTATTCCCTAGGGGTACAAGACTGAGAGTCAAAAATCTCCTTGGTGTCAAAACTGGGGGTCAGACTGAGTAAAAAACAAACTTTGGTATCAAAACTGGGGATTGAATTAAAAATTTGGGGGTCTCTGAAGCGCAAATGAGGGTAAAGGGAAACACTGAATAGGGTAATTCACGTAGTAAGCTAAGTGATCTGATTATATTCTCCTGTCTGATTCCAGACGTTAGGTTTTTGTTGCTAAGATAAAAATGCTGCCTATAGTATATTATAACATGTACCACTACTGTTAATATTACTGGTATATCATTATCTACATTAATTACATATCAATTTGTGGAAGAGCGTCGATATGGGTTGCCAATAATCCTACAATGTAAGACATAGCACGTTTTTGTTGTTGCTGTTATAGGGTTTAACGACATTCTTTCCGCACACGAAAGGCTACACATGGCGGCCAGTACAACTGGTGAAGAACCCTGAATACTCCTGGAAGGACCACCGACCCACGAGAAGCTTCTGGCAAGCTTTCTCACGTACCAACGTTAGCCAAGTCTGAGACTCGAATCCAGGCAGAAAGCAGTGAGATGGCAGTTATCCAGAATGGTGTGCACTTTAGACCACTTGGCCACTCGAGGCCCCCACATTGTTTTAGTGCTATGTCTTACTACCCAAATAACAGCCTTGGATAGTGTGTTCTATGTCTGTTGTCACTGGAATGAGTAGTCCAAGTTTCATGAATATCTCACACACTTGGCAGCCTATATCAACACTCTTCCACTAATTTATGTGAAATTAATATACTTACTGTGCTGTCTTTATCCTGGCGGAATGAAAATATGACACTAGCAAATAGATGCATTTTCATGTTCTGTTAACATACATATGAATTTGTTGCAATGTGAGGGAAGTCGAGGAAGGCCGAAATATGTTTAAGTAGGTTCATGTGGAGGGTATGTTTTCTTGAATGAAACAAATCATTGCTTACAGTTTCAATAGGCATAATATATTTTTATTTGTTTTGTTAAAGAATAATATTTCAGCTTTCATCACTTTCCAGCCAAATGAAATGTAGGCCAACGAAACTTGAAAACAGGTCCATTACTTTTGTGAAAATTTTAATTTATCAGAGAAAAAACATCAGGGTAAGTAAAGTCTGACAAAAACATTATAACTTTACTTACTAGAAAAGCGTTGTTATTGGTTGCCAGTTGTGTGTGATATTCCTGAAAATTTGACTTTTGTTACACTGTTAGTCCACATCAAAACATGCTACACAGCGCCGTTAGGCTCTAAGAACCATCACCCCCCAGAACATAAATATCGGGTGATGTGTCTTACGTTGTAGGACAAGGCTGCCAAGTGTGACATATTCCTGAAACTTTGACTACTCGTTCCGATGTCAACGTACATTGGAACACGCGATACAAGGCCGTTAGTTGGGTAGTAAGACATAGCACTAAAACAAAAATAACGCTTGATACGTCTTACATGGTAGGGCTACTGCCAAGCGTGAGATATTCTTGAAAATTTCTAAGCTCGTTCCGATGTCAGTCAAACATCGGAACAGGCTAACAAGGCCGTTATATGAGATGTAAGACGTAGCACGAAATCATACAAATACAAGGGATACTTTTTCATGTATGGACTACAAGAGAAGTGGCTTCATAACCACGAGTTTACACATTGAGTTGGATTCAATTTTCAAACTTTTTCACACAAAGATTAAACACTTCTAAGCAGCCAGTAAATACTTTTACATCAAATATCGCGGCTGCGTTCTACTGGTGATCCATGATTTCCGTAAATTTTTTGTCGACAGCTGCCAAACCTGATCCTGCCATAGAGGGGACAACTCTTTTCCAATGCACAACCAATGGAGGTTTACAAGCTCAAAGCAACGTGCAAATAATTCTTTAAGACAAGATTTGAACATGCTATATGGTGCTAAGCACCTACAAAATAGCGGTGATTGGGGTTCGAAACATTTGCAGACATGAATAATAATTGAGACGTTTGACTTCCACAAAGGGTTAAGAATACTCACATGAACTTTTCCTACTTCTAAGCAAAGAATTTGACCTGTAGCGATTCCGTAATTTCCTCGTACTAAATCGCGTTACTCTGGTGCTTTGCGGTCGCATTTTCAGCCATAAATCCGACAAAATATACAATTTTGTTCACGATTCTGTTGTTCAACATTATTGAATGGAAGCCATCTTGAAATATACTCTACTTTCTTATCACGAGAGTGGTTAACTGACAAGGTCACGTGCCGTTGCTACGCCAATCAAATCGGAGAATAGCAATACACTCCAAAATTCCGCCAGACCAAACGTGTAGAGAAATGTCATAAACCACCTTTTGAACAAGCGAGTTTTGATGGGCTATTATAAAAAGGCACCGACAGAATAAAATATAATAATAATGACATATTTGGGATTTTGTTTGGGTGCTGATGGTTATTCTTTCTTACCTAGAAAGTTAACCAAAGAAGATGAGATATTATTGAACAGGGTTTGTATTACATTTGGCTGCTACATTAATGAGAGGGATGATGTGTATTGCAGTAATGTGGTTTGTCTCGTTCAAACAATGAGGGATAAACAAAGAATTTTTTAGAAGGCTTTTTATAAAATCTGATATACACCGTGTACAACAATGGTTCCATTAATGAGAGTTGCAGCTAACATTTATGGCCATCAGAAGAAATAACAAGTTTCTTATTAATAATCTTTTTTTAAAGGCCAAACCACAGGAACTCTTATCGTTGCTTACAATTTATCTGTCATACATGTACTATATAATAACTAATAATAGTTGTTATATAGTACATATATTACAGGTCAGTTTTAAGCAACGATACGAGCTACTGTGGGCGAAACTGCCACGAAAGCAAAGTATTTGCAACAACGAATACACATTATAATAATGATTATTAAAACGTGTTGGATATATATTCAGATAGAAAAAACAAATACAACTGTATAAACATAAGCACACACACTTTATAGAAAGCACTTGATACAAATTCATTACAGAAATTGAGAAAGCTGATAATTTATGGGTTGTTGGGCTATATTAGTTGGCTCATGTAAGAAGGCCTTATATGGTATGTTTATCCAACAGTGGTTGCAATTATGAATCTGCCACCCAAATGGATTAACACTACAAGTTTCAACAATTACTGTGTTTTATCTCCAGTTGTTAGCCAGAAGGCCTAACTTAACAAGATTTGTGGAGTTTGTTACAAAGTATGACTCCGGTGCTCAAAATTTCCCAGTCGCGTACGTACAGAGTATATAAATATTGTGATCATTTCTATTCAAATAATTAAAAAGGCAACCTAATGATTTAGTAATTAATTATTTTTTGTACTATATCTAGATTCTTAAGTCTGTCAAGGTATAATGTACTGTGATGACTGTATCTATGATAAGTACTGGCTTAATGATAAGTCCCTTTTTTTAAAATTAATTTTTGGCAAATATTTGCTAAGAACATGTTAGCCTGGTGATAATTTCCCCACTCCCATTTGATATTAAAAGTTAAAGTGGTTTTGTGATGGAAGAAATACTTTACCTCTGAAAAGCTATCTTTCTTTTTACAGTATTTCTTTCAAAATTATTTTTGCAGATATTTGACACAGCTGATGAGGGTGGAAAGGGATACCTCAACAGAGAGGATCTTAAGGTTGCGTTAGTTGAATTGTTTGGCTACAAACCAACTAAGGTACACTATGACTACAAAAAGTCATCTTACAGAATAGTTTATTATGACTTATTAATAGTTTATTATGACTTAATAGACATTGAATAGACATTTACCACATAACATAGACATTGCATAGACATTAACTAAATAACACAGACATTGCATAGATGTTTACCACATAACATATATTTACAACAAAAAATATACATTGCATAGACATTTTCACATAACAGAGATTGCATTGACATCTATATGGCTTAATATTAAGCTATATAATTCTTATTTGTTTCATTAATCTATTTAAATCTACGTTTATTAGCAACGGTAAGGAATGTCCATAGTTATCTGGTTTCGTAAGAATGATTATGAAGAAGGGTGTGTCAGCTGTGATCCATGCTGTTTGCTGACATTGTGTTTGACTTAAAATGGTAAAATTTTACCATTAAATCAGTGCTTACACAGGTGAGACAAAAACATCAAGGGGGAACTGCAATCCCAAACCAAAGAAACCTTATGTTTTTCCAAATTTAAAACATAAATTGAATTATAAAGTCAGTAATGGTATGATGTTTCAACTATGTGGTCTTAAACTAAGTGACAGAAAGATGTGAAACCAACAAGTTTACTAAAATTAATAAAAAAGTTTATTTATCTAACTTAGTGAAAATTAAAGAGGAACTTGCACTATTAATAGTTGAATCCCAAATAATTTTAAAAAATTCTAGGATAGGTCCAAAAGTATAGTGTTCTAAATTAATTCCATTCTTGAATATGCTGTTGTTTCAATAGTCTTGAATAGATTGATGTACCTACGGTCTTGTTGTAACAGGATGATACAATCCAGAAAGTCTTTGAATAAATTCACAATAATCCCCAAAAAGTATTTTAATGTAAACAGTCAAGTAGCACTTTGTAATTCCAGTGAATAATTTTTAAAATTATATCTGAACACAACTGAAAATGATTCTATAGACTAATCTTAAGATTGTAATGAATAAGTTTTCTTACCAGGACTCATATGCAGCCTAGGACACAATAAAACGACCATCATGTGAGTCAAAAGTTCTCCAGAAAGGATTCTATATTTGTAAATATAGCTTGACATTGAGCTTAGATTTCAGTAAAGAACTTATTTATTACTTACAAACATAACAACATGAGAATAGTCAGGTAAGCCAAACCTGTACCCTCAGTTATGGACAGTGGTAAAGCACATGATAAAATTTGTTGGCATAACAATGCTGTGAGCTAATAGTATAATATCAGTAAGCATTTAGCATAGAAGGTATGGTCAGAATGTGTTAAATGAAGCGGTGGCATACAAAAGGGACAATGTGAGATGTGCAGACTAAGTATAAATAGTACATAAGCATCACTAACCATAAAGAGTCTTTAAAGCTAATACTTTGAGTTTTGTTTATTTGTACATTTGACATATTATAAGCAAAAACAAAACCATGTTGAACTTGTGATAAATTAGAGTTCATGCTGGTCCATGAAAACTTTCATAGTACTTGGTTTTAAATGGGAAAAAGAAATGATGAAAGTTTTTTCAGTTGGCTTAAAATTGCTTGAAGCTTGAGAGAGAAGTAAAATGTTAGATTATAATGTTCATTATATACACTAATTGAAGAAGCCCACGTTCTGCTTAAAGTCGGGAAAGACAAAAACATAATTGATTCATAATTTTTTGGTTTACTAGTAAATGAAGAAAAACGTAATTTATACAGTTATATGGTCTTCCATAACCTTTATAATGGAGAATTATGGCTTGTGTCTTTTAAAATCCATGGAAAAAGCTTTGAATATTATGCTTCCAAAGCTGTACCAACCCAGTAAATTTCCTTTTAACTAAACTGCCCTTTTGTTATATAGACTGTTTGACTTAAGTTCTAGTTCAGCTGGTAAGGATACAATATTTCTTCATTCCTGTACCTTTAATTTCTGTTTGTTTCCAGCTGGAGATGAATCAGCTGCTGGAGAAATATGGTGACAAGTATGATCCTTCAAATTGCAAAGGTTGTTACTTTACCATCTCCGTCTGCACAAACTTTGTAATGGAACATACATACTATAGATACTCACAGGAAGAATATGACCGAGTTAACCTTATCTTATAGCCTCAAGTTTAAATCAATGTCCAACATTCTATATTTAGATGTTTTAGGTAATGACAATTTGTCACTTAAGGCAAAACTCAGCACATTTTAAATGAAACAAATGTGATGTAACTATATCATACTTGAATCAGTGATTTAAAATCAGACATTGTCCACAGCTGTACCAGATGGTTAAAATATCCTTTTTTGAAGTGGAAAACTGAAAAAAGTTTGAAGATCAGGGTTACATAGAGAAATTATTTACTTGTGTCAGAATGTTTTGTCATTAGACATTGCATAGACATTTACCATACAACATAGACATTGCACATTGTCAGCAACTGTACCAGATTGCTAAAAAAATCCTCTTTTGAAATGGAAAACTGAAACTGTTTGAAGATCAAGGTTAGATGAAGGAATTGGTTTGTTGTGTTGTAATGTTTTGTCATCAGCATGTCACAGACATTTACCATATAACACAGACATTGCATATACATTTACCATAAAATAGATATCAGAGACATTTACAACATAACAGACATTGTATAGCCATTTACCACAAAATATACATTTCATAGACATTTACCACATAACAGACATTGCATAGCCATTTACCACAAAATATACATCGCATAGACATTTACCACATAACACAGACATTGCATAGACATTTCCCAAATAACACAGACTTCGCATAGACATTTACTACATAACATAGGCATTGCATTTACAACAAAAAATATACATTGCAGACATTTATTACATAACACATTGCATAGACATTTATAACATAAAATATACATTGCAGATATTTACCACATAATGCAGACATTACATAGATGTTTACCACATAAGACAGATATTTACAACAAAAAATATACATTGCAAGGACATTTACCACAACAGACATTGCATAGACATTTACTGCATAAAATAGACATTGCATAGACATTTGCCACATAACATACAATGTTTATTGGAATTTAGAGGTTGAAATTCAAAGTTTAGGGACACAGTCATTGCAGAAGCTTGCTTCACTGTTTTGGAGTTACCTTACTGGATATCATATTTTCATAGAGAAGTTGCCAGAACATACACACAGGTTCACCTAGTATATGGATCATTATTGGGGATTAAAAAGCAAAGAATCAATGGTCTTTATTACCAGATATCTATTTTAAAGCATTTTGGATAGATTGTCAAAAGCTTTAGCAAGCCTTCTATTTTCTTGGATGGACTGTCATCACATTTTAGTTTTGCATGTTGCAAATTTTGCTGTAGGCTAGACAATATCACTTTAAGCCAAGACACAGTATTCTTAATGCTGAGTCACTTTAAGCCAAGACACAGTATTCTTAATGCTGAGTCACTTTAAGGCAAGACACAGTATTCTTAATGCTGAGTCACTTTAAGGCAAGACAGTATTTTTAGTCATTTTAAGTATAAATGCAAATTGCTACAAACCACAAATTTAAAGACTCAATAACAATTATAGAAGTAGAAGTGTAAAACCAATGAAAATGTCACGTTTTGTAAATGATAAAAATTTATGACTTTGCCTATCTTCCTGTCCTTCACTTTTTGAATTAACAAGTGTAAGAGACCACAGTCTCATTCTTTACAAATAAAATAATAAATATTCATATACTTTGTCGTAAAGAACTTGTACATTTTCCAGTCTTGTCCAAACAACAGTTTATGGCATCCATGATGGAGAAGATGGTCAGACGTGATGAAGATGAGGAGATTAGGCAGACATTCCTCGCTTTTGACATGCAGTGTAAGTTACAAACAAAAGTCAGTTAAGAAAAATTACAAAGTGTAATATAACAGAACATTTATGAGGTATATTTGTATTTTTTGTGTATTCTGATATTCATTTTGTGGGGCTTGTACATTTATCTGTATTTTTATTAATTAATTATCCCCACACTGTTCAAAAAGTTGTATGGGATATTGTGATTGCCGCAATAACTTGACCACTGATACACTTATTTTGACTGACATCTGATACACTTATTTTGGCATTAAAAGATTAATGCAGATGTTCAACTAACAAATGGAACCCAGGGGCTGTCCTTATTCGCGGGAACATAACTTGGAAACTTGTAAATCAAAGATTTTGACTATATGTACACTTACTGGGGACGAAAAGATGAATTCATATGTGAAACTAATAATGTCCAATGGGTCTATCCTTACGCTCAAGGAACTTATCCCATGGGTCATAGCTTTGAAGCTGATAAGATGGTCATAAAAGGACAGATGACTCTTAAGCAGCTGACATTAGTATCTGGGTCTGTTCCTAAACCCAAACACTTAGTCCCAGGGTCATAACTTTTAAAGCATTAAGAACCCCATGCTATAACCATATTAATACTTGCTGGAAATGAAAAGACATTTATGAAACTGATATTGTCCCCTGGGTCTATCCTTAACTCACACACACATATGAAATATATAAAATTCTCTCACTTGCATACACACTTGCTGTCTCTGTCTGTCTGTCTGTCTCTGTCTCTCTCTCTCTCTCTGTATATATATATTCTGGATACAATTTCTTATCTTTTTCTAATTCTATAAGTAGATATAACTACCAGTAACCTTTGTTACCCAGGGGATTCCATAATCCACTGACCATCAGTGGCTGAAGAATTATTCAAAGTCTTCTTGATAGTTTAGTATAATCTGATCAGTCAAAGTCTATGTATATGGTCCATTCTAAATTAAAATAAACTTAATGGTGGTCTTCAATATACACATCATGGTTTACCAGAATCATTCAAGACTTTGATGAGCAATTATGGAGAAAATGTTCAAATTTCAGATTTATCACGCTTTAGTGTTCAACGCTATGTAAAGATTAAGAATGAATTCCCTAAATTTTCTAATGAAAGGGTTGATTATCCAAAATTACTGACTGCATCACCACTTTGGTAGGCTGTTATTTTTGGCATCATTTAAAAAATCTGCTGACCAGTCACTAATTTAGAACTGTGTTCATTGCTTGGTCTGTTTAGGTAAGAATGTTGGATTTTGTACAGTGTACATTCACAAATTGTGATCATAAACAGAATTAGGGTCAAAACAAAGTTACAAATAACGATAAACTGATTGTATTGTGTAAAACCAGGAATTATTATAAAAAGCTTTCCCTGTGGCCATATTGCTCATTCTGATTTAGTTTGAAGCATATTACTGCCAATCAAATCACCAGAAATATTTCGAAATGATCAAGAAAGGATTTTGATACATCACTGAGGCAGTCATCATGTGAAAATGGGAGAGCAAATGAGAGAGAATGAGAAGATAAGAATATTGAGAAAGAAACTGTCCCTTTGAGAGGGTACAGAAATTTGAACCACTAACACATATCTTGATTTAACTTTTGCTTTACAGAACTATGATGGTGGTAAAAGAGCATGGCAAAGTTATATTTTTAGGAGATAAACGGTTATGTTTTAATGGAGCAGGGTAGCTATGTATGATTGTAAAATAAAGTTACAGTTAATTTTAAACAGTTATTGCTTACTTTTTTTACTACAATAATGGCTGTGATGATGTACCATTTTTCTTAGTGTGGTTAATAAAAACCTTTTAAAACTTTGAAAATATACCAAGATCACAATTCTACATTTGATTGCACAAATATTTTGTAATTCTTTACTTTTTGTTCTCATAATCTATTATTTTGACTCTGTGGTCTTAAACTATTTGACAGAGAAAAGAGCAAAAACCAATAAGTTTTGTAAAATCAACAAATAATTTATTTCCCTCAAATACAAATTGAAAATTTAAAAAGGACTTACAGTATTGTGAATTAAATCCCAAATAGTCCTAAACGTTATATCACAAGTCTAAAATAAATGAATTCACAATAATCCCAAATAGTGATTTAATCTGAAAGTATTATTGAACACTTTGTAATTCCAGTGAATAATTTAAATAAATCTTCTCAAATTAGAACTGAACACAACAATAATACTGATTTCACTTTGGATATTAAGATAGGAATGAATAATTCTAATATAAACAACCCTAGTACAGTGTATCAAAACCTAAGTCACCATATGAGTACCAGGATGATGGTCATCTTAATGGAAGTTTCCATGAAACTGTAGACAAAATTAGTTTCTGGAATCTTGTAGGGCCAGAATCAAGGCTATATCTCGAACTCAAACCAAGTAAACATATTTATCCTACATGACACTAGCCATGTAGGTCCAAACTCCTACCCTCATTTATGGATAAAGATCAGTCACACAGTACAAATTAAATATACTTTTGATTACCATTTTTGACCATAGGTTTAGCACTAGTCATTTTCATTTCTGAAATTTCCACAGAATCACTGATTATTTAATAACCTATTGTAAATTCCCTCCACTATAGTCTCAATGTTCTTTATGCTAGTAATCCCTTATGAACTCATTTTTAAGACAAGTCCATCAGCAGATTACACAGAGCCAGATCTGCCACCACATAATGCACTGGCAGATCTGGGTCTGTGCAGTTTGTTTGGAGTAATCAGTAGAAAAGATAACATAGACCCTGATCAGCAGGTGCATTATGCTATGGCATATCAAGATATTTGTTGTATTCAGTTTGGCTCGACTTATAATTAAATTAAGATGCAATTACCAAAAATGTTATTGTCAAAGTATGAATTTTAAATACATCTTGCTTTAAAAGCAATTTTTACTCTTATATAGGTCATGGATTTCTGACTGTTGAGGATTTGAAGAAAGTTTTCAGTCAAGTGGCTCCCAGCTTACCAGCACAGTCAATCCACTCTTCATTCAGGTATTCGTTGACTATCTGTACTCTTCAACTCTCTGTAGCTGTAGAGTATGATAATCAGCATTCATCTGTTTTATTAATATATTCTGCTGCAATATATAATTGTTTTTAACTCTCATGTATTGCCAGATGCCAAGATGGGGTATCATTTTTCCAGAGTGACAGAAGTAACAGTGGCCTCTGTGTTATTATAATTCTGTGTCAGCATTATGATGCTGTTTGCTGGTGAGAAACGTCTTGGTACAATTTGACCGTATGTACAGTAATGACATCTTATTAATTCTGTCGCAGCAAAAACCCCTGAACTTGAAGGTATGATTTAGTACAGCTCACATGATTTTCCAATTCCTGACACTTCACAATGGGGGACTTAATACTCTCCAAGATAACACTCTGTAGTGGAGGGATAAATACCTACCGGTAACAACTACGCCTTGGCAGGCATACTGTTGGCGACTCTACCATGGAGGGGCAGGTCAATATTACTGATTGACATTCGAACAGCAAATGAATGAAGACAACCCATGGAAAGACTGATATGTCAAGAGCGATTTTCAATCGGATACCATTTGAATGAATCATCTTTATTTTGGTCATAAATTTGGACAATGAAAAAAAACTATAATTTCAAAAGTCTTGTATGTTCAATAGATGTACATTCAGAAAAGGTTAACTGACTTTTGCATAATTGTATGCTCTTACTGTATTCAAAGAAATCTGAACAAATACTCTATCTTGATGAGAGGCACACCTTGTTGACCTTAACTAAGTTGAACAGCGTAAGTGTATCCTTTTGTTACAAAGGAAAAGTTGTCCTCTGGGATAAGAACAGTTAAATTCCAAATGACAACCACTTCTGTTTAACAAGAACTAAATAAAAAAACACTGTATTTGCACTGAAATGCAAAGCACATGCTTAGTCCTTAAGCAGTAATGGCAGTCATAGACAAATAATGTAACCTAATGTAACCTCTTGACTGGCACTTCCTTGTCTCAGTACAAACCCCAACAAAGATTTTCTTAATCTAGTTTGGAAAAAGAATTAGGATAACTCTGTCTGCTTGGTCAAACAAAACTGTTGTTTGAACTCTTGGTTTTTATTATTAACACCTTTTTGATATCCTATGTTTGTCTGTTTTGACTCGTATAGGTTCTATCAGTATCCATCTTTATAATAAATCTTGCTGTTTTCAGATATAACCAGTGCCTTCTTTGCCACCCCTGCTGAAACAAATATGTATACTGACACCTTTAGTGGACAATTATAGGACAAATGAGTCCTTTGCAGGTAGTTGGCTTCTGCATTAAACAACCACAAAAATGTATTTGTTACGGGCAGTTAACCTCAGATATGAAAGAACCACAAAATGTATCTCTTAATATGCATTTGGTGTCAGATAAGAAAGGACAACCAAAACGTATCTCTTACAGGCAGTTGGTGTCAGATATGAAAGGACCACAAAAGTTCAGATATGAAAGGACCATGAAAATGTATCTCTTAAAGGCAGTTGGTGTCAGATATGAAAGGACTGCAAAATGTATCTCTTACAGACAGTTGGTGTCCGATGTGAAAGGACCATGAAAATGTATCTCTTACAGGCAGGTGATTTCAGATGTCAAAGGACCACGAAATAGATTTCTTACGGGCATTTAGCCTCTACATTAAAGAACCACAACATAGATGCTGCCAGGATGTGTGAGTGCAGATCACACCAATTTGCCTGAATTCACATACTTGGAAAACAGTGATGCATAAGAAATCCTTCAAATTAGTACATAGTCATGCCATGGCTCATCATACTTTTTTAAAAACTCTTAACCTGTACAGTGCTTGCCATGATATAAGTTGTGCATCCAGTCGAGGTCGTTTAGCACTTGTCACAACATATGTCAATTTGGGTAGGCAACTGTTGATATATCTGGGTACTTTAGTGTGACATGTATGGTTGTTAATTTTTGTATAATCAGCCCTGGAACAAACATTCTGTCATAGTTGGAACCTTGCAGTCATCAATGAAGTTTTACAAAAATGCATGTCCAAATTTTGGGATACCTAGAACACCCCAAATGGCTGACTCACAACATGGTTCATCATTAACAGATACTGGCTGACGCTAGCGATGATGACAGTGATTTTTTTGAAAGTTTTGAAGTATATCTGTATGTCTGTGTAGAAAATGTTTCCTTAACACTAAACATATTATAGCAAATCTGCATATGGAACCAAATCATTTGCCACAATAAGAGAGTAATTTACCTTTGATTGAATCCATAGTAGCTGAAAGAGTATACCAGTATACTGCAGTAATTAAAGCAGACTGTTGAAACCATGCTTGTATGTGTCTTTTCATGTGTACACAAAGTATACTGTTGAAACCATGCTTGTATGTGTGGTTTAAATTGTATATAAAGTATACTGCTGAAACAATGCTTGGATGTGTCGTTTCATGTGTACACAAAGTATACTGTTTTGAAATCATACTTGTATGTGTGGTTTCAGGTGTACACAAAGTATACTGTTGAAACCATGCTTGGATGTGTGGTTTCATGTGTACACAAAGTATACTGTTGAAACCATGCTTGTATGTTTTTGGTTATTTTCATATGTACACAAAGTATCTGTTGAAACTGCTTGTATGGGTCTTTGCATGTGTACTCAAAGTATTCTGTTGAAACCATGCTTGGATGTGTCTTTGCATGTGTACTGTTAAAACCATGCTTGTATGTGTCTTTTCATGTGTACACAAAATATACTGTTCAGACCTTGCTTGGATGTGTCTTTGGATGTGTACACAAAGTATACTGTTGAAACCATGCTTGTATGTGTCTTTTCATGTGTACACAAAGTATACTGTTGAAACCATGCTTGGATGTGTCTTTTCATGTGTACACAAAGTATACTGTTGAAACCATGCTTGTATGTGTCTTTTCATGTGTACACAAAGTATACTGTTGAAACCATGCTTGGATATGTCTTTGCATGTGTACTCATGAAACCATGCTTGTATGTGTCTTTTCATGTGTGCACAAAGTATACTGTTGAAACCATGCTTGTATGTGTGGTTTCATGTGTACTATTGAAACCATGCTTGTATGTGTCTTTGCATGTGTACACAAAGTATACTATTGAAACTATGCTTGGATGTGTCTTTGCATGTGTACTGTTGAAACCATGCTTGTATGTGTCTTTTCATGCGTACACAAAGTATACTGTTGAAACCATGCTTGCATGCGTCTTTTCAGGTGTGCACAATGTATACTGTTGAAACCATGCTTGTATGTATCTTTTCTTCTTCATATGTACACAAAGTATCTGTTGAAACTGTGATTGTACGTGTTTTCATGTGTACTCCAAGTATACTGTTGAAACCATGCTTGTATGTGTCTTTTCATGTGTACATAAAGTATACTGTTGAAACCATGCATGGATGTGTCTTTTCATGTGTACTCAAAGTGTACTGTTGAAACTATGGTTGTATGTGTCTTTTCATGTGTGCACAAAGTATACTGTTGAAACCATGCTTGTATGTGTGGGTTTTATGTGTACTATTGAAACCATGCTTGTATGTGTCTTTTCATGTGTACTCAAAGTATACTGCAGTAATTAAGCAGACTGCAGAAAATACATTAAAACAAGCAACATCATTACAATATCATGTGCCATTTGCACTGCTCCTTTTTACAACATGTACATTTTATACAAGTTCATGATAAGTTTATAATCCATTATTGAATCTTGCAGAGAGCTGGACAGGGATGGAGATGGTCGGATCAGCTACAAAGATTTTGACTTCATGATGAAATACAATGCTGCTGATCATATTTGAAGCCTTGAATTGACAACAGAAAGTTAAAGATTCTGAAGAAGCAGAGAAAAAGAAAGAAGACCTGACCTGGCATTCATAAAAACCCTTGAGTCTGCAACTCACTATTACAAAAAGAATGACATTCTAAACTTTCATTTTGAATGTAGAAGAATCACAAAAATTGTAGGATTGATAATGTATTGTCTCCCATTTTACAACAAGGAAGAGCTTTTTTCAAATAAACTAAATTTTTAAGGTTTTTGAATCATAACATGTACATGGCTGTATAACTTTAGGCTGTGAACTGATATGATTTTACCCAGAGTTTAGGCTGTGTGCTGAGAAAATTGTTTCCTTTGTTTAGGCTGTGAGACCAGTTTTTAGGCTGTGTGCCAAGAGTTTTATCTTTTCTTTAGACTGTGCTCAGATGATTTTATCCTGAGTTTAGGCCGTGATCATTTTATTTACAAATATGGCAATGGTCTCTGAATGAGATTCCAGAGAATTACTCCCCTTTGTCCATGATAACTCGGTAGGTATGATGTGAGGGAGAACTCATAAGATGAAATAACTTATTAAAACAAGTCTAATGATTATATGATTGTGATAGATAAGGCTAGAACTGTTGCTACTAGAATCAGTTGACCATGACTGATAGACAAGGCTAGAACTGTTGCTACTAGAATCACTAGCCATGACTGATAGACAAAGCTAGAACTGTTGCTACTGGAATCAGTTGACCATGACTGTGATAGACAAGGCTAGAACTGTTGCTACTAGAATCAATTGACCATGATTGTGATACACAAGGCTAGAACTACATACTACATCATCTCTTAAACTCAGGTAGTAATTTACATGGATATCAACTAGGGCATAGGCTAGCATCCCAGTTAAAACCTTGGAGACCTGAACAATAGTGGCAGTTGCTTGCATGCCAATCTCTTTTCAGCATTCTTCTTCATCCTCTTCAGTCTCTTGAAGAAGTCATTGTTTCCAGCATCACTTCAGCTTATGCTGGAGGCTGTAGTGTGATCTTCTTGTTGATGATACACTTTGTGGAGCTTCACCTCTGCAGGAATGCCACTTTGGAGACGTCAAAGGTATTGCTGGACCACAGGAAGAACTTTTAAGGGTTGCACATCTTGTAGCAGAGATGTGCTATTTAGCTTGAATCCCATTGTTTTGACATCATAGGATTCGAAGGATCAACACCACATGTCCCTCGCAGCCACTATGGGTCCTTTGAGACAGGCCAAGAAGTGCACCGACCCTGACTGCTCTATCGGATCTCCCCTTGGGTTCTTCAAGCAAGTGCAACCTCAGTAGTCTTAGAAGCAGCCCCAGTTCAAAGCTATTCTACCATTGTTCAATAGACAAGGCAGGCAGAGAGTTCAAGGGAGAAAGTCTTTGGACTCCTCCCTCTTCTTCAATAGGGATAAGGTCATGTCTAGGGAGTTGCACCCCTTCTGCAGTATCTTCCTCTTCCCAGCATTCTAGTAGGAACTTGTTTAGTCCTGGGGTGGGGTGGGGGTCAGACGTCACAGATGATGTGCAGGTTCATTCCACCTTAAAGGGTGGCTACTGGCTTCATTTCCATGAACATCTCCACTATCATGGCGCCAAATCTTTCACCAGTCCAAAATGGCTAAATTGAAGAAAGAAGTACACACCCTTACAAAGAAGGAAGCAGTTGAGAGGGTGAAAAATGACCAGACTGCAGCTTTCTATTCATGGATTTTTCTGGTGTCAAAAAAGGTGGACAGTTTCAGCCCATAATAAACTTTTCTGCCATGAACACATTTCTTGAGGAAGAGCGCTCAAAGGTGGAGACTACATCCTTGATCAGGAACCCAATATGGCCCTATGGCTGGGCAGTCCCCATTGATCATTAGGATGTGTATCTTCATATCTTCATATTCCCTCAACACAAAAAATACCTTGGATTTTGTTTCAATCAGGAGGCTTTTCAGTTTTAAGGTGATCCGTTCTTTGACGTATTAAGTGAGGGAAGAAGCAGAGTTCTCTTTAAGGCCTGTAGATATGTTTTGGCCAGTGGAATATCAGTCTTTTCAAGGTACTATTGTTTCTTTGTGTTGGGAAAAGGGTGGGTGGGTTTTAATTGCAAGAACATTGTTTTTCTTATTCCTTTTATTTTAAATTTATATATCAGAATAAGCATCAAAGAACATAGATCGATAGCTTAATGTGTTTAATCAATAGCTTTAATGTGTTTAACCATGAAAAATGAAGATTTCTTTTTTTGTTGTTGTTAGTATTACTAAAAGTATTTGTTACTTCATCCTTGCATCCATCAACATTGCTATTGTTTTTGTCTGAACCCAACCAGCCCCATTACTGTAAAGGCAGTTTTGCATGGCCCCTTTAAGACTATTGTGCTAATAATCCATTAATATAATTATGATACCACACTGGTTGCAAAGTCATAAAAAGATGATTTGTGCATGTGAGAAATATTGCCTAAAAGTTTTACAATCAATAAAAAAAATGTACATCTCAGTAAAATGTGAAAGTGGAAGTGGGAACACCATTGCCATTACTTTTAGTATTGTACTGAAATAATATCATTTCTTTTGATAAAGGAGAGTATATTTATAAATCTGTATTCAACAGTCTATCCTGTTTTGCTCACCATTCTAATGCTCATTCACAGCTGTAGAGTGGATATATTGTTCCATCATTATAATACTATATATTAGATATATTGTTCCATCATTATAATACTATATAGTGGATATATTGTTCAGTCATTATAATACTATATAGTGGATATATTGTTCCATCATTATAATACTATATAGTGGATATATTGTTCAGTCATTATAATGCTATATAGTGGATATATTGTTCCATCATTATAATACTATATAGTGGATATATTGTTCCATCATTATAATACTATATAGTGGATATATTGTTCAGTCATTATAATACCATATAGTGGATATATTGTTCAATCATTATAATACTATATAGTGGATATATAATTGTCCCTCTATATGTTTTACCCACCATTCAGATAATCATATCTATATAGTAAATATATTTTCTCTCTTTATAATGCCATTTTGCCCATCATTCAAATGCCCAATCATAGCTATATAGTCGATATATTGTTCCCCCTTTATAATACTGTTTATGGGGGCCATTAAAGTTAACCTGCATTGAGATGAGCTAAAAACTGAAATAAAGTAGCAGTGATGGAACTGAATGAGCAGTTTAATGGGATCTATGCTAATACCCATATTATGAGAATAGCACTTGTACACTGAGTAGCTTTATAACAAGGGATTACTAAACTGATAGACCTTAGTCACCCTGACTTTTTGCCTCTTCATTTCTTCCATTAATGTGGATTTTCCATGCCCTTAGTAATGCATATGGGTCATGTGGTCAATGTTGCAAATAGAAGATTCAGTTGCTTATATACAGTTTAAACAAAAAGTCAGTATAGCAGGATGATTTTTTTTCTTCATGTGTAATGCCATTGTCACATTCCCTATGTGAAACTGTTTCCTTTTGTTTTGGGGTCATGTATCCTAAGAGGTATAAAGAGTTATTTGAAGACAAGGGATGACAATTACTTGATACAAAGACGTTTCTAACAATATGAATTGTTAACATTCAATCAGGAAACCCATGATGGTTGCATGAAAACAAGTTACTGGAATCTGCTGAACTTGGTCAAACTAGAATCTGGTTATCAAAGGGATGTAACTCTGGCAAATAATAAGGCACATGTGGGAGGGTGCGTGTACTTTTGTAGAGGAAGTGGCTATGTTACAATTTTGATATAGAAATTTAGTTAAGGTTCAAGGAAACTGTACAATTGCTTGAAATAAATTATGATTAAGAGAGTTATTGTTCAGAACCAAAAAGTATGTGTGCCCAACATTCAGTGGCCATAACTCACCTAAAGAATGACATAGAAAACTGTAAACATTTACTGAGGTTGTATTAATCTGAAATTGCATGTAACAATTTCTTGAAATCAAATAATAATTAAGGGAGACATTGTACGAAAGCAAAACTGGATGGGTCCAACAGTAAGGAGCAGTATATCTGTAAATCATAGCCAAGTCTTCATCAGAGTAATATTGCATATCAGATAATGGTTAAAATTTAATAAGAATCAAGGATTAGAGAAAGTCAGCCAATTAGGATCCAGAATTGTCCTTAAACCTTATGTATCATGCTATCTTGGCAGTCGAACACAAACAAGACTCATCACACTGAGAATAAAACACATCAAAATTCTCATCAGTATCAAGATGATTATTACATCTGCTTGACAGTACAAGTAAGAGTTTTGTGCAGAAACAAAATTGGGTGGCTCTGAAAGTCCTGCAAAAAGGTATGTTGAGAATGAAGCTTTGCCAAGGTCTTGTCAATATTAAGCTGCTTAACAAATTAGGTTGAACTAAATCTATCATTAAGCATGTGCTTGTGGAATTTAATGGAAATGTGAAGTGTAAACAGTGTTCAAACATGGGGAGATAACTCTAAAAGCAAAACTAAATTGTATATGTAACATAAACTGGTCATTATGTAAATGCATATAGTTTTATGAAGAAGTCTAAAATGGTTCAGGTGACATTATGCAGAGAAGAATGAGATGGATGGATAGTTTGCTATAAAAATAGGATTAATTCTTTAAAAAATTTTTATAGACTCCATATTGAACTTTATAGTCATTAAACAAAAAGTATACCAAGTACCAGGAACATATCTCCAAGGATTCAGGAGATAATTTTAAAAGATGGTATGGATTGACAAATGGATGGTCAAGTTGAGACCCAGTATACCTGTTATCACTAACTCCAATTGCAATGGGTATTATTATTACACTAAAATAACAATTTTCTATGAGTAGTAGTGCACAAACAAGAAAAACCAAAGTTAAACACAAGTTCCCCGTTAGTATTTTGAAATTGTATATACCTGACTAAAACAAAAACTAGCACCAGTGTAGAGAAAACTTTTACCTTTGTTAAGAAGAATACCATGAAAGGCACACTATACACCCACCTCTTTGTTTAACAGTCCTCTGAATAGGTGCTAATAGGTCATTGTTGGCTTTCGAAAAAAGTATAAAGTCTTGGACTAAATTTGATGTAAATATCTTTGTACAGTAAAATCTATAAAAATCTATAGTCTTCATTACCTGAAATACAAACCATCCACAAAGTTTGATCAAGGTACTCTAGAACAAATGTGCAAAACAAAATTTTCCAAGTCACAATGACCTTGACATCTGACCTTCTGACCCCAGATCAATGGGCCTTTTTTTAATACTTAAAGTGCATGCCATCCACAGAGCCTGAAAGTATATGGTTGAGAACTTAAATCTTTGCACAGTGACCATTTTAAGTTTTTCAGCCATACTGACCATGATCTTTTAATTTTTTACCCCAAAATCAGTAGGCTTTCTGCCTTACTCCAAATGCAAACCATCTACAATGTTTAGTGAAGGTCAGTGATGTAAAACAAATGCTATAGAGCAGGAACCATATTTCTTTCTGTCAAAGTGACCTTCACATTCTGATCCCAAAATAGACTTCTTTCTTGACTCGAGTGCAAGTCGTCCAAAAAGTTTGGTCTAGATCAGTAGTATGGAACTTGCGACATTGTGCAGAAAACCTTTGTCTTCTTCCATGCTGTGACCTTGACCTTTTAATTTTTGATCCAACACTGATTGGCTTATTGTTGACCCCAAATACAAGCTATTTACAATGTTTGATAATGGTATGAGGGAAACACTGACAAATGGATATTACAACAATTTGCCTTATGGTGGTCATATTAAAAATGAATCCAGAAGAAGGGTATGTCTTGAAACTAAGGACTCTAACTATACAGTGATCTGCTTGATAGCATATAGACATGACAAACAGTGTATGTAGATTACATGGCCTGGAAGGTTGACTAGATGGAAGTCATCATCACACAGTTTAATGATGGGCATGGGGATAAACAAAAATTTAAACGACATAAAAATATCAGAACGAAATTAGCTGAAAATAATACTTTATTATGGATTATTTAAACAAGCACAGTGTGAAAAAATACCAGTCAAGGTATATGATTACATTCAATACGAACACATTTTTTATTGAAAATAAATAAAACTGAGTCATGTTTCAAACGACATGTTCACACACACAATACAGGATAATAAGTGTTCAACTTTATTACTATTTCTTTTCAAAGGAGGTGAATTATTTTCTGGAAGTAAAACATTCTAAATAAAAAAAAATGAAATTATCTCAATAGTTTTATCTTTAAACACTTTTTTTTTTAGAGGTTGATACACATGGACATCTTATACTGTGTGAAGAACGAATGCAGAAATTGTTTTCAAACCTCTTGTTCTATGTGAAGAATGAGAACAGCAGTTTTTTGTTTTTAAACACCAATTCTGAAAACCCAACAAGGATGATGTTATTGTATTATGAACATCACTGAGTGAGGGTCATAGATAATGATTCTGAGGACACAGTATACTTAGATGCAACATTTTCATACAAAACTGTATTTGTACATCAGTCAATAAACAATTTATCACAATATGTAATTGCTGGAAATTTGCAACGTAAATGTCCTAAAATTAAAATCTTTGATCTTAACTGGAAGAACCTCAATGCTGGTATGCCTTCTGTCAAATTCCTGGCTTAAATCTTTTATGTTTAATAATGGCAACAATTTTTATCTCTGACTGGTACTATTTACAAAAGCCTCCATGGTAGAATGCTTTCTGTCAAACTTGGTCAAAATCTGTTCTTGGAATACATCTTATAAGGTTTTCTCTATATTTAGTAATAAGAGTCGAATTTGAAATCGGTTTTCTTATTATCTGCATAAAATTGAAAGGCCACTATGACAGGACGCTTTTTGGGTCAAATGTGGTCAATTTAGTTAAGCATTTTGAGAGAGGTCATTTTAAGATTTTTATATTTTTAATAAGTGTCCATATTGGATTGCAGATCAGCCTCATTTGTACAAACATGAATGGCCTTCATGGAAGGATGCTCTCTTCTAAGTTTGGTCGAAATCAGTCCAGTGTTTATTTTGGGAAAAGCTGAAACTGTTCACAGATGAGTAAAAGGCAGATCACTTGACTGTAAAAGCCATGTGAGCTAACAATTGGTAATTTCCCTCGTATGTTTTCTCCTAATTTGTTAAATACAAACTCTATGGTACAAAAACAAAATAAAATTAATATGTATCTGCAGTTAAGGAAATAATCTACACTTAAAAAGCTGAAATTGTACTTTACTTACTGGATATACACACACACACAAACAGTACACAAAGATATGACTGCTCAACTAAGAACAATGAAACAAATTGAATTATTTGTGCAACATTCACTTCACACCCAAATCAGACTGGTCTACTGATCTGAACATACATTTTCTAAATACCTGTGAATGTACAGTGCTTAATGACTGGTCGCACATCAAAATTTGCAGCAATAATATTTATGGTATACCTTATTCCATGTTACTTTTCGTATCCTTAAATTCTTTGTACACCATCAAGCTATAAAAGTAATAATTAACTGTATCATATTTTTTCATACACAAAACTTCATATTTTTTGTCAAATCCTCTTATTTTTTGTACATAAAATGTTCTACTGTGAAGATTTACATTTGCTAAAGTGATTGAAAATACTGCCCTTTTAAGTTTTACAAGAACAAGAAATCAAAATCATTGTTTTTGTTGCATTTTTATTTATCTCTTATTTTCATTTCAACTTTTAATGTTAAAATTGAAGACAGGTCATTCCAAATGGCTTAAAAACATACCAACGACCACAATGTTGTTTTGCTAAGCAAGTTATGAATAGTGATTGACTCTGGATAAGTTCTTAACTGAGGTATCGAATAGTGAAACAAGAAATTATTAAAATCTAATAGTCATCATTTATAATCACTGATCATTTCTTTCTTTTATTATTTTATTTCACCACATATTTTTATGTTTTTTACTTGCATCAAGAAGTTCACATTTCAAAAGGCTTTGAAAAAATATTGATGATTGATGTATATTTAGCTATGCAGAAAAACCATATATATATATATATATATATATATATATATATATATATATATATATATATATATATATATATATATATAGTCTTAATACCCCAATACACTCATTTCCCTACATAAAGCCTCACTAATTTTATCTGTTGAGGCAAATCTGAACTTCAATCCAGTATTTACTATAAAAAAGATAGCTAAAGGTAAAAGCATATTTAATTAGCATGTATAACATGTTTGCATTGCCATGTGGCCCTGTGACATTGGATCTTGTAATTACAAAAACAATTTATATACAGATGTTACTTTACAAATGGAATATAATAGTGCCCTTGTAATGTTTACATAAAGAATAACACTTTCATGAGGTAACTGAACAAAAGAGATAACAATCACCATGTAACCCTCCCCTCTCTCGTACACAGATTCATTGAAACAAATATCTAAAATTTTAACGTTATCAGCTGACTTGACCTGGATCATCTTCATACATTTGCCCACTACAACAAATGTTTTTTTTAAAGAAAATACACTCGGCATATACATAATTTTACACAATGACATGTTATTGCTCCCCCCCTCACACACACACACACAAATGCACATATTAATTTGTATTAGAGTATTTAAAGAAAAGAGACTGTACTTTGGTTGAAAGCAATATTGTGTTTATTTTATGTTGGTGCTCTTAGGTTGCCAAGCACTGTGTCACATAAAGCTCGTTAGGTCTGAACTCTATATTTTTGTACACAGTCAGTACTCCAAAATAATACTACTTTTTTCATATAATTTTTCATACTGTGAAAAGAATATTTTTGTGTACAAAAACATGCAATATGTACTGTTGGAAAATCTTAAGCCACCATGATGATGTGACTTTCTCTATTATGCAGCGTACATGAGAGGCACATTTCCTGCTATTCTTCTACAAAATTTTCCAAAGTGTTATACTTGGGATAACTCTCTAGTGCTTGTAGATCATAGGTAAAGTTCCAGCAATAATCCAAAGAGCATGGGTTCCATACCTACCGGGGGCAAACCCTCGTTGGGTGCCTAGGTGAATCCTTGGGGAAAAGCAGATAGCTTCCATTTCCTCATAGTAATATAGCCAGTAATGTGTTACTTGTGCTGTAAAAACCAACAACAAGAATAGGTCTAGTGTTTGCAGACATAATGGAAGCTTTACTGTTGGTAAGATCCATTTTTTTGGTTCTGCCAATGCTTTGCTGGTAAAACAGTTTAATATCCTCAAATACGAGACTTATCCCCTAAATACCATTAATATCCTCAAATATATGACTGTTATCTAATAAATACCATTAACATCCTCAAATACAAGACTGTTATCCCCTAAATACCAGAATGCTATGATGTGCATCAATACAGAACTTTAAGACAACATAGAAAATTATTGTCAAAAAAGAAAGCCCTTGTCATTCAGCTCCATATGAAATCACTATGAAATATTAGTCAATTAAGAAATATTCTTATTAAAAGCTGACAAGTATTTATCAAGATTTTTCTGTCATTTTTTTTCCTATTTGTGATGCATGATTATTGTTGTTGTGGGTTTAACGCCATTTTTCAGCACATAGGCTATGCATGGCGGCCAGTATTAATGGTGGAGAAGAACCTGGGAAGAACCAATGACCCATGAGAAGCTACTGGCAAGCTTTCTCACATACCCACATTGGCCGAATCCTAGATTCGAACCCACGCAGAGAGAGGTGAGATGGCAGTGATCCGTAACGGAGAGCGCTTTAGACCACTCGGCCACTTGAGGCCCCCATGATGATTGTTGTTTTATTATTACCAGTTCCAAATATTCTGCCACTTGTTTTATGTGGAGTATGTTCTCTATAATATTTTCAGAATTATTAATTGTTCAATGAAATTTGTATTATTGCGTTGAAAAGGCCCATAAAAAAACTTAAAAACAATTTCAGGGTTAGAAATGAAATTATATTTTAAAATTTGATGGATTTTAAGGTTATTTTCCCCAAGGTTTTAATATATATATTTTGAGTTCAAGACTCCAAACAAGTTAAAAGATTATCTCCATGGTCAGCATAACATTTATTAAAAATCTTATAAAGTGTGTTTCGAGTTTATTTCACATTCAATGAAAATAATTAGTTAAAATGGCTGGATGTCTTTAATTTGCATAATTTTATTGCTTTCTTGACTACTAGGCTAGCCTAATGAAAAACTGTGTGTGAAAATGTATCTTTTGTGGGGCCTGAATAAAGCCATTCATGATGTTTTCAGTTTTTAGGTTTCTTTTGTATTATTTAGGTTTCCTACTATTTTTTAAGGCTTATTTTAGGTTTCAAAGGTCAAAACTGAAATTTAGGCTTTTCATGGTTTTTGAGCTCCACTGCTAACCATGCAATTAGTACAGAAATGAGCTAATTTGTAGAGCCTGCTGGTTTTTTAACATGCTGGGAAAAGAATTAATCTTCAGAAATATTTACCAAATTTTGAAATTAATGCAACTTTTAGTTTTGGGAGTACAACATCCATCTGTAGTGTTACTGCTCTCATCACAAGAAAATAAACAATTTTATGCAAAAGATGAACAGACAGGCAAATTTAAATTATAATAGGAATAAATTGATGTGTACAATAACCCCTTATTTCCATATGAAATAACCTCATTGCCACGCATTGTTCTCTTTCACTCTGGAGGAAGAAACTTTATGAAATGAATTTCTATTTATAACAGCCAAGCTTGCAGACAGTATTTACATAATTTGTGTCTTTCATACCATAAAGCTGTTCAGTTACATAGAATTACTGGGAAAATGTGTAATTATATAAACAATAAATACGTTTCTCTTTTTTCCTGAAAACAACACCATAGACTTAAGTGGTTTTTTTTAATTTTTTCTTGTCCAATGCAGACAGTAATATCAAATTCATTGTCTTTTTTGTAAGTTTATTGACAAATATTTTAAAAGCACATATTGCGAATTGAGTTCTGGCATGCATTATTAACATATGGACAACAATACAATGGATTATTTTTAAACACACTCATCCTTGCAAGTACTCTTAAAATTTGTAAAATCAAATTTCGAGGTTCAAACAAAGGGAAAACTTTCTTAATATGTACAAGATTCAACAAAACATATCTTTGAATTGTATTTCACCTAATGAATGTATTTACAACAGTTGTTTACATATAATCCACACCAACTGAAAAGAGCACAGATCCAGATCCACTGTTACTTAATGCACTAGACTATGCATACCTCGTTCATACAGGGCAGATGATGATTACAGTGAAACTGCTTAATTGTGCTTCTTTATAAATTTATTCCAGCAAGATTTCTTTATAAAAAAAACAAAACAAAATAAACATCAATAACAGTGAACAGTTTTATTTTATTGCGATAAAAGAAAAATATTTGTTCAAGTGAACTTAAAAAATAGTAAATACATTGTTTCTTTGGAAACAAATTTCACATCTAATACTGTTGCTATGCTGCTGTCTGTTACAAGTTCTTCTGTGCAGATTATGGCTGGATTCAGATATAATATACAACTGTGATGTTGATCATCAAAGAAACATTTATATGCATCCAATCAAAGCAATGGATACATTGGTAAATAATGGATGTACTGCATCTGCCCTGTTCTTCTGATACAGAGTGGTATAGGCAAATCATGATCTACTCTCTTTTGATCTACATAAGAATGATCACATGTGAAACATTCCAAAATCACAACAACAAAAAATGTATAGCTTGGTGTGGATTTTTTTGCATCACACTGGTGACTATCTGTCCCCAAGCAAGAGTTATTACAAAGAAAAATATGGATAAAAAGCACATTGTCACTAGATGCCCATACAATGGTCCCTGTCTTGAACAGCCTCCTTGACCAGTGGCCACATGATCCCTTGGCATGGACGAGTTCATTTCTTTAAAAATACTCCTCTAGGACAACCAGCCCTCTAATACACGTCATCTTAGTGCAAAAACTGTCAAATTTACCCTTCATGGGTGGATATATAATGGGGCTTCCAGTTCGAAATTTAAATATTTGAAATTTTTTAAATTCAATACAATAACAGCTGGATGTTTCAGCATGCCAATAAAATACCTACCTTTAATCCATACAAGGAAGTAAGTAATTCAATTAACCTTATTGGTCTGAAGCTTTGTCACTTTCAAATTGACTGAGCACTATTACAATAGCTAATAATCAAAGAAATGAAAGATAATGAAAGATAAATGCTGACAAGAACAAAATTCAGCTCTAGACAGCATGATGTCCAGTCACCTCAAAGTATTTAAAATGGTATATTGGTCACTGTGACTTCTTTCTCATATATTACAAAAAATATCTGAAAGTGTACCAGATAAAAACCATTTGATAATGTTAAAAACTCACTTCCTCTGTAACACAGAGCATTATGGGTAATAGCTATATGTTGCCAAAAGAATAAGTTGCAAAAAGTGCAGAATGTTGTCACATGGTCTCAGTTAAGAGAAAGTGAAAGAAATCTGTCTGAACAAAAGGAAGGAAAGTCCGCCAATGACTGCTAAGAAATCTAACGTCCAAAAGATTCAAATAAAAATGGGGTCTATTCTAAGATATTGCAATTACAAATTTCATGCTAATTTCCTAGAAACAGTCATGCCAAAACATCAAGTGAATACACAAAAATCACACATCAAATTTTCTTTTTCTTTTTTATTAAATAACAAAAATAGGGTAGGACATAGGAAACTCAAAATGGAGTAGATCGTGAATAAATATCAATTATATATTCTACAGCAGTGAGAAAATGGAATGGATGGACAATGATAGTTACAGCCAGTTGTACCCGATTTTATTTACATGGTGAATTTTTGCACCACAACTGACGAGTCATAATTACTGTAAAGAAATTAATATCAGTTTTATCATATGGGTTCCATAACATGCCTGTGATTTTTAAATGGCAATATTAAATATTCAAAAATTAGTTATGCCTTTTTTACATTATATTTAATTATTACTCACATGTGTGTCATCCCCCTTTAGAATGGATGTGGATCTTATAAGGAAATCTCCCTACTGTTGAAGAGGTGGCCTTGTAATGTGAGGGGGGCCAATGTACAATAATATTTAAATGTATTAAAAATATTATTCAAATTTACATAAGCTGATCATTAAACTCTTCTTATCAAACTCACAAAGAAATGCTGGTACTTCAACTTTTACAGCAAGACTGGAATGCTGGTACTTCAACTTTTACAGCAAGACTGGGTTACTGAGATAACAATGTTTCCCACAACAGAAAGATGAACTGTCAATTTACAACAGATAGCAAATCTCAAAACGATTTCCATGGGCAAATACACTTTATGCTGACTTTATTGTCTTTCATAGGGCTGTTATTACAATTATTACAGCTGCTCATTTTTGTTATTTAATAAGTAACAGATGTCGCAATGACATAATTTAATGTCCAATATCTCCAAGAGATTATAGCACTACAACACAAAAAGGTTATGTATGTTCATAGCATCATAACATAATGATCAATGAATCTGCAAAATGAGACCACCATAAAGCATACAGATTATTACCCCTTCAGGAAGAAAAGAATAAACACTTCCGCTGTACAAATTATGTAAGTTTCCCAATAAATAAATTCTCAATAAAGTAAATATATACATAATAAAAGCAACTCTAGCTATACATATCAAAATAACATTAGACAAAAACAAGCAGCTCATAATGGTAAGCATTTTCCCCCCAATTAATAACCTTCCACCATGCAGACAAGAGCTATCATTGATAGGAAATCTCAGAAGAGACATGATAAGGAAAATATTACTAAACTTGAAGCACATTTTTGAAACATGGATGCCCCACCACAATGCCCTAAATAAGCTAAACACAAAACATAACCCAGGTGTGATGGACAGATGGATGGTCAGACATTACATACTCTAAAACTGTTGCAATGGGGGTATAAATCAGATCTAATGATTTACATAAAAATTCGCTTTACTGGATGAAAGTTATTTTGCTCTTAAACCAGATTATGTTTTGTATTTGGATTTATGTGCAAATTGGTAAATCAAATTGTTAAAAGTTACAAGATTGAGTGTCAAATAACAAGAAAATAACAAGTCACTGCTAGGGAAAACAAAAGCTTCGCATGAATTCTTGCTTTTTTTGCAAGATACATATATATCAATATATTACCTAGCCATAAATAGCTACATTACATTGATACTGCTATTAAAAATGACAACCCTAGTAAAGTCATTAGTCTATATCTGTTCTCTATGCTAACATCAATTCAGTATAATGCACTTGGGATCTCTATAGTTTTGTCAGCATTTACATGAATACATAACTGTCTTGTGTTATCCCTTCTTATCATAATCATCAGTTGCTGGCTTTGCTATTTCTCTTTGCAATTCTACTACACAAATGCATATTATTATCTGGATTTGTTCACTTGAGTTCAGTGATATCAAAACATTTCATCTTCCCAAATGACAAATTGGCATTAAAAAAACATGCTCTAGTCTCTTGATAATATGCAGATATGTCTTTTGACAATACCTGTCACTCTTTCATAAAAAGATCTAGTATAGTTCAACTACCTTATTTACACTCATGCCATCCAGTCAAAAAACAATGTTGGATGAATGTGGTTCAAAATTAATGAAACCTGACTGTGCCTGGTTGACAAACATTTTGATAACTAAATTGCAATATAATATACATAATTTTATAAACTCTGTCAAGAAACTAAGTGCTTATGAAAATTTAATGTGAATACTCAAAATAAAAGAGGCCCAAGTGATCCTGAGATCACTCACCTAGCTGACGTCTGCCTAACAGCAACAAAAGCTTGCCAAGAATTCTGGCTCATCTGAATACTTTCTTCCGAAATATTTTCAATATTGTTGACTACATACATTATGGTAACAGCTGTTTCAAATTTTTTTTGTTGAGTATTAGAATGCCCCATAACCAGTAAGCGTTTCGTAAAGGTTGCTGAAATTCTGTTCAGCATTCTTTAAGAAAATCTGGAAAATGTTCTACTTTTATTAACAGCAGCCATGTCTGAAGATTGAATGGCATCATTTGCATAAATCTGAGCAGCAGTCAAGCAAGGATGCTTTCACAAAAACAATTATTTAGGAGTTCTTAAAAGGGTTTTCTGCTTTTTAGTAACACATCAGACTTATTTGTGTAAAATGTTTTTCTACTTTAAGTGGTGGATTGACATAATTTGTACCAATCTGAAAGCCCTCTATGCTGTCTGAAAAATCTGGTCCAATTCAGTTAAGTGGTTTTGAAAAAGTCATTTCAATGTTTCTCTCTTTTTACTGACAGACATATTTGATAATGGATTGGCATCGTTTGTATAAATCTAAAAGGTCTCCAAGCCAAGATCTATCGTAATTGGTCAAATTCTGTGCAAACGTATTTAAAGCTTTTCTATTTTTAGTAACAATAGCCTTAATTTTTATTAACAGTAGCTACATGATCACCATAAATTATCGGATTTTAAAGAAGAATACTTTCTATCAAATTTGTACAGATTCAACAGAGTGGTTTTTGAAGAGAAGTTTTTTTTATAAGTTTTCTATTTTTATTAAAGCTATGCATTTTATTAATTCTATCTATTTTAAGTCGGAATTATTTTGTACAAAATAAAAGTCTTTATGCCAGGATGCTTTCTGTCAAGTTAGGTCAAATTTTATTCAATAGTTTTGGAGAAGTTGCGTTAAATTTTTTTAAATTTTAGTAATGATAGCCATTTTTGATGGAGGATGCTTTTTTTCAAGTGTGGTCAATTTCTATGTAGTGGTTTAGGATGATAAGTTGTTTAAAGTCATTCTATTTTTAGTAATTGTATCTTACGTTCTTAGCATCAGTGGACATATCTGACTGCAGATTGTCATCATTTGTACAAAACTGAATGGTTGTAATGGTTGTTTTTCTTTCAAATTTGCTCCATTTCTGCAAAGTTGTTTTTGAAAAGTCATATAAAGGTAATACCATCTTAGTAATGGCAACCATATAAATATCTGATTATGGATTGGCATCATCTGTAAAAATTGTAAAGTACTTCATGACAGGATGCTCTATGCTGAATTTTTATCAAAAATGGTCAAGTGGTTTCTGACAAGCAGATTAAAATAGCAATGTTCGATGGATGCAAATTACATGGATGCATAATTCACAACACAAGACTGACACAGAGACATTGCATAAGCTCATATGGCCTTATGTTCAGGTCAGCTAAAAGGTGATGACCTGATTATTAAAGTTTCCCTGTTAATACATAATGTGGTTACAGATGAAAATTGTAGAATTTAAATATATCCCAAATAATCTTCAATACAGAGTAAATTTCAGAATAATAAAGTCCATGGTACACAAAACTTTAGCTCATTATGTACAGATCTCATTATATACAAGCTATTACAATAATGCTTATGTTTGCCAAGAAAGTAAATCATGCTTTTTACATGTGACTTCTTGCTGTATCAGTTTTTGCTCTATCTAAAGTTTTCCACATTTGGATAGGCTGAATGGCCCTGATATAATTATGCCAGATCCACTTATGACAAGAGGAAACTACTATCATAATTTGGTACCTTTTGTTCTACTTACAAGATCAAGTCAAGAATATGAATTACATCAGAATTTGTATGATAACACTACACAGACAATATTTACAACACTCCCTCTCTGATCTAAGAAATTTGCTTCATTGGAGAAAACAGAATTATACTCATTGTGGAAAATACAATACAGTGACAAGTTTTAGCAGTGGATACATTTTAGTGATTTAGTGGTCAATGAAATCATGAAAATAGATCCAATAAAATTGTACCACCTTAAATATTTCAACTTGTAATGATCCACAGTTACTGAAATATAAATATACAAGTTTTACATATGTCACATTGCCCACAGTGTGGTATTATTTTAAAAAATCCTTTTGTATTTAGACCATCTTGGCACCTGATGTAAATGTATAAAGAAATCTTTACCATCATTATTACAACAAGTATGAAAACTTAAGCACAGTGAATCTGAGCAAGTTGAAAAGAAGCAAACAACTGTCTAATACAAACTACATATAATCACAGACATTGGGAAGTCTCACAGCCATCACTGCATCTTGGACATCTCACACTTGGCACTGTAAAGTCTCACAGTCATCACTGCATCTTGGACATCTCATACTTGGCAGTCACAATTTCCTCATCAGAGTCCAGAAGGCTTGGAAGGGCCCTGTAGAGATAAAAAGACAGAAAAACTGAAAATGCCTTTCCACCACAATGTCTGAAAACAGACTTAAATGAAAACTTAGAAGGACAGATGAACAAGGAAACAAAAAATACCCCAATACATTCAATGTAATGCATAACCATTTTCAGAAAAAAATGTAAACTTGCATGGTGACTATCACTAAAACTTAAACATTTTATTTTAAAATCATCATATAGATTACTCAGCATTGAAGCATCATGCACAAGAGGATACATGTGACAGAATCACTATCAATCACACAGTCCTAGATTGCAAGTTTCAAAATCCTATGTGTATTCTCTACATATTATGATAAAACATCAAGTTTTAACATGACACCGATTCTGATGGAAAATGTTACCAAAAATTGTTAATTTGAGTCTGCATATTGTCAATTAAATGAAAGAGGAAGATTTGTAATAAAATACATTCACAATCATTTAAGTTTCCGTCACTGCCTGGTGAGCACTGATGACATCCATTGTAATTATTAAGTATCACACTTAACTGGCTCTGATTAGTTTTCTGGTCCAGATTTCTCTACTAAATTAATTAGCATTTTGAAGAATGGAGAATGTCCTTTTCCAATAAGCACTGGAATATGGCAATGACAGAGCATGTGACTGTCTCAAAACAAGGCCTCAAAATGGGTGTTTAACTAAAGAATCTGAGGCATGATGCTACATGTCTGTGGCATAATGCCAAATGTTTGTGGCATGATGCCCCAGTGCTAGACATCACTATTAAACTGCCACACTGCAGACATCATAGTGATATAACTCAAATTGTTAAGGCTACGTTAAAAATCCAAAAACACAAACACATAACAAATTTGGTGTTGTCTATACTGTGTGACTAAAACAAAACTAGACTGACCCTACTCCTCAATTTACTGTAATACTGGCACATATAATGTATTGTAAATTGCTGGAGCCAATGTTAATTAACTTCCATCACTTCATCAAATGACCATTTAGTCCTCAACTAATGTAAAGGACATCTTGAGTTACGGCATCAAAGGTCCATTTAGTCCTCAACCATTGTAAAAGACAGTTTGCATCACTAAATCAATGGACCATTTAGTCCTCAACCATTGTAAAAGACAGTTTGCATCACTAAATCAATAGACCATTTAGTCTACAACCATTGTAATAGACAGCTTGCATCACTAAATCAATGGACCATTTAGTTGTCAACCATTGTAAAAGACAGTTTGCATCACTAAATCGATGGACAATTTAGTCCTCAACCATTGTAAAAGACAATTTGCATCACTAAATCAATAGACCATTTAGTCTACAACCATTGTAAAAGACAGTGTGCATCACTAAATCAATGGACCATTTAGTCCTCAACCATTGTAAAAGACAGTTTGCATCACTAAATCAATGGACCATTTAGTCCTCAACCATTGTAAAAGACAGTTTGCATCACTAAATCAATAGACCATTTAGTCTACAACCATTGTAAAAGACAGTTTGCATCACTAAATTAATGGACCATTTTGTCCTCAACCATTGCAAAAGACAGCTTGTGTCACTAAATCAATAGACCATTATGTCTACAACCATTGTAAAAGACAGTCTGCATCACTAAATCAATGGACCATTTAGTCCTCAACCATTTTAAAATATATCTTGTGTCACTGCATCAAACAACCATTCAGTCCGCAGTAAAAGACAGCTCAGCCACCAAGTTAGTTAATAACTGATTTTTTTAAAGTGCTTAGAATTTAATTTTACTTTGTTCTCAGTTCCCAAGTCATTAGAAAAGAAACTACGCAGTCCTGTGTCAGTATAAACATTTATTGGTGATAGCTTCATATTTCTCATGTAATACAATTTAATGGCAAAATACAATCAGAAATGTTTACATGTAAAATGTGCCAATATTGGATCTTCAGTATAACTGGGCACAACAGTCTTACTTTGAAATCATCTATTTCTTTTTAGCTGTTGCCCACTTAAGAAATCAAAACGAGATCCACACATTTTATTGTAGTATAAGTGGGTTTGCAAGTTATCTGGGTGTGAATTACTGAGTGCTGTACCTGCATGTTTGTGCCAGCACAAATACAAACACAGAGACCAGTAGGATCATTAGTTCCTGCTCTCTGACTCCCTCTTGGCTATTGTTGATGCAACTTTATCATGCACCGATCTACATCTCGACAATGCAACCAATACTGAAGATATTTGTGGAATTGAATTAAAAACTGGTTCACTTCCATATGCTGTCTATTTTTAGTAGAAATTGAAACGTTGTTGATATATTACTGCTCCATACCTTATACATTTCAAAAGGACAAATAACAATAAACCAGACTACATCAGTTTGGCAAAGAAAATATACTTACTTGTCAGTTATACTTGAAGGAATGTTTTCTTCTACCCACTTCAGGTCATCTTCCTACAAGCAAAGGTAACATCCATGTACACAGATGAACATTCTATTTAAAGTTTTCATATAATAACTTAACAGCAAGAGATATTTGTCAAAAATGTGCAAAACAGAATACAGGTGTTTATATTTTATCTTTTAAGAGTAATTGATTCAGAATAAATATTACAGAACCTTTGTAAGCGTAAATGTTATTGGATTCAAAACTGGACAAACAATACAAATCATTTACATGTTTAAACTGGACATTATTGGGGCATATTATCCATACCAATTAGATACCAGTTGTGCTTTGTCAGCATTAAATTTTTATTTCCTGACATTCCTTTAGTCCATGATATAACAGAAAAATATAAACAATTTCCTCACATAACAATATCCCTGCTGCTGATGCATCCCACATCTCCTTCCAGGATGGAAATGAGTATATAGTCTAACAAAAAGTAACTAGATGGGACTGACATTCTACTGGCTGAGAAGAATTTCTAAAAACCCTAAGTAAGTAAATTCTCCTCTCTAACTGCAGAGTACTGAAACCATCTCCGATATTGCTGAGAAACTCAACATCACAAATT
Source organism: Sinohyriopsis cumingii (assembly GCA_028554795.2). Classification (NCBI taxonomy): domain Eukaryota; kingdom Metazoa; phylum Mollusca; class Bivalvia; order Unionida; family Unionidae; genus Sinohyriopsis; species Sinohyriopsis cumingii. Next base: position 23,944,741 of record CM068825.1, on the reverse strand, counting down.
TGGTAACAAAATTATATTCTTATGTTTGAGTTAACATGTCCACAAGATTCCTGTCTGATTGGCACCTCTTTCATTGATAACCATCATGACATCATAAAATGTCTTTTAGTGAAAATCCGATACCGATACTTTAGGTTAAGCAGCTATAACAACAGCATGGCCACCATGCCTGCCATTTTTGTATGTCAGTCTGACATAAATTCAATACAAGACCAACCAGACATGATAAAAAGTCTTTTGGTGAAATCCCCATGTAGCTAATACCATCAATTTAGAAGCAGCAAAAGCAAGATTTGGCAGCCATGCTGAAGGTCGAATTGGCACCATTTTTATTTAGTACCAAAGAGGTTTGCTTTAATTTTGTGAGATTTAACACGCTTTCACCACATGATAGGCCATACATAACAGCCTATATTTCTGTTGGAGGAGTACCTGGGAGTACACCAGGGAGAACCACCCAAGAGAAGCTATTGGCAAGCTTTCTCACAAATCTACATTGGTCAGCCCAAGATTCAAATACACATGGACAGATGTGACAAGGACCACTCAGCCACCAGGGCCCCTTAGTTTCAAAGAGACATCTCAAGTCTTTTTAATGAAAAGACCATGTAGATATGACCATCCATTCAAAAGGCATAGTCATAAGATTTTCAAGATAGCAACTGTTAACTATCTTGGGTGCCCTGGAGGCACCATTTTCATCTAAGAACTGCTCAACTTGACATCAAAAGAAGTATCTGAGCGAAAACCTCCCGTCAATATTACAAACTATTCAAGAGGAGTAGCAATAACAAGATTTTCAAGCTGACTTCCATGGTGGCTCTAATGAAAAGCGGATCAGCACCATTTTCATGAAGGACCAAACAGGATTCATATTAAGTCTTTTTGTAAAACCTCTATGTCAATATGACCATCCATCAAGGAGGCATAATTTTAAAAAGATTTTCAAGATGGCCAACATGGGATCAATATTGGCTGTCAGATCAGCAGCATTTGCATTTGGGAACAACTAGATATAATTCTTTAATGAAAACTCCACAGTGATATGATAAACTGTCCAGGAGTAATAGTGATAATAAGATTTTCAAGATGGCTGCAAAGGTGACCACATGTTTATTTAGGACCAACTAGATATTGTGATGAATGTACTTCTGAAGTTTCATGGCAAGTAGTGACTGCATATAGTCATCTATTCTATGGAGCCAGAAAGTGCACAGTTCTTCCAAAATCTTCTGGTGACAATAATGTGTCTTTTGTTTCACAGCTATTCACAGAAAAGTATGTGGACAGAGCAGTTGTGAAGGTGTTTGCATCCGGTGATTCAGTATGTGGACAGCAATTCTAAAGGTGTTTGCATCTGGTGATAAAGTATGTGGACAGAGCAATTCTAAAGGTGTTTGCATCTGGTGATTAAGTATGTGGAAAGAGCAATTCTAAAGGTGTTTGAATCTGGTGATAAAGTATGTGGACAGAGCAATTCTAAAGGTGTTTGAATCTGGTGATAAAGTATGTGGACAGAGCAATTCTAAAGGTGTTTGAATCTGGTGATAAAGTATGTGGACAGAGCAATTCTAAAGGTGTTTGCATCTGGTGATTAAGTACATGGACAGATCAATTCTAAATGTGTTTGCATCGGGTGATTAAGTATGTGGACAGAAATTCTAAAGGTGTTTGCATCTGGTGATTAAGTATGTGGACAGAGCAATTCTAAAGGTGTTTGTATCTGGTGATTAAGTACATGGACAGATCAATTCTAAAGGTGTTTGCATCTGGTGATTAAGTATGTGGACAGAGCAATTCTAAAAGTGTTTGCATCAGGTGATTAAGTACATGGACAGAGCAATTCTAAAGGTGTTTGCATCTGGTGATGAAGTATGTGGACAGCAATTTTAAAGGTGTTTGCATCTGGTGATTAAGTATGTCGATAGAGCAGTTCAAAAGGTGCTTGCATCTGGTGATTAAGTATGTGGACAGCAAATTCTAAAGGTGTTTGTATCTGGTGATTAAGTATGTCGATAGAGCAATTCTAAAGGTGCTTGCATCTGGTGATGAAGTATGTGGACAGAGCAATTCTAAAGGTGTTTGAATCTGGTGATAAAGTATGTGGACAGAGCAATTCTAAAGGTGTTTGCATCTGGTGATTAGGTACATGGACAGATCAATTCTAAATGTGTTTGCATTGGGTGATTAAGTATGTGGACAGAAATTCTAAAGGTGTTTGCATCTGGTGATTAAGTATGTGGACAGAGCAATTCTAAAGGTGTTTGTATCATGTGATGAAGTATGTGGACAGCAATTCTAAAGGTGCTTGCATCTGGTGATTAAGTATGTGGACAGCAATTCTAAAGGTGTTTGCATCTGGTGATTAAGTACATGGACAGATCAATTCTAAAGATGTTTGCATCTGGTGATTAAGTATGTGGACAGAGCACTTCTAAAGGTGTTTGCATCTGGTGATTAAGTACATGGACAGATCAATTCTAAATGTGTTTGCATCGGGTGATTAAGTATGTGGACAGAAATTCTAAAGGTGTTTGCAACATGTGATTAAGTATGTGGACAGCATTTCTAAAGGTGTTTGTATCTGGTGATTAAGTATGTGGATACAGCAATTCTAAAGGTGTTTGCATCTGGTGATTAAGTATGTGGACAGCAATTCTAAAGGTGTTTGCATCTGGTGATTAAGTACATGGACAGATCAATTCTAAAGATGTTTGCATCTGGTGATTAAGTATGTGGACAGAGCAATTCTAAAGGTGTTTGCATCTGGTGATTAAGTACATGGACAGATCAATTCTAAATGTGTTTGCATCGGGTGATTAAGTATGTGGACAGAAATTCTAAAGGTGTTTGCAACATTTGATTAAGTATGTGGACAGCAATTCTAAAGGTGTTTGCATCTGGTGATTAAGTATGTGGATACAGCAATTCTAAAGGTGTTTGCATCTGGTGATTAAGTATGTGGACAGCAATTCTAAAGGTGTTTTCATCTGATGATTAAGTATGTGGACAGATCAATTCTAAAGGTGTTTGCATCTGGTGATTAAGTACATAGACAGATCAATTCTAAAGGTGTTTGCATCTGGTGATTAAGTATGTGGACAGAAATTTTAAAGGTGTTTGCATCTGGTGATTAAGTATGTGGACAGCAATTCTAAAGGTGTTTGCATCTGGTGATTAAGTACATGGACAGATCAATTCTAAATGTGTTTGCATCGGGTGATTAAGTATGTGGACAGAAATTTTAAAGGTGTTTGCATCTGGTGATTAAGTATGTGGACAGAGCAATTCTAAAGGTGTTAGCATCTGGTGATTAAGTATGTGGACAGAGCAATTCTAAAGGTGTTTGCATCAGGTGATTAAGTACATGGACAAAGCAATTCCAAAGGTGTTTGCATCTGGTGATTAAGTATGTGGACAGCAATTCTAAAGGTGTTTTCATCTGATGATTAAATATGTGGACAGATCAATTCTAAAGGTGTTTGCATCTGGTGATTAAGTACATAGACAGATCAATTCTAAAGGTGTTTGCATCTGGTGATTAAGTATGTGGACAGAAATTTTAAAGGTGTTTGCATCTGGTGATTAAGTATGTGGACAGCAATTCTAAAGGTGTTTGCATCTGGTGATTAAGTACATGGACAGATCAATTCTAAACGTGTTTGCATCTGGTGATTAAGTATGTGGACAGAAATTTTAAAGGTGTTTGCATCTGGTGATTAAGTATGTGGACAGAGCAATTCTAAAGGTGTTTGCATCAGGTGATTAAGTACATGGAAAGACCAATTCTAAAGGTGTTTGCATCTGGTGATTAAGTATGTGGACAGCAATTTTAAAGGTGTTTGCATCTGGTGATTAAGTATGTGGACAGAGCAATTCTAAAGGTGTTTGAATCTGGTGATTAAGTATGTGGACAGAGCAATTCTAAAGGTGTTTGCATCTGGTGATTAAGTACATGGACAGATCAATTTTAAAGGTGTTTGAATCTGGTGATTAAGTATGTGGACAGAGCAATTCTAAAGGGGTTTGCATCTGGTGATAAGTACATGGACAAAGCATTTCTAAAGGTGTGTTTGTTGCTAGTCTTTAGTAGCCATTTAAAAAAATGTGAACTAGTTATAGCCAATTAGCTAAGGAAAGGGTTATCTACTCAAAGATACTTAAAGTCAAATCACAGTGGTGTGCCAAAACTTATGTAGTCACAATAAAACCTCATTTGGTAATTTTGGGCACAAATGAATTTTTCTTAGTTACTTGACATGGGAAGGCAAAGCACTTTTTGTACTTGACTTGCATACATATTTAAAAAGAAATCTGATTTTAGTTTTTTTTTATTTTTGTCAGAATCTGACCCAATTTTCTTGTTTTGGAAAGACGGGAAATGATGGTAATGTAAAGAATATAATAAAACAACAAAAACAAAAACGTAGTATATAACAATTGCCATATTTGTTTGGGTTTTGCACTATGCTGAAAATTTTATGTGTATGTATGTACTTCATGAAACTGAATATCATCTAAAAGGACAAGCTAAATAACTACGAGCTTATTTAATTTGTCATGACATGTATCTATATCTTAGATGTATACAAATATTTAGTGCTTGGAATTAATATTCATTTTTATTATAGTAGAGGTGAGATTATAACAGGATGTTTTAACTTGTGATTTTGTACAACATAATGATTAATAACTGAAACTAACACGGGATAAGAAAATATCCTAATTCAAAATTACACTGTGTATACAACTATTACTGTGTAAAAAAAATGGAAGACATGAAGGTTTGCTTACTATGCTGTTCCTGCCATCCTTTTGCTTTGGTGAGCCATTAGCCTGAGACTTTGTTCGCATCTTCATTCCTTCTGTACATAGAAGAATTGAAATATTTTATTCTAAATATTAATTACAAAATACATCTTTTAAGCTTTAAGACAGGCTTTTTTAAAACATATAACAAAATTTAAATAAACTTGAAATTGTGTTTGTAAAACATGTATGCCCTCACTGCTATTATGCTGACCAAAGAAAGTCAGAGTCCTGAAATAAACAAGAGTCCCTCAAAGAGACTGATGCTCTACCGTCAGAAAGAATTTCCAGGAATTAAAAAAGAATGTTTCTTCTTTTTAACTAGTGAGTGTTGAAGCCATCTCTGAGCAATAAGACTGTCAATATATCCAATGTACCAGCTATACTAATTGTAAAATTAGCACCGTTTTCATTTAGGACAAAGTGGACACCATTATAAGACTCTTAGTGAAAATGCCATGGTGATATGACCACCGATGCAGGAGAATTAGTGACAATATTTTTTAAATGTTTATTGTGGCAATCGTATTAGAGGTCAGATCAGCATCATTTCCAGTCAGGACAAATTAAACATTACAAATCAGTTATCTGGTGAAAACCCCATGTCAATATGATTTTCTGTTCTGGAACAGAAGAGGTAAGATTTTCAAGATGGCTACCATAGTGACTATACTGCATGTGAGATCATCAGTTTCATTAATTACCAAGGAGACATCATGGGAAATCTTTTAGTGAAAACTCCATGTTTATATAACCATCCAATAGTGTATAGCAGTGATAGATTTCCAATACAGCCAATGCAGGACAATTTCATCATCCTACATCTTCTGGTGAAAATCTAATGGTGGAAATATTACTTCCTGTTCAGGTGGAGAAGCTATAACAAAAGATTTCAAGATGGTTGTATCTGGATGTCATATCAGTACCATTTTCATAGAGGACCAACTAGGCATCGTAAGAAGTCTTTCTGTGACATCCCTATGCTAATATGACCATCTGTTTTGGAGGAATAGATATAAGATTTTCAGCATGGCAATTGCAGTAATTTGGATGTCCAGGCGGAATCATTTTCAGTTAGGACCAACCAGATATCATAAGAAGTCTTTTGTTGAACACAGCATGATGATATGACATTTGTTCAGCAGTAGTAATAACAAGATTTTCAAAATGGCTGCCATTGTGGAATATCTAAGCAGGCTCAAATGACTTACATAACTTCACCACTGACCATTTCATTAACTAGAATGAAGTAGTACTGTAGGAACACAATGTAAGTCAAATGTCTCAAAAACTTCATATCATGATAATGATTTTCCTTTATCATTATAACCTGATAAAACTTATATCTAAAGTAAACTAGGCATTATAAGAAGTATTTTTGTGAAACCCGAAGTTTATATAACCATCCATTCTGAAGGAACCGCGATAAGGTTTTCAACATGGAAATTATGGTGGCCTTATTGGATGTCCCAGTGGGACCCTTTTCAATTTGGGACATACTAGATATCATAAGAAGTCTTCTGTTGAAAACCTCACATCGATATGACTTGTTCAGAAGAAGCAATCATATGAGTTTCAATATAGCTACCATGGTGGACATAATGGATGTAAAATCGGCACCATTTTCTTTAGGACCAACTAGACATCATAAGAAATCTTTTAGTGAAGATCCCATGTTGATAGGACTGTCCATTCAGGAGAAGTAGCAACAAAATTTTCCAGATGGCTGTAGTGACAGCAATAATGGATGACTGAGCAGCACCATTTTCATTTACAGCTGACGAGGTCTCGGGATGAATGTGTGTGTAACGTTTTATTGTAGTCCTCCAAGTAGTTTAGGTGTAGCAATAACAATCCTGTGCTAACAGACAGATGGATGACAGATAACAGGCCATCCCAAAAACTCTTTTGGTTTATGACCAGTAGAGCAAAAAGAACTGAAAAATTGCTTAATGGTCTCAAATCATATTCAGGTCAGTTTCATATATAACGGCCTCAAAATCTAATTTGCTCATCAATGTTCCAAGAGGCTGAACTGGCTTACATAGTTTGACAGCTGACGATTTCACTGACCAGACTGATGTAGTACTGTAAGAATACAATTTATTTCAAATGTCTGAAACACTTCACTTGATGTTGATTTTTGTTACCTATATTACCCCAAAAAATGTAAAATAACAATTCATGTGCATAGTTATCTGCTCATAATGTCACCCAAGATGTTGATGCTATGAACCCACTTCACAAGTTTGGTAGAAATCTGATGAGAAATATAGTTCCTAAATCTAGAGAGGTAACAATCATGGCTAATCAGAAGAGCTGATCTATAATCTGTCTAAACTGATGCAAATATAAGGATAATGATCAAGATAGAGCAAAAGATGGTTGGAATTCCATCTCCAGAGGGATAACAAGCTTAGTCATTCATATACAAAATATGGTTGGCATTCCGTCTCCAGAGGGATAACAAGCTTAGTTCTTCATATACAAAATAAGGTTGGAATTCCGTCTCCCAAGGGATAACAAGCTTAGTCATTCATATACAAAATATGGTTGGAATTCTGTCTCCAGAGGGATAACAAGCTTAGTCATTCATTTACTAAGTAAGGTTGGAATTCTGTCTCCAGAGGGATAACAAGCTTAGTCATTCATATACAAAATATAGTTGGAATTCTGTCTCCAGCTTAGTCATTTATAGACAAAATATGGTTGGAATTCTGTCTCCAGAGGGATAACAAGCTCAGTCATTCATATACAAAATATGGTTGAAATTCTGTTTCCAGAGGGATAACAAGCTTAGTCATTCATATACAAAATATAGTTAGAATTCTGCCTCCAGCTTAGTCATTCATATACAAAATATGGTTTAAATTCTGTTTCCAGAGGGATAACAAGCTTAGTCATTCATATACAAAATATAGTTGGAATTCTGTCTCCAGCATAGTCATTCATAGACAAAATATGGTTGGAATTCTGTCTCCAGAGGGATAACAAGCTTAGTCATTCATATACAAAATATGGTTGAAATTCCATCTCCAGAGGGATAACAAGCTTAGTCATTCATATACAAAATCTTGCTCATAATCAAATTAACTAAAAGTACAAGAGTGGTTCCATTCACAAATTCTGTCATACACAGCATCCAGCTGCAAGTCAAAAATGGGAAATAATTCCTACAAATATGACAAGATTCATCAAGCCCCAAGTCAAATAGGTCAACAACCCAAGCAAAAATCATAGAATCACAGTGGCTACTTAGGTGCATCTTCTTCACATGATGATAATAACATACCCTTTGGTTCACAGCAATCCAAATAAGCCTGTTAGACTAGTTGATTTCAGAAGATTCTGTCATACACATTTAGACAACAAAAAAAAAACTCTTATAAAAATTGTGGGAACAAAGTAATTCGAATCTAAATTGATGATAACCAAAATATATACCAAGTTTCATGACAATCCATACAGAACTGCATTAAAGGGTGTTGCAGTCGTGAGACTGTGTCACACTGCATTTAGGTACAATACAAAAAATGGGAATAACAACAATTGTAGAAGCAAAGTCATTGGTCAATATATGCATCTGCTGATGATGACTGTAGTATTTACCAAATTTCATCACAAGCCATCAAAAACTGAGGGACTAGCTGTACTAACAAGATTGCATTATCTTCTGCATTAAGCTCAAAGACTACAAGGGCAACAACTCTAACAAAAAATTCAGGAGCAAAGGGATTTGTCCATGGATGACCAAGATATTTTCTAACTGTATGAAAATCATTCCAAACCTGCAGGACAAGTTGCACTAAAGAGACTGTAGAATGGATAGATGCATAGATGGACAGATGAGGATTAATATATACTCCGTGGTATTAAAAATGTGAAAAATCCGTAAATCATGCTAACAAGGTTTTTTAAAAACTGAAATTTTGATAACACGTGCAAATGAACAAACAAAATCTGATTTGGCTTCTTGAGCACTTCTTTGCTCAAATGTGTTAACAAGGTTTTCTTTTAAAAAGAAAAACAAAGTCCAAAAGTTCCAAATACATGTATATAAACAAATTTTGTAATGACTGTATGGTCTAAAACTCAGACTAGATCGTCTACTTATGACAAGAATCTAGACTGGTGCAAGCAAGTGAAACACAACTGTTCGGCATAAACTAAAGAATTTATTTATCTTTTACAGGGGATAATGCATTGATCTTCTTTACTGCTGCACAATTTGGGGAAATACAACTAATAGTAATATTTAAATGACCCATAAAGGGCAACGAGAATTCTCCTACATTTACTATTTGATACGCCATCCAGAATTCTATTACTGAAACTGAAATGGCTGAAATCTGAATACAGATTAGCCTACCAAGAGTCCACATTAATGTTCAAAGACCGAACTTTGTCCACAATATTTGCATGGTTGTTTCATTTCAAGTCAGAAAAACAACATCAAGGACATAAGCAGACATCGATTACAAGTGATCACTGCAAAATATCATTTCCAAAAACAAATATTTAAAAAAAATAATTTGCTCACTCTAGTGCCATTCTATGGAATGAACTCCCCAAAACTGTTAGATCCTAAATAAATGTGTTCAAAACAAAATCATACGACTATTATCTTGAAAGACAGTTTCATTGTAAATATTGAAATACATGCACTCCAATTTATTCTGTCAATGCATTTAATATACACTTTGTGCTTTTGTACTAAATGTATTTTAGCATGCTTTACTGTTTTTGGAGGGTATTTATAATAGTTTGTTCATCATGAGGTCCTCAGAGGAGAATAGTATATTATATCTCAGTTATCCTCATTAAATAAAGTATATTAAATTTCATATGGGCCTGAGTAAAATAGTTTTTGTGTTATTGCACTCAAGTGGATTGGAGACAAAATGTATTGATGTAAGGATGGTCAGCAGTAAAAAAAAAAAAATATGCCGTCTTCTGCCATCCCTGTGGAAACAATAAAACTTTACCTTTTATTCAATGTACAAATTATAAATTTCAGAATATTCAATATATAGAAACTAAAGAATTTGAAGTTCTAGCAGTGATACATTAGATGTCCTATAGTTGAACCCTCTAAGATTTTTACAACTATATAAATTTTACAATATCAACATCCAAAATTCTTATTTTACATCATTTAAATTTTTGCTCATACCAAACTCACAGTTCCCAAGAACCCATCTCAAAGCCCAAACTCGCTGTCCCCAAGCACTCATCTGAAAGCCCAAATTCACTTTCACCAACTGCCCATCGTAAAGTAAAAAATCTGTCCCCAACCACTTACAGTTGCCAAACCCCTCATCTCAATGCCCAAACTCGATGTCATCAGCCACTCATCTTAATGCCCAAATTCACTGTCACCATCCAATGATCATAAAAGCCAAGCTCACTTTCACCAACACTCAGTCCCCAAACACTCGTCTTCAAATGCAAACTCACTGTTGCTAACCACTTTTGTTTTAGACCAAACTCACCACTGCCAAAGACACGTCTTAAGGCCCCTACCTACTGTCCCCACCCACTCATCTTAAAGCCTATATTCACTGTCCCCATCCATTCACCTTGCAGCCCGAAATCACTGTTACCAACCACTCATCTTAAAGCCTATATTCACTGTCCCCACCCACTCACCTTGCAGCCCAAACACACTGTTACCAAACACTAATCTTAAAGAGCAAACTCCTGCTTTGTGAGCAATGTGACTATACATTATGATTACATGAGTGGGAGTTTGAATTTGAGGTGATTACACTAGGCTGAAGTTGTTCCCTTGTAAACTTAACCAACATTACCTCATTTACTTTTTTTTATATCTCTTTTACAAATGCTATCAAACCATTGTCACCATGACCAATGGCTGAGTCTGGTTATAGGTATTACAAGGTAAACAATAATAACCCCATTCAAATACCAGTTTTTATTTGAATATATGCCAAAACTTATTCTAATTGTATTCTTCAATTATTCATGTCAGCGCTAAATTTGTACACATACCTTTGCAAGAAAAATATACCAACGTCACAAGAAAGATGTACACCAAATTTTTATATAAAAAATAAAAAAGGACATACCAAATGCATCATTCATAACAGCTTCATCTCCCTCCTCATCATCTGCAGCATCCAGAAGGGGAGAGTAAGCATACCTATAAGAGAAAATGACTATCTATAAATTTAACATAAAAATGTTCTCCATTCAGTTCTTTAATTTCATCAATAACAATGGGGGAAAGATAAACTTACAGATCTAGATCTTACCTACAGCATGTATGAAGTTGGTGAGTGACCTGGACTTTAGACTGTTAAACTGCTGATCTAGGTTCCAACAGATCAAACTGAGTCCTCTGGGATGAAAGACAGAAAGTGGAGCATACAGCACCTGACCTTCATCCCACAGCCTGAATAATATCAGTCTTGGAACAGTTATGGTCCAGAGTTATACAAGTGGCAATTCCCTTAACTCTTAAGAATAAACATGAGTAAACTAATTCATATGATCCTCAGTTAATATCTCAATAATTGAGTGGGTGGATAATTGAGCAAGACCTCCCTCTTTTGATCAGCTCAGTATGTTCTGGGTAGCACTGCAATGCCTTTATGGAGTCCTGAAAATGCTCTTCCTAACAAGGAACAACAAGGCAGTAATTTCAAAACAAAAGAATGATTTCCCATGAGTTGGAGTCCATTCCTAGCAATGAAAATTGGGATCATCATGACAGAAATTAAGCCATCATTACAAAACAAAAGATAAGCCAAGAATTTGACTGATTCTGTCTGGGAAGACTTAGGTAACTAGGAAGCAGGCCTTGTATAAAAGAATGAGTCTGTCAAGCTTTAGACAATGGTTAAATGGATACTTTGTTCAACCACATCTAAACCTAGGGTAGGTTCCATTTTAGACAGTTAAAGGGTGCCTTGTTCAGCCACATCTAAACCTAGTGTAGGTTCCATTTCAGACAGTTAAAGGGTGCCTTGTTCAGTCACATCTAAACCTATGGTAGGTTCCATTTTAGACAGTTAAATGGATACTTTGTTCAGCCACATCTAAACCTAGGGTAGGTTCCATTTTAGACAGCTAAATGGATACTTTGTTCAACCACATCTAAACCTATGGTAGGTTCCATTTTAGACAGTTAAAGGGTGCCCTTGTTCAGCCACATCTAAACCTATGGTAGGTTCCATTTTAGACAGTTAAAGGGTGCCCTTGTTCAGCCACATCTAAACAAATGGTAGGTTCCATTTTAGACAGTTAAAGGGTGCCCTTGTTTAGCCACATCTAAACCTATGGTAGGTTCCATTTTAGACAATTAAAGGGTGCCCTTATTCAGCCACATCTAAACCTATGGTAGGTTCCATTTTAGACAGTTAAAGGGTGCCTTGTTCAGCCACATCTAAACCTAGGGTAGGTTCCATTTTAGACAGTTGTTGTTGTTGTTCTAGAGTTTAACGCCATTTTTCAGCACAAGATAGGCCATATATGGCGGCCAGTGTAACTGGTGGAGGAAGAATCCTGGAAAACCCAGGAAAGAACCACCGACCCACGAGAAGCTACTGGCAGCATTTTAGACAGTTAAAGGGTGCCTTGTTCAGCCACATCAAAATCTATGGTAAGTTTCATTTCTGACAAAGAGCCAAGCCTTTGGTTCAAACAAATCAATATTGGCTAGAAGGTCAAAGAAGTATTTGTTTTGGCTAATATCTATCCTAACATGCCATAAATGATGGAATGGTGGCCTTTGTGATTTGGGTGGACTTCTTCTCAGTGAATAACATTTTGTGATTCTGCTGACAGTAAGACAAAAATATTGTTTTATAGTCTACTGCACATACTGTTTCAAGGCTTAAATCCATAACTTTGAAGAATAAAAGATTTTTTAAAAAATCTATTTTAAAAACAACAAAACCTTTTTATGCATTATATCTCCATGTCAAAGAAACCAGTGGAAACCACGCTATTGGGAGCTGGAAATGTTAAACTGGTGCAATGATGGGTGGCGAAGTTACTGGTTTATGGATGTTAATAAATGTACACATGAAGCTGTTAACTGATTACCTTTTTGTTGAAATCTGGAGAGTTTAAGACCAAATGCAGAATGTTTTATGAAGCATTATAAACAATAAAGGAAGCCAAGTTTGTCCATGATAGCTTTAGAGTCTCTGAGTAAAAACTGGTCAACCTTTGGCAGTGGTGAGATAAAAATGAGAGACTGAGCCAAAAAATTATTTCAGCAGAAACACTCGAATTAGTATTTCAATTGTTTAATTTTGTTCTGCTGTTCAAGATGCTTTGATAGGACTATTTAAAGGCAACTTGTATATTTTTGGTTCAATTAGGTCAAAATGCGCTGAAATATGCATGTTCTCCTAATGCTAAAAAAGGCTAAGAAATAGAAGCCTCAGGAATCTATATTAAGGTCAAATCAAGAACTTCCTCCTGAGGGTGATTTTAGCTTAGTGGATTACTGCAGAGCAGTTAGATGCCTTGAAAACACAGAGGAAAAATGAACTTTGAGCTTCTTTGTAGGCTAAGTGTGGCTGCTTTGTCAGTCACTTCCAATGGTGATACAGATTACATTCTCCATTCTTCGCAAAATACGGTGATTCAAGTGAAATCTAAACCAGAAAAATCTGACAGTATATGAAGTGCGAAATTTAAATTATCACATTTAATGTCATTAGTGGTCACCAGTCAGTGATTTTATGAAGAAAGCTAAAAATGCTTTACCTTTTGTGGATTTTATAATAAAAAAATCATAGCAGTGAATGATGAGATACACAACTCTTAATTAATCCATAATACACTGACTAGTATTCATTCATTCTAACACTTTCCATCAGAATCTGATTCATACTCAAAAGCTGCTCTTTAATTATAGAATGGAGAATAAAAATTACATTGCATGTCAAACAATTTCATTTTTTTTTCTTTTCAGTCCTCTTAAAACATTTCATTACTGGCAGCCTCACCAATCTGATCTGGTGTGTGGAATCTTGTCCTCAATCTCGTGTTGGCTGGAATAACCTGGCCAAAAGCTCTAGGTATATTTAACTAGCATGTCAACAACACTGCACAGCTTGATTCTTGTGGCGAAGGATATTATAATTAAAATAATTAAAACATATATGAATTGAGTATTCACTGGTGTTAATTGACAATGGAATATAGTAGTGACCTCGTATATTAGGAAGATCACAATTAGCTAACTGAACAACACAGATTACAATTGCAATGTAACCTCTCTCTTTCCTACAGCGACAAAAAATACTGTTCAGCACATATAAAATTGTACACACTGATGCAATATGGTTTCCTCAATCACTACAAACAACAGAAGTCTTTTGATTAAAAAAAAAATGTGATATTGAGGTTGTTTTGTTATAGGGTTAAATGCCATTTTTCAGCACAAGATAGGCTATACATGGTGGCCAGTATAAATGGCAGAGGAAGAACCAGGGAAAACCTTGGAAAGATCCACCTACCCACGAGAAGCTACTGGTAAGTTTTCTCACATACCCACATGGGCCGAGCCTGAGACTCGAACCCATGCAGACAGAGGTCAGATGGTAGTGATCTGTAACGGTGAGCGCTTTAGACCACTCGGCCACTCGGGGCCCTTGATATGGAGGTTAATGCTGCTGAAAGAATAGGTTGTACATAACTTTGACAAAATGGTCTAATATCCTTGCTAACAATTTACCTATATATAGTAAATACTACATGTACAGACCATCTAAATCACTTTGACAACATAACAAACTACAACAGCTACAAAGAAATACATTGTAAATAAACATAATCTTACACACCAATGCAATGATTCATCTATCTCTCGGTCACTCTCTCTCTAATAACAAAAAAAAAAAAAAAAGACTTTTAAAAGCTGTTATGTTTTATACTAATTAAATTCATCAGAGCAAAATGAGATAAAAAAGGTAAATTTTATTTTGCATGTTAGCACTGTTAGATTGTTGGATATTGTGTGTTGTGTAGACTGATCAGGTCTGATCCCTTTTTTGTTTATGGTCAGTACTCTAAAATAATTATTTTTTAGATACAATTGTCCATACTCTGAAAGAAATAATTATTTTTACTTTTATTTGTAATCATGGGTATTGACATCACTCATTTACTAAATTCTGAAGGAACATTTTTATCAACTACTTAAATTTGAGAAGATTTAATAATTTTTCAATTTGCTTCTATGTTTCTCCTATTGTCAAGACCACTGACTTTATCTTTATCACATCAAATCACTGATTCTATCCAAGTCACTGGCTTCCCATTAAAACCACTGATTCTATCCAAGTCACTGGCTTCCCATTAAAACCACTGATTCTATCCAAGTCACTGACTTCACTGCAAGACAACTGATTCTATCAAAGTCACTGACTTCATATCAAGACCAACAATTCTATCCAAGTCACTGATTTCACATCAAAACAACTGATTCTATCCAAGTCACTGATTTCACATCAAGACACTGATTCTATTCATGTCACTGACTTCACATCAAGACCACTGATTCTATTCAAGTCACTGGTTTCACATCAAAACCACTGATTCTATTCAAGTCACTGGTTTCACATCAAGACCACTGATTCTATCCAAGTAACTGGCTTCAGATCAAGACCACTGATTCTATCCAAGTTACTGGCTTTAGATCAAGACCACTGATTCTATCCAAGTTACTGGCTTTAGATCAAGACCACTGATTCTATCCAAGTCACTGACATCACATCAAGACCACTGATTCTATCCAAGTCACTGGCTTCAGATCAAGACCACTGATTCTATCCAAGTCACTGACTTCACATCAAGACCACTGATTCTATCCAAGTCACTGACTTCACATCAAGACCACTGATTCTATTCAAGTCACTGGTTTCATATCAAGACCACTGATTCTATTAAAGTCACTGGCTTCACAGTAAAACCACTGATTTTATCAGTCACTGACATCACATCAAGATCACTGAATTTATCCAAGTCACTGACTTCACATCAAGACCACTGATTCTATGCAAATCACTGGCTTCTCATCACATGACACATCTTTGCTAAACAAACAAAAAAAAAATCCATGATTCTGTTGTTTGATGATGCCTGTATAGCCAACTACATGCAATAACATGATTAAAATAGTATGGTGAATGTATGTGTCACGATTAGCCAGGCAGTGTAGTCAGGAAAAAGTAAGATATATTTTTTTCTTGAGAAGAAAAGTTAACTATTTGTACTAAACAATACCATTTTGTCACTGGTCATTCAAGTCAATAACCATATTGCCAAGTCTGCATCTCTTCTCTGTATAATCAGTATTATTATCATGAAAATCCCCCATAACATGCATGTTGGCTTTATCTCTGACCTTGTCAGATATGACCTTTCAAACTTGTTTAAATGGATGTTATTTTTACAAAAAAAGGATCTGAAAAATTGAGAAGTTCACATTTAGCACTTAGCTAAATACAAGACATAGCCTTATTACATGATATTGTCAATTGCTTATACAGTGAAACCCCTCAAAATAAAAAACTCTTCAGACCAAATTTAATTTTTCTTCATATGTGTATTCAATATGCAATCAGCACAATATCATCCCATCTCTCTGATTTGTTCTCCATAAGGGATGCCACTTTTCAATTTATTGACAAAATTATTTATATTCAAATTCTGCAATAAACATGATGATGTGCTCAATCTGAGTGCTGTATTACAACACCCTCATGTTCTTCTTTTTAAATCTGTACAAGTTATGATGATTAAAAAGATCCCTCTCCTCTAAAATTTAACAGTAACATAACATCCATAAGTCACAACTTTTTATTTCTTTTAGTTTTATTTTTGTTAATGTACCCAAAAAGTGTAACTGAGATACAGGGGAGCATAAGATGTAATTAGGTGGAAATACAATGCATAATGATTATGCAAAAAAACACATATAATGGTTGGCATGTAAGGATAGTTCAATCCTATGATTCTTATATCTACAAGTGTTCAATTATTAAAATTTTACCTTAAAAGCAGGCTTCCTTTTAGGTGCAAAGTCTTCAGATTAGCTTATTACTGGCCCAGCTCTTTGTCAGTGCACGTCAAGTAATGTTTAACCTTACATTCCTCTGGGACACTTTCTCACCGATAAACCAACTAAAGTATTTGCTAAACTGTAAATAATCTGGAATTTATGAGTGAAATTATGTTTCCAAGATTGAAGTGAGTTTTTTTTTTATGGTCCTTTTTTTTATTTGTAAGAGTAAACTTTAAATTTGGTATCAAAATTTGTTTCAGTTTTCGGCGATTAGGGGCTTTGTTTTATTGGTCAAAAAATGATGATATTAAAGAAGGAAAAAGTTTAGGACCAGGATTTAGTTCAATATTGACTGCAACTATCCAGGGCAGCAGTAGATTTGTATGGCATGATTATTTCAAGTTTCACCGCTCTGGTGGCCTAGTGGTTAGAGTGTCCGCCTCAGATGTGGGTGGTTGTGGGTTCGATCCCCAATTGAGTCATACCAAAGACTTACAAAAATGGTACTAACAGCTGCCTCGCTTGGCACTCAGCATTAAGAGGTTAGTGTTAGGACTGGTCAGCCTGGTGTCAGGATAATGTGACTGGGTGGGACATCATGCTACATGTCTGTGGCATGATGCCCCAGTGCTAGACATCACTATAAACTGTCACAGTGCAGACATCGTAGTGATATGAAGTGATATGACTGAAATATTGTTAAAGCTACATTAAAAATCCAAATCAAACACACACACATTTCAAGTTTCTTAAAAGTTATGTTTCACTGCAGCTGCTAGATTTGTTAACATGGTCAAAGTATTAAACTCGTTTGAAATACAACAACTACTGATAAAGTTAAGCTGCGAAAACAAACTTTAGAGGATAGGTAATCAGAGGTTGTAACTCCTCTAAATTAGATAGCTGGCTAGAAATATAAAAAACTGAGATCTTAAAAATGCTGGTCTACAAACCAAATCTGCTTAATATCCACTTATTCCAAGTCCAGTTATCATGCAAAATCCAATTTTGCTTAAAATCCTACCGCTGGTAGCTTGGTTGTGTGACCAGACTAGATAAACCTCTAATTGTGATAAACATGTCGCATCTTTCCCAGATGAATCAATAGTATACCTCTGGTTGTTTGCAGTAGGCCTCCACAGGATCATGATGATGATAAGGATGATGGAAAAGAGAAGGTGCCATACAGCTTCATCCAACCAGAGCTCTTTCCAGTCCTGGCAAACAGATAGGTCATCTATTTCAAAATCTTTATGATAGTCAATTAATACTGCCAATTTAATTAGTGAGAACCCATTTTGTAGACTTCACATATGTTACAAACCAGATTTACAGACCCACTGAATCATGATAAGACCTATCTAACCCATTTTCAATCAGAGGCATATCTGCATATTTAAGTACTGACAAAATTATAATTTCTGCAAAACCATGAAATCTTGTGCTCACAACAATAACTTCCTCTTATTCTGCAATACAATTACACACACTCCCTTGATGTGAATTCACTGAAACTTTTCAAATTCAAGCAATTTCAAATACTTTTAGGTCTGTACGGACCATGTTAGCCTAATGGCAATGGGTATATGGAGTTAAAGAATGTCATAATATTCCATACAAGCCTAGGAATTCATACCTTACTGTAAGTTACACTGGTCAACAGTGAAATCATTACTGACTTGAAAAGGCCCTAATCTGTAGTATTTTGGTGTGCCGAACACGAATATAACCGTGAAAAATTTGTATTGGCTCTCGTTTTGAAGATATTCATATACCTCATTTTCTATGTTTCACTGTGTAAATTTCTCCAGTAGGACTGCAGCAACATCCGGAATAATGATGTAACATTGCATAATACCATCATGCTCACATCATCCACAGTTGATTGCATCATTGTCTGATGCAATGCAATACTAATGCCATGCGGCTGCTGAAGTAAGTTGACGTCAGCAGTGTACTATACATGTGTAGGCCTATTATACTAATGTCAGGTGGCTGCTGAAGCTGACGTAAGCAGTGTACTATATAAAGCCCAATCAGATAGGTTCAGCATTTAAAATATTTTAGACGTTGTGCGAGACAGTTCAAGCTACTGTTACATAAAACTTATTATTTTATCCATTTACGTACAATAAAGAACAGTAATGCCTCGAAAGTGTGTTAATACCGCGGACAATTTTTGCTATATTTGTGGGGAAGTGACATTTGCCAACCAGAAGAAAAGTATCAATTCTCAAGTGAAGAAGGCATATCATCTTTACTTCGGATGCAAGGTTGGTGACCAAGACAAGCCTTGGGCTCCGCATATATGCTGTGCTACATGTACAACACAGCTTTCACAGTGGTTGAATTGCAAAAGGTCATCAATGCCGTTTGCAGTCCCAATGGTGTGGAGAGAGCCAAGCAACCACCTAAATGACTGTTACTTCTGCTTGGTTCCTCCTCTTTCCGGCGGAATAACGAAGCGAAAGAAGTCGAGAATAGTCTACCCAAACATTCCGTCTGCATTGAGACCAGTTCCACATGGTGAGGGACTTCCTATTCCAGAACCTCCAGCAGAATATTCTCTTGATTCATCTGACGAAGACAAAGGTGAGTCGACCTGTTCTTCTCCTGGTCCATCAGCATGCAGTGATCCAGATTTTCACTGTGGTGCATCATCAACCCCACACAGAATAACACAGGAAGAACTAAATGACCTGATTCGTGATTTGGACTTATCAAAGAACAAGGCAGAATTGCTAGGATCAAGACTCCAACAATGGAATCTTCTAGAAGAAGATGTCACAATTACTGCATATCGAAAGCGCCACCAGCAATTGGAGCCTTTCTTCAGAAAGGAAAGTAATCTGATATTCTGTTCCGATATTGAGGGCCTCATGAATGCTTTAAAAATCACTCATGACCCACAAGAATGGAGACTATTTGTGGACTCTTCGAAACTGAGTCTCAAGGCTGTGCTTTTGCACAATGGAAACATTCTTCCATCTATTCCAGTAGCGTATGCTGTCCACATGAACGAGACATACGATAACTTAAGGCAGCTACTGAATTCCATTGAGTATAACAAGTACAGCTGGCACCTCTGTGGTGATTTGAAGGTAGTTGCCCTTTTAATGGGACTGCAGCAAGGATATACAAAATACATGTGTTTCTTATGCGAGTGGGATAGCCGAGCAAGGGAAATGCACTACATGAGGAAGGAATGGACTCACAGGCAGAATGTAGCCATTGGAGAGAAGAATATCCAACACCCAGCTCTGGTTGAGGCTCAGAAAATCTTGCTACCACCCCTTCACATCAAACTAGGTTTGATGAAGAACTTCGTGAAAGCCATTGACCGGACTTTGCCAGCATTCCGATACCTGCATGAAAAATTCCCTCGACTCAGCGAAGCAAAGATTAAAGAGGGAGTTTTTGCGGGTCCTCAGATTCGAGAGCTTTTCAAAGATGACCGGTTCAACAACTTGCTGGAAGGTGACGCGAAACAAGCATGGAATGCTTTTCGCCTAGTTTCTACAAACTTCCTCGGAAATGTTAGGGCAGAAAACTATAAGGAACTAGTAGAAGACATGTTGATGAAGTATAAGAAACTTGGCTGCAATATGTCTCTAAAGATTCACTTCCTTCATTCCCATTTGGATTTCTTTCCTAGCAACTGTGGTATTGTTAGTGATGAACACGGCGAACGTTTTCATCAAGATATCGCAACAATGGAACAAAGATACCAGGGAAAATGGTCCACTACAATGCTGGCTGACTACTGCTGGACACTCCTCAGAGATGCTCCCGAACAGCTGTACAAGAGACAGGCGAAGAAATCTAAGATGTAGTCAATGACTTGATTTTTTATAGGTAGGCTATTACAGTTGACCTTTTACTATTGGAATGCATTTCGTTATGTAAACATTAATTTCTTGCAGATTACAAAAAAACTAGAGCCAATTTTGCAATTTGACTGTCATATTCGTGTTCAGCACATAAAAATTGATAAGAATTGACTAATTTTATTTCAGTAACATGACTTTTGTAAAAATTTGTTGTCCAGTGTTATATTTAATCTTTTCACTTTATATTTTACTTTGGATTATGGAATGCTTCTTGGTTTTTACTTTTTCTTGTTACAGAGTTTAAGCCCCTATGATGTAATTATATATAATCATCATCGTAATCATTATCATCAATGTAACTCTTGTACTATCTTTGCTTTTCTTCTGGCTAGATGTAGCAAATATGACTGAAAATGATGCAATTCCACTCACCTTTACACAATCTTTGAATTTAATCTGTACCAAGGACCAGATCATGAATATAATTGAGGCTGAAAAATTAAAATTAGCTTAAGCAGCAATACAGTTCAAGATAAAAAGAGAATTTTGTTTACACACAAGACAGACCACTGACCTGCCTGTCAAACATGTCTACAATATGCATTACATAAAGCAATAAAGATCTGCATTATAGTGACAAATCTTGTCAGACTACAATATTGAATTTAGATGAGATACAAGCTGGGATAGAACAACCTTTTCTAAGATTTTTGATATGAATGGGAGATTTGAAACTGGGCGGTAATTCTTTATATCATTATGGTCTAGTGTTGGTTTCTTCAGCAGAGGCTTTACAATGGCAGTTTTGAAAAATGATGGGAATTCCCCGGATGAGAGAGAGGTATTAATAACATCAGTTAAGGAAGGCAATACTGGATCTAAGCACTCAAGCAGCAGTGATGTTGGAAATGGATCAAGTTCACATGACTTTGGTGCACTCTTCATCAGGATTGTACGTATGAAAATAATAACAAATCTTGTCTACAAAATGAATCATATAGAACAATAAAGATTTGCATTATAATAACAGATCTTGTCTACAATATGAATTACATAGAACAATAAAGATTTGCATTATAATAACAAATCTTGTCTACAATATGTATTACACAGAACAAAAAAAATTTGCATTATAATAACAAATCTTGTCAATAATATGTATAACACAGAACAACAAAGATTTACATTATAATAACAAATCTTGTCTACAATATTTATTATACAGAACAATAAAAATTTGCATTATAATAACCATGAGAAGATTTACAATACTTATTTCTTACAGACATTTTTAAAATCCATTTATAAATCTATTTTTACTGGACTGTTAATTGTTCAAATATATACATATACATATACATATATATATATATATATATATATATATATATATATATATATATATATAGTGTAATGAATTACAAGTCATGGCATGAAACTTAAGCAAAATGGATTTCTATGTAAACAGTTTTCTGCTACAATTGTCAACATCGTACAATCATTTGTGTTCTACTTTCTGATAAGACTTGTCATAAATAAAACAAGAAATATCCACACAAAGCAAGAGGAAAAGTCAACTATAGCTGTTCACAATATATGCAACAGCTATTCAAAATGGGTGCATCACAAAGGTCGACTTGCATGCTACGATTTGCAAACAGCTTTTCACAAAGGATGCATAAAAAAGGGCCAGATGCATGTTACAATTAGCTCCACAGCTATTCACAAAGGATGCATCACAGACGGCCACTTACATACTACGATTTGCAAACAGCTATTCATAATGGATGCATCACAAAGGTCCCCATGCATGCTACAATTTGCTCAACAGCTATTCACAATGGGTGCATCAGCTACAATTTGCTAAACAGCTATTTACAAAGGGTACATCACAAAAGGCCCCATGTATGCTATGATTTGCTCAACAGCTATTCACAAAGGGTGCATCATAAAGGGCCCCATGCATTCTACAATTTGTTCCACAGCATTCATAATGGGTGCATCACAAAGAGCCCCGTGCATGCTACAATTTGCACAACAGTTATTCATAATGATGCCCATATATGCTACAGTTGCTCAACAGCTGCATACAGTTTGCTCAAGAGGTATTTATAATGGGTGCATCACAAAGAGCCCCATACATGCTACAATTTGCACAACAGTTATTCATTATGATGCCCATACATGCTACAGTTGCTCAACAGCTGCATACAGTTTGCTCAAGAGGTATTTATAATGGGTGCATCACAAAGAGCCCCGTGCATGCTACAATTTGCACAACAGTTATTCATAATGATGCCCATACATGCTACAGTTGTTCAACAGCTGCATAGTTTGCTCAAGAGGTATTCATAATGGGTGCATAACAAAGAGCCCCGTGCATGCTACAATTTGCACAACAGTTATTCATTATGATGCCCATACATGCTACAGTTGCTCAACAGCTGCATACAGTTTGCTCAAGAGGTATTCATATGGGTTCATCATAAAGGCCCCCCTGCATGATACAATTTGCTCAACAGGACTTCAAACAGGTGCATGTTATCCACCAATACTGGAAAATAATGCAGCAAACAAAAGGGCCATAATCTGTCACATGAATGGCTTTCCCATGTTGACTTGGTTCATCAGACGATTTATTCTTTCACATTTTGGGCTCATTTTCATCATATTTCATTCCCCCATTTCTCAAATTTGATCCCCTAAATAAGTTTCAATCATAATATGTACTTCAATGTCATTCATTTCATCTTTTAAATATCATACACTACTTCAGCCTTTAACCGACCGTCCTATTCTATGTATCCTAGAATAAGTATGTTATTGTCTGCATCCTAATAATAAAGTCAAACATGTTTAAGTGGATGGTATTGTGACCTTGCCTTAGTTTGGCATGCAAAACTTTCTTCAGTGCATTCCATCTTGAGCCATTAAAGATGTTAGACTCATTTTATCACAGTTATGTATATATTCATTTATCTTTGTGTTTTGCAAGATAATATTTAAACTGTACAGTTGGCAATGTTTACACCTAAACTTCACTTTATTTTCACCATCATCAGTAATTATCTTCAAAAAAGTCATGTTGTCTGAAGTCGTTTCAGGCATAACTAGTTGAAGTTATAATAAATGGCGTATTGTGTAACTATTCTGAATTCTATGCTGAAGAGAGAAGGAATGAAAGGAACTAAAAAGGTGAAAGCAGTATTTCTTAACATATTGCAGTTTAATTAAACTATTCTAGATTATAAAATAGGCATTTCATCTTGAGCTAATGAAGGTGTAAGATTAATTTTCTCTCACACAACATTTACTGAATTATTATAAACAAGATATGAATTTTGCCATGTTATTTATTACAAGCCTCTATTACTCTAATGTAAGAAGATTCATTACCTCTTTCTCTGTTGTTAGTGTTATCATCATAAACTCAAAATGAACTATGTAAGATGCATCCTAAAAAAATGTTCATTAGACAAAACCTAATAAAGGCACATCTAGGTCTTTAAACAACTTGCAGATCAAATTGCATCAGAATAGTTGTTTTTGTTGTTTTGGGTTTAACACCATTTCTCAGCACATGACAGGCTATACATGGCAGAAAGTATAACTGGCAGAGGAAGAATCCACCCCCACCCCCCAGTAAGAACCACCGACCCATGGAAAGCTACTGGCAAGCTTTCTCACAAACCCACATTGGCTTAGCCTGAGATTTAAACACACAAGGATACAGGTAAGATGGCAGTAATCAGTAAAGGCATGGACCACTTCGCCGCCCTGGACCCCATCATCAGAATATAACACTCCCTCATAACAATATGACCCCATGACCAAAATCATACTGATGTATAACAATATGGGTTGAAAAGAAAACATGAAGCTAATGTTTTATCTTTATTTCCTATTCAATATACCATATTTAAATACTTCTGATCATTCCTGCTATACTACAGTTATATAACTATATTTTCAATATATCAAATATATCATGAATTGGTACACACCACAGTTCTCACTAAAAGTTCTTAACATGGATGGTGGTTATGGACTTCCTCATCTTTATGTCAGGCACTAATAACAGCTGATCATTTATGTAAACAAAGCTTAATATAAAATGTAACTTACCAATGACAGCAAAAATAAGAGTATTTGTGAAATGCCTATACAGGCTAAGCTTGACAATGTTTCTCCGCAATCGAAGTGTTCTGGTCGTCTGGACAAGGCTAGAGAAAATCTGCATACAGTCAAGGAAAAGTAACCCTGATCTATCTCAATAAAATTAAAAATATTTTATTTAAAAACCAAGAAGCAAAATGAGTCTCAATAGGACTGATACCTCACTGTCCAAAAGAAACTTTTCAGGAAATCAAGAATAGATCATTTCTACTTTTCATCTGCCAAATGTTGAAACCACCTCTAACATTCTTGAGCAACAAAAATTTTAAATTGGCCATTTTAGCAGCCATAATGGATGCAAGATTGGCATCATTTTCATTCAGGATCATTAGTCTTCTGGTAAAGTCCCCATATCAATATGGCTTTCTATTTAGGAGGATTAGCAATCACAATGTTGGTCATACTGGACTGTCAGATTGGCACCACTTACATTTAGTACCAACATCATGGGAAATTTTGTGGTGAAAACCCAATGCTGACATCACTTTCATTTAAGAAGGACTAGTGACAAGATTTTCATGATTGCCACTGAGGTGGCCATATTGGATATCAAATTAACAATTTTTTTTTTTAAACTTATGACAAACTAGACACAATGAGGAGTCTTCAAGTAATACGACTAATATGACTTTCTGTTCAGCAGAAATAACAAGATTAAAGAGATAGCTAGTGTGGCAGATTGGTACTATTTTCATTTATGACCAACCAGACATAAGAAACCTTTAAGTGAAATCCTATGTTGATATGACCATTCATTGTGGACAAGTAGTGATATCAAGATTTTCAAGATGGCCTCTGTGGTAACTATACTTGATACCCAGTGGAAGAATTTTCATCTAGGCCCAATGCTGACATTATAAGAAATATTCTAGTAAAAACACCATGTTGATGATATTTTGTTTATAACTGACAAAAACAAGATTTTCAAGAGAGCTACTGTGGTGGCCATATTGGATGTCTGAGCAGCCCCATTCTCATTCCTGAGCATCTTGAGCTTGGTACAATGTGTGTATACAGTTTCAAGGCAATCCTCCAAGTAGTTTAGGAGTAGTAGTGATAACAAACCTGTACTAACAGATACACGGATGTATAACAGATGATGAACGATGGACAACAGGTCATCCCGTAAGCTCTTCCAGCAGAGCACGTAACATCCATTCACTTAACATCAGCACAGAAATGAAACTTCACACAGTGTCAAGTTGATGCATGTATGCATTCAAAATTGACTGATATTTATGATTTCTGCATGAAATAAACT
Organism: Sinohyriopsis cumingii; assembly: GCA_028554795.2. Lineage (NCBI taxonomy): Eukaryota > Metazoa > Mollusca > Bivalvia > Unionida > Unionidae > Sinohyriopsis > Sinohyriopsis cumingii. The sequence goes on along the minus strand of CM068825.1, from coordinate 23,918,619 downwards.
GCATTTTACTTGGGAAAGATAGTTCATTTAAAACATCAATATGTGACCATCCTGGCCTGAAGAAACATTTACTCATGGCTCACATTTATCTGACAAACCCTCCTTTACAACAGATGATAGCTTACTACCATATAAAATACCTGTACTATACAAATACTAGCTGTACTATACAAATTTTTGAAGATACAAATTTCAGCAAGATGCATCAACCTTTAAAATCCAATAAAGATCTGAAGTGGTGGCTATGGTTTATAACAAAAGGATGCTATCATTCAGTGTAGAAGTAGAAGTATTTTTCCAGCAAGTCTTATAGTTCTAACATGGGTAATAGTGTCCAAGTACCGTACTTGAACATAAAACTGAACCCAAGTCAATAATGTGTAAAACAGGTCATAGTGACCTGGTTAAGAAGCAAGGGTGTTGTACTTAATGAACATGAATCCACATCCAAGCTTCTTGACTTCGGTATTGTCACTGAGATAAATGAACTTTTTTTCACAAAATGTACAAAAAAAACAGAACATGAACCGGACTCAAAATGCCTTCCCACTCCCATATAGCTTTGCTAATGGTGGAATACAATCTATGGATGCTCTCAAAACAACTACAGGACATGATGAATTTGCCATAAAAAGGATATCCACCAGCAGATAGAGGCATCAATGATTGCCAGAGGTACAGCGGCTAACAGTTCATTCTTGTCTTGAGCACCCTTGGGTTAAAAGAGATAAATACATGATTACATTAAGATCCATTAGAAACTATATTGTTTGTTACACTGTACTACATAACTAATGAAGTATTTTAGTTTGAAGTTTTTTCAAGATATCTATGTGTAAAGTTATGATATTACTTGTTTTTCAAATAAACACTTGTTACAAAGCAGCTTTAACATCTTCATGGAATTTAATTTCCTTCATCAAGATAAAGCCAGCTGTTACCACTCTGTGATGTGTTGTACATACAATATTAGCCAGTTATTTAGATTGACAAAATTTGGGGGCAAAATGGAGTACTCACATATATAGCTCTTTTATGCTGACATGTTCTCAAAGGAAAACAAAATCAATAAGACAAAAGTCATTATGAAAATGACAAAAGTTTAGCTGATAGCAATAAAAAGGTTTGTCAATCCCAAACAGTTCTTGGAGTACACATAATAAGTTGTTGTTGTTGTGGGGTTTAACGCCATTTTTCAGCACACGAGAGGCTATACATAGCGGCCAGTATTAATGGTGGAGGAAGAACCCGGGAAAACACCGGAAAGAACCACCGACCCATAAGAAGCTACTGGCAAGCTTTCTCACATACCAACATTGGCCGAATCCAAGACTCGAACCCACGCAGATAGAGGTGAGATGGCAGTAATCCGTAATGGAGAGTGCTTTAGACCACTCGGGGCCCACACATAAAAAGAGGTGCTCACCTGTGTATGTATATATATATATATATATATATATATATATATATATATATATATATATATATATATGTATATATATATATATATATATATATATATATATATATATATATATATATATATATATATGTATGTATATGTATATATACACACACACACACAGAGTAAATGTAGTATTAAGGCAGGTGCCTTTAGATGAAATACACCCCCATCAGGATAATATCCAATCATCTGTTAGAAATTTGAGGTATTTGATATATTATTTAACTGTGTACTATATAAGTGTGCTTATAAGTAAAATAAATTTACTGAAAATTTGATTCATGCAAAGTAGAGGCCATCTTATAAGTGCAATATACCTACAAACCAAAATCTGATAAAACTATGGGTAATATTGGAAACAATAATAATAATAATAATAATAATGCTTTATATGTAGAGTATGACTCATTAGTCAAGGACTATTCTCCCTTGAAACTCTAGATGTTTGCAGTACATACAAATACTATCAATTCAATTACTTTTACATTTTCATGCTCATAATCACATTCAGAAATGCATATATGAACTGCGTGTTTCACTATTGTATTTGTTACACAATACTTATATCTACAGTTATTATAGAATTTGAAAATATTATTGGTAATTTAATATTATCCAGTACAAAGTGTAGTATGTATCAATATTGTTTATAAATAATTTATTGTACTTACATTTAGGGACCTCATGCATCCTTCGACAGTGCCAGCAACAAAATAAAGAAAGCCAATACACAGGACCTTGTGCAGGGTTGGTCCAAGTCGGGGCCTGAAGAAACAGCAAGAAATGTGTTTTAAGAAACTAAAGGTATGCCTTGAAAGAAAGATGTCCATCTATCAAAGGCATAAACCCATGGGACCCAAACCAGGGACTACAAGATGTTTTTATTTTTAAAATCCAATGTAAAATAAAATTACTAAAATGAAAGTTATAAACCCAATCACCCTGTCCAAGAACATAGCCCACAAGCAGGAATGGTATGTATGTCATGATGTTACATCCTAAATCTACAATGAACTGGGTCAGACTTCACTGAAATTGTGACAAAAGATCTTAACCTAATGACACCACTCAAGAACATAATCCTAGAAGCAACAATGGTTTGAGAAAGGAAATACTGAATCATATAACTGAATCCAAATATGAAGTGAATGAGGTAAGGGGTTATTAAAAGATTAGGAGAAAAAAACTAAATTAAAAGTACCATGCTTCTTACCCCACTGCAGTATGCTAAGAAAGGCAAGTTTTTGATCAAATTATATTCCAAATTTTACATTAACTGGGTAAATATTAAAATATGAGATAAAATAAAATCTTTAATAACTTTAAAATGCCCTATATAGTGCCCCCCCCCCCCCGTTCCATATAGCAACTGATCAGTGTTAAGGGCAGATGTGTGATATTACATCCTTAGAAGAAAGTTAACTGAGTAAGAGTTCTTAAAAAAAAGGTGATAAAAAAATTAATCTGTGTTCTATGTGTAGCTCCTGACCCTATGGCCCCACACAGGAACACAGCCCTGGGGCAACAAAAGTAAAATATGTGAGGTACCATATACACTTGCTTATTACCCCACCCAGGGGCAGGAATGGTATTGAGAGAAAGATGTATGTGATGAAGTCATATTTAAAACTGGCAGTAAATTGATAAATTGGTTATAGAAATATAACTAATGAAAAAAAAGACTTTAAATAAATGTGTCCTCATCATAATTCTTTATTCCACAGCCCCACCTAGAAACAGAACCCTGGGGTAAGTGTCGCTGGGAGAAAGGGAATATGTGATGATAAGTTCCAAATATGAAGTAAACTGGATAAGGTGTTAGTGAGCTAAATAGCTGGAAAAACTTGAATCAGTGATGTCCATTGACACCCACAAATGGACAATCAGACGGTATATGCTGTTTAAGGAAAACAGAATAAATGTTATATTTAAAAAATGTGCATCTTTTCAAGGAAAAGAGTATTATTTTACAATGCATTTTTGAAATGAAAAGTATGGTTGGATTAAACTGCAACTCAATAATAGAAAATATGACTAAAAACAGCTATGTTTCTTATGATTTATATCTATCTTATCTAATATAAGACGTCAACAGACCAAAGGAATTATTTATGCCTAAAGTCAATGACATGGTTTGATCAATTAAAGCAATGAATGAAAACATATTTACATAACTCGAAATAGTGATTGAATTGAGAGTTCTGATTAATTGAAATGACAGAGAATTACAGGCCAATTAATTTCACTGCTTGAAATAATAATTGAAATGAGACTTACGTCCCAATTAATTACAGAGCTTGAAATAATGACTGAAATGAAACTTAATGTTGCCATCAATTTTGAAGCTTGAAATAATGATTGAAATGAGATTAAAGTCCCCATTAATTACAAAGCTTGAAATAATGGCTGAATTGAGACTTAAAGACCCCATTAATTTCGAAGCTTGAAATAATGGCTGAATTGAGACTTAAAGTCCCCATTAATTTTGAAGCTTAAAATAATGATTGAAATGAGACTCAAGTCCAATCAATGACATTGCTTGACATAAGACCAGCTGAATTTCTCAGTTCAAAACATTCACAATACAAGTTTTATATTTCTGCAAGTCAAGTTTTGTTGTTCTGCTAATGTTATCCTTTAGGTATTTTGAGAAAAGGCCTAAAAAATTCTGTGTTTCTGTCAGCCGACCATCCTTGTTTCTCATTGCCAATCCTAGCACTTGCCCACCCCCCAAGAAAGAAAAAAAAAATCACTAAAAATCACATTAAATATATATGTTAAAAAAGATAAAAGACCCATCTACCCATATTTTCAAGCCAGTACAACAAGAAACACATTTTTTCCTAAACACTAATAACAAAATAATGTATATAGATGTTTTATTCAAATTATGCATGGAACAGGTGAATGTCAGTTCTGAATTAAGTAGCCATCCTAAAATGTAATTAAAGCCTTGGAGGATTCACCCACAGAATTTATTTCTGATGAAAGTCACCCACTGACAGAACTTGCTTTCTTTTAGACTGGGTCACACCTCATATATATAAAATAGCATTTCATAAATTGCTCTAATGTTTTCTTTGGCAAATATGGATTTTAAAATTCGAGTTATAAATCCAATGTGCATTCTGGTATGACCAACTCGAGTAGACTAACTCTAGCAGGGTCTTCAGTTTTGTTAGTCTACAATGTAAGACACTTCATCCGATAATTTTGTTCAGGAGGGTGATGGGCATTTTGATGTTGACTAAGAGAGCAATGAAAGTCAAATTTTCAGGAGTATTGCACACAACTGGGAACCAATAATGATGCTTTTCTATAAAGTAAACTTATAATATTTTGACAGACTTTACTTACTCTGATGTTTTTTTCTCATTAAAAATTCAAATTCTCACAAAAGAAATGGACCTGTTTTCAAGTTTCATTGCCTTACATTTCAGTTGGCTAGAAAGTGATGAAAGCTGGGAATGCCGAAATCAGGTTAAGTTAAAATATTATTCTTTAACAAAATGAATAAAAATATATTATGCCTATTGGAACTGTAAGCAACATTTTGTTTCATTCAGGAAACATATCCCCCACATGAACCTACTTCAGCATACCTCAACTACCATCGCATTGCAACAAATTCAAATGTATGTTAATGGAACATGAAAATGTGTCCATTTGCTAGTGTCGTATTTTCATTTCACCAGGAAAACGACAGCACAGTAAGTACATTAATTACACATAAATTAGTCGAAGAGTGTCGATATAGGCGGCCAAGTGTGTGAGATATTCCTGAAACTTTGACTACTCATTCCAATGTCAACCCGTATCAAAACAGGCTATACAAGGCCGTTATTAGGGTAGTAAGACATAGCACTAAAACAAAAACAACATGTGATATGTCTTACATTGTAGGACTAAAGTTTTGTAACACACATAGTATAAAAGTGTAGACCAAATTTTGTCCATTTCACTGGTACTAGATAGCCAATAAATCAGCTGGTCAGTCTCACACAACTTGTGCACACTTCACATGCAAATCTTCCGAAATGAAATACATATCTACATCTGGATACCAGATTGTGTGTTTATTTCTGGACAGTATATTCACAGGAAATGTCATTCAAAATGAAACATATCTACATCTGAATACCAGATTGTGTGTTTATTTCTGGACAGCATGTTCACATGAAAATGTCATTCATAGTGAAGATAAGTCTTAAGTCTGTATACAACAAAACTTGCTGTCTTTATTACTGTGAAATTAATTGAACATTAAAGTTGTGGAATGTACTGGAAGCATAAGCATTTCAGAGATGTGTAAAATATGGACACATTTTGAGTGGTTGATTACATCTATGCATAAAAGTCTGTGATGATGCCAAGAAACAGATATTTACCATGCCAAGGTGTTGACATGACATACTGCAGCACCATGACACGCAAAGTCTGTAGTTATGACAAGACTTAGGTACGTTTTAGACATAATATATTGCAAGTCTGTAGTGATGCCAATAAGCAAATTTTTAAGTAAATTATGTTTCTCAGAGCATACTTACCTAATCACATTATGTCAGAAATATTAGCCCTGCTATCTTGCAAATCAAGCCCTATTAAAGATCAAAATCGTCTTTTCTGCTCTATAGACAAAGGGCAATAACTCTTACTCATTAGCTCCCATTGCCACCACCAGGTGTTGCCAGTTTTTAGCTGAGCAATATATTTTACCGGGTCATCAATACTACCTGAAAGCCAGTCAATGATCACCTTCATTCCTGCTGCTGGAGGAGCCAGAAGAACTTGTATCTCTTCCTCCTCGTTAAGACCCACTGATTTTTTTTACTTGATAGTCTTGAGCAGCGGTAGGAGGTGGAGCACATTCTGAAGTAGCCAACACCCCATAAATGTCCTTGACAAGGTCTTTAAAGCTAAAATTCATCCTGTTCCATGGTCGGATTCGAGTATGTCTGATCTGAAGGAGTTTCATCGCATGCAGAGTCCCAACCGTGGTCTGCTTGCAGCTCTGGAGAAAGCACACCAGGTGGCATTGAAAACTTAATTCCATTCCCTCTGAAAATGTCACTAGCTCTCCCTTCTGGACAAGCAGTGAACATAAAGAAGTCCCGCACTGCTGGAACTGCCAGTTGGTTTGCCTGGTGAATGGTCAGCCTGGATGCTTGCTCTATAGATGATGGCCGTCACTGGCACTGGCCACTCCTTGTGCCTGGTTGGACACACAGATTTCTCACTGAAATCTCCATCATAGTAAGAGTATGCCATTGACAGTATGGCAAGCTGAATGGATCTGTCACTAAGATTCCCATAAATCACAGCTGGATGGACCACTTCAATGAAAAGGTCCCTGTGCTGGGATTTCTAGACAGCCAGTGAAGGCTGACTGCTGGTGGCTGTGCAGTTTTATTATGCAATGGATCCAGTACAAATCCCATGTGTCCAGGCTTAAAGGCCCAAAGACCATGCTTGAACATGCAGGGATATTTAAACCACTGGGCTGCCTAAAATGTGTGTGTGCGTGTGCTCAACCCAAAGAGTTGCAATTGCAAGTGACACATTAGTTGGGTGGGCCGTCTATTCAAATGGTTGGTGAAGGCTGGCCAGCCAGTAAAAGTGCAGTGGTATAATGAGTTAGATCCAATGGATCTGGTACAATCACCATGTGTTCTGACTTACAGGCCTGAAGGCCATGCTCACATGTGCTGGGGACTTATATTCAAAGGGCTGCCTAAAATTGGGGGACACTCCCACAATGAGTCAGAATTGCCAACGACAAACTTTAGGTTGTCTTCTTGATTTATTCCATCATTCCTTCCCTTCAATGGATATTGCTCTGAACTTTGCTGCATTTCATGCCTTTAGTAGACATTTCTCCAGAAATGACACAAGAAGTGAAAACAAAGCATAGATCTGTATGTGATTCAGTATGTTACTAACTAGCTAATACTGAAGACAATACTTCCTCTGACCATGTATTACATACATATGCTACACAGATGATTTACACTTAGTATATACAAAACAAGAGTTCTGGGAGACTTCCATGCCCTGAACTTGCATTTATAGCATTTAGATGACATTTCTGATGAAATGACACATTAAGAGAAAACAAAGAATAAATCTGAAATTCATCATGTTATTAACTTGCTGAACTTAACCCTATCACTAATGGAGTAATCAGAAAAGTCACTGTCACATTCACAACTTATAGAATATGCTTTGAACTGATGCATTTCAAGTATTTAGCTGACATTTCTACTGAAACAACACAAGGGAAAGCAAAGCATAAAACAGAAATACAGCATGTTAATAACTTGCTAAAACCAACTCTATTACTAATGGTGCAAATGAAAAAAGACAAAGTCACAATGACCTTGCCCGGGGTCAACAATAGTGTGGTGCGACATCGTGTTAAAAAGATGAAGTCCATAAAGGTGACAAAATTGCTCAAATTTTGCAGAAACTTTAAAAATAAATACAACCTGCAGCAGACTGATTAATAGATCCAAAAGGAACGTTGGATGGTTCCATCAGGATACAAAAAAATTACCATTACAGCAGTGAAGCTAAGGTGGCAGGGTCCAGTTTCGTAAATTGGCCTCTGGCAAATTTCTTAACTTAAGGCTACGGTGTGACTTTTATTGTTTACTATTTATAGATATGGATATATTTGTGAACTAGGTGTTTCGGGCTTGTGTTGTTCTTGAAATTGATGTCAGGCATGTACACCTTCCATAGTTGCTCTGCAGTATGTTGATAGTGAAATACCAATAGTCGGCTAGGAAGAAGAGCTAGCCTCCCACAGCAGTAGACACGTAAGTTCAAGGGGTGACAACTATTCTGAATTGCATCAAACTATTTAGTAGACAATATTTTTCAAAATTTTCATCCAGGAAAAGGGCTTGCGTTTGCACTGTGAGCACCACATGCTGTGAAAAATGGCCTTTGGATGTGAAAAATGCATGTATAAAATAGGGGTTGGGGTGCATAAACTTCTTCTGCTATGAACTGCCATTGACTTACCTGGTCAAGTGAATACTATTCTTATGCTTTTGTTTTAATATAGGTATCTAAAAATATGGACCTTTTTGACCTCACTTGTGTATTTGATTTTTTATGATTTTTTTATACTAGGTCGCTGATTGTGGCATTAAATTTGTACATAAAAACTGGCCCCTGCCCCCTAAAAACTAGCAACATCTGGCAGTGGCAAGGGGAGGTAATGGGGAAGAGTTACTGCCCATTGTCTACTGAAATAGAGAGGAAATGACGATTTTTGTCCTTTACAAGGGCTGGATTCATGAGATAGCAGGCTAATATTCCCAATATAATATGTCTGGGGAACATATTTGAAGGAAAAATATATAAGTGGACTGACTGACTGGGAATTCATTCAAAAGAACAAAGAGAAAGTAAAAAGGACGTCAGGCCATTTTCAACTTTCTACACTTCTCCAAATTTCGCTCACTTCATTCTCTTCTGGCTGGCAAGAGGTAATTTCACCCAAATATTGAGTTGAGACCCTGACTAATTATGATTAAATGCACATAAAATGAGATACCAAGCTTTTGTATACCAAAATTACTTCTCAGAAGGAACAAGTTAAAATTACAGTTCTGATCTAGTAACATGTTATAGATATGAACTGGATGAGGGAAAATTTCTGACAAGATTTACTAATGTTTATAGGCATATTCCAAAATAAAAACTGTAACAGACATTTCTAATTCTCAGATACAGTTAAACCAGGTTATCTCAATTACATCAAAAGGGTGTCAAAATATCATCAACATAACCGGGTCCTGAGATATCAGGGTTCATAAAAAATGGTAACATAATTTTAAAGTTGTCCTTGACCTTTATTCCTGTATTTTACTCTTAGGTTTACTGGTCATAGTTTTAAGATTAATAATTGCTTTATTTATATAAAGTTTTACCTTAATAACAAGTGCTGTGATTTAGATTTTTAGACAGAAATCAAACTCCAGCTGTACACAGCAGACAATACAAAAAGAAGTGTTGTTAATAAATTACTCACGTGTGTACATGTATGTGCACTCTCTAAAATAAAGGTACTCTATTTTCTCTTTTAATTCCAGTCAATGTATATTTTGCAGTAAACATATAGTTTTAATATTCCTCAGTAGATAAAATAACCTTACCTATATGAACTTATCTAAAACATGACCACCCCTATGTAAGCAAAATGGATTTGCTTGTGTATTTGCAGATGAGAATGAAATACAATACAGATGTACCTACAGTTGCCATGAATCTAAATTCATACATTATTTAATGGAAATTGGTACCCTAATGCATCACTATGTCAAATTTTATGGGCTGAAGACAGAGCCAGAATTTTTATTTTAAAAAATGTTAATAAACATCTGACCTCACCTAATACACTGTAATGGCTAAAAGGAATGGTTGTTTTTTTCCCCTCTCATTCAAATAACTATTGAGATGCACATGTGTGCTCCAAATAATTTATGTTTGTTATTAACATCTTTTAATTTTAAAAATTCAATTCAGTGATTTTCAGACTCTGAATAACTTCACAATACTGAAAAAAATAATTGCTAGTCTCATTTTATGTAGAACCCATTGTCAAACAACATGTATAAACAAACAATTAACTATGACATGCATTATCATGTGGCTGTTAAAATGTAACAGCAATTACGTGCTACATGTACTTAAATTGGCCTAGATTTTGGGCTGCCCCAGTGTCCGAGGCAACAAACATAAACTACTTAATGAGGTCATCAAGAGAGGGGCTATTCATAGGGAAGCAAAAACCTTTCACCAAGTTTGCTTCTTTTTTAAAAAAATTAATTAAGCATATATAAAACTTGTACCATTTTAAAACACGCATGAATTCTAGAATGGAGTAATGCATATAATTATCATTAACCTGCAGAAAACAAAACTTGCATGACAAATTAAATTTGTTCCAAGCACCAATAATTACAGAAAATGCAACAATCAATCAGAATTCATTGCCTCAATCAGAAATACATCTTGAATCAATGGCTGATGAGATCATGGACTTCATTAGAATTTCTCAGGAAGAATTTAAATTATGTACATATGGATGATGAAGCTACAGTAAAATGGCTGAACGTCTTAAAAATCGAAATTGTTTGTGGTTAAGTGTCACCAGTGCTAAGCATATGTATGAAAATGTGTTTTTGAATTGTTTCAACAAATTAAGTGGGTCCATATGTTACTTCACACCAAAACTTGTGCATGACATAAGGGGTTATCAACTTAGCAGGGGTCGAGATAAGAGGGGTAAAATTAGCAAAACAAAGAAGGATTTTTTTCAGGACTGGACCAAAACACTCAACATAAATGGGTTCTCGAGATAACCTAGGTCAAGATAAGTGGGTTTGACTGTATCCGATTCTTATAATATCAAACTCCAAAAATCTCAGAATTGTTCTGAAGGAGTAAGAACTGTGAACAGCACAGGTTCCATCATTGCAGTCACTATAACAGCTCTGTTCTGTCATTTTCGGAGTACTCCGTGTATCCAAAAACATTAAAATGATGCAAACTCAACTCCTGTAAGACTTATAATAATGAAGACAAAAGTTTTATTTTTAATGTTGTAAACAATGTTTTTAACAAACTCTGATAAAATTTTCCTTTGTGACATGAATGAGATTTTTTATATATGATTCAATAGCATTTATTATCATAGAATGGTCCCAATATGTTTTTTTGGAAAGTGCAAGTAAAAAAAATGTGATAGCTTCATGCAGGCTGGGGACATGACTGCAATTTTGACACAGTGTTCTTGGCTTTTCTCAACCTATTTAGAGTTGACAAATAAAACATTTTTGTATACATCCAATCAAAGCAACAGAAAGAGACACCCTTGTCCGGTCACTCCTTCACTGCAATGCAGCACTAAACATTTGAGTTGGATGATGGGATTTCAAAAGTAGTAATGCTTAGAAGATGTCTGGCTTGCATGTTTTGGCAGAAATCCCTAACTAGTTATTTTGACCACCAAGAGAAGTGATTTTATATCACAAACAATTAGGGCAGAAGTAATTTTGAACCTATACTACCCTGGAATATATTACTCCCATCCCTGGGTCGTATGTTTAACAGAAAAACCCTAACTGTGTTTTATTGTATTTTTCTCCAATATAAATTGGTAAACTGCAACATAGCTGCATATCCCCAAATCTTTCAATGTTATGTTTAACTCCACTCCTGTGCAAGGACAAACCACTGATGTGCAAAGATAACAAATCTAAATCTTCTATTTTGCATATCCAAAGAACACCCCACCTCATATTCCAAGGTTAAGAATATTTATCTTGAACAGTGTAGTATGAGTTGCCAGAAATTATACACACATCCATGATGCATGAACAGAAAGTATCATCATACCCATCTTTACTTTGAAAAGTACAGAAATAATTAAGATATAACAGTCTTACATTTAAAAATTTCATAACATCAATTGTGGTTTTAACACTGTCAAATGAACCTGTATGTTGCTTGTTAAATGTCTGCAAAAGTTAAAGCACCATTAACATTCTCAAATAATAAAATACTTTCTGCCCAACAAATTTCATAAAACTTTGTTAAGAACTGCTGAATATAGAATTATTTATGGGAATCCATGTGCATTGCATGGACCATCATAATATAACAATGGCATCAACATTTTCAAATATTTTATTGTCAGATATAACTGCTACAGCTGTGACCATCAACAAATAAAAAGCAATATGATACTTGCAAATGTGTGATAATTCATGATACTCACTTTACAATGCCAAATCCTAAACTGACAATAATGACAAGCATCCTGGAAATGGCTCGCTTGAGACATGAAATGACCTCCGCAACTATCAAAGCTCCTTTGGTCACTGAAAATAAACAAGAGTACCATAATTATATGCCTACCCTGCGTTTAATAGTCTACTATACAGGCATCCATAGAGCATAATTCACTCTGTGCAGAAACCGTTATTTTCATATAAGACTTGCTATGACCACAGCTTTTAACCATTTGGCTGCAGAATTTGTAGTTTTCCTTAACTTTAGACCCCAGATATTATAGGTTTCTTAATTACCCTAAGAGAAAACATCTTGAAAATTTGTTAAGAAACAAAAGTCATTCTGCACAAGTAATTTTTCTTGAGCCACAATGATGATGACTTTTAATCTTTCTGACCCCAAAATAACAAGAATGTTTCCATTTCTTAAGTGCAAGCATACAACAAACTTTGGTCAAGGTTTAGGGTTCAGAATTTAAGTCTTAATTTTCAGGTTTTTTTCTTCTATGACCTTGTTGACCTTTGACCCCAAAATCAATACACTTCATCCACAACACTGGTGAGGGCATATGATCAATGAATGAAATGTTTGTACAGAAACCGTCTTTGGTATTTCAGCTGCAGTGACATTAGCCTTTGACCTTCATATTTCTATATATCTGAACACTGTTCTGCCTACATATCTGGCTAATTGAAAGCTCCAACAATCTGTCCCTGGCTTATAGTATCTTGAAAAGTTCATCCTCCTCCTGACAATTGTAAGTGTGAGCTATGTACAAAGCAGTATATAACTGCATATAAACTGGCAGTTCAAAAGATCATATATGATATGATATTGACATTATTTTAACTACAAAATATACAAGTATATGACATAAAACTGGTTCTACATTACAATCAATCACATGATTTCAATAAATTTTATTGATTATCTTTCTAAAAACTCTCTAAAATGGTATGTACAGTATCAGGGTGGAGAATGGGAGATGTTAGATTTTACAGAGAAGAGTCCCTCAAAGTGATCGAGGGGCCCCGAGTGGCCGAGTGGTCTAAAGCGCTCTTCGTTACGGATCACTGCCATCTCACCTCTGTCTGCGGCGGTTCGAGTCTAAGATTCAACCAATGTGGGCATGTGAGAAAGCTTGCCAGTAGCTTCTCGTGGGTCGGTGGTTCTTTCCGGGGTTTTCCGGGTTCTTCCTCCACCATTAATACTGGCCGCCATGTATAGCCTATCGTGCTGAAAAATGGCGTTAAACCCCACAACAACAACAACAAAGTGATCGATGCTCTGCTAGCTGAAAAGAATTTTCCTGGAATTCCAAGATAAGAACATTTCTTCCTTTGAACTGCAGAGTGTTGAAACCATCTTTGACATTCTTCAGTGATAACAAGAGGTTCAAATCAGACACCATGGTGGACGTATTGGATAACAACTTGGCACTGTTTTCAATTAAGACCAATATTCAGAGATTATGCCAGAAAGTTTCTTAAGAACAGGAGGTCCCCAACACCTACATCCAAAGGGGATGCAGGGGAATTATAGGGGCAAACAATGACAAATGGTAGCTAATGGTTGACAGTATTATTAGGTATACAATAAGCCCATAGATATTCAGCCCAAAATTGGTGAGTCTTTATGTTTAAAGGTCTAAAACATTACAAATTTGCTTTATGATTGACTTTTGTGATTTTTTTAGTAGCTTGTGTTACCTTCAAATATGAGAGATGCAGTTTGTCTTGACAATCACACAAATCTACAGCCCCAAAAAGTGACTAAAATACCAAGCTTTTTAAAAAATAAAAAATAAAACAAATAAAGGAAGCTTTAAGAATGAATCAAGTAAAAATATGAATGAATTTATCTAACATATTTCACCTGATGATCTGCCTACAACATGTATTAGTAATATCATTCCAGTAATAGTTACCTGGTGATGGTGTTCTATCAGCATACAAAAGTTGTCCAAACTAGCACACTTAACAAAAAAGGGGAAAAGAACTTTCTACTCCACTTACCTGATTCTCCGGTGTAGCTGATGCTCTGATACTCTGCATAGAAGACTGCTTTCTCCAGCATGCCTATAATTACAGCACAAGGAATAGTAAATATATCTGTAGCTGCTATATATAAGAAGTTAGGCACACGCTTATCCTATTATAAAACTTATAGGATTTTAAAGCCGATACTTTTAACTGGTATATGTTAAAGTAACTCTCCAAAATACTGCCATACCTTGCAATTTAACTCATTAAATATAGTACACATATATCAGGCAAACATCAGAAAAAGTTTTAAATATTAATCTGATCATAAGAAAAATATTTACTCTTTATATTTTTGGGTATACCAGTCATAGCAGTATTTAGGTATTGTAAGTTAATTCTCCTTGTGAACCTTATAGAGAATGATGGTAAAGTTTTACTGGAAGAAGTTACACTGTTTTAGGAAAACCAATGGTTTTAATCTAAGAAGAAGCCCAAGTGGGCATGACAGTACTACCCTAGGCAGATGACATGTCAGAACAAGCCAATCAGAATGTATAACATTCCAACCTCATTAATAATATTGCTACCAGCCTCAACTTAGCGATATTTAGCTTGATGTGGAAAAATACTTTTCTGTAGACAATGGTTGAGATTTTCAAGAAAATGGATTCCGACATCTTAATGACTGTGTGTGGGGATTTTGTTGTGGACAGTGACAATGCTACAGAATTGGAGGAAATGTATCGTCCATCACCCTCAGGCACAGGTACTAAAGACTATCATGCAATTCCTGCTGGCCAAATAACATTAAAGAGAACTTCTCAGCAAGGCAGTCATTTACTTCACATATGCATCACCAATTTTCAGTAAGGTGAAATGAAATATCAAGTACTGCTATTTTCAATTTGGATAAAAAATGCATCTGATTCAGGAGTGTGATCTGAACAAAGGCAACATTATATTCGATTAAAAAGTTTGTTAAGTATAGTTAGATCTTTTTGATGTCTATTTCATGTTCAGAAATTGCTGTCCCAAACCCCATGAACACCAATGGCTCCCCACAAGATCACTCAGCTCAATATAATCTGTTGTTTTTTTTATTATTATATGGCAGCAGCAGTCATCTCTAAAGCTAATGTATCGTCCATCACCCTCAGGCACAGGTACTAAAGACTATCATGCAATTCCTGCTGGCCAAATAACATTAAAGAGAACTTCTCAGCAAGGCAGTCATTTACTTCACATATGCATCACCAATTTTCAGTAAGGTGAAATGAAATATCAAGTACTGCTATTTTCAATTTGGATAAAAAATGCATCTGATTCAGGAGTGTGATCTGAACAAAGGCAACATTATATTCGATTAAAAAGTTTGTTAAGTATAGTTAGATCTTTTTGATGTCTATTTCATGTTCAGAAATTGCTGTCCCAAACCCCATGAACACCAATGGCTCCCCACAAGATCACTCAGCTCAATATAATCTGTTGTTTTTTTTATTATTATATGGCAGCAGCAGTCATCTCTAAAGCTATTCGTGTACAACACATATTATTCCTGTTTTTCCCCATAACCATGGCTATAAGAAATTTAATATCCCATTTTATACATCTGTACTCATTGTTTGAGCATTTTTCCTTGTACATGTTTTTGTTTGTTGGATGACATTTCTAGATAATCCTGTAATGTAAATGCAAAAGCTTGATCATACTGGTTTTTGACCTAATAAACACCATCAGCTTCAAGTGTCTCACTCCAGTAAAGTTAGTCTGGTACCCAGACCAAACCCCAAAAGCCAATATCCAGATCTGACAGATTCGGGGAAGGGGGTAGGGGGAGAGGCGGCTGCACAAATGGGGGGAGTGTAAAACTTTATGTATGTAATAGTTACATGCTTTTATTGCATTACTACCCTTTTCCATGATACCAAGTCTCCAATCATGGCTAATTATTTCCTCCTCTAATAATTAATTGGATGACCAGAATAGAATAGAACATGATACCAGTCTGATGCATTAGTCATATGCAACATACAAAATTAGTTTACTCTCCACCAGAGCTATATTTTAATAGCTGTAATACATCACTGCAAGCATGGACTTGGTCATATGTACTGTCATGACTGGACCCAAAAAGTAAATGCTTTCACACTGGTGTGCCAAAAATCAAATAAAGGAAGAAAAAGCAGACTGAGACCTCTTGAAGGTGGATCTTATGACATCATTCAAACTGGAGTGATTAAAGCAGGTCCATGGTGTAGCAATAGCCCCCAACCTTATGGGCTTTAATTCTCTTGAAAGAAAGACCCTTCTCAGTGAGGAATTGTTAAGGTCTCTTGACAGTGATGACAAACCACCTAGAAATGGTGGCCACCAATATATCAGAGGAAGCCTTGACTGTGAGAAAAAGATGACTCCATCACTTCGTTCTCCTTCCACTGGAAGCTAAAACAAAAACCCTTAAGGCCCTAACTAGGCAACAGAGCCTAGTTTTATCATTCCCAGCATAGACACAACTAAGACTGGGAATCTCAAACAGAACAAAGGTTACTGAAGGTAATGGATTCTTAGCTGGAAAACCAGGTGGGCAAATAAGAGAAGCTGAATTGTAGCTACCTTTGAGCTGGAAACCCTTTTCCATTGGCATAAATTTCAGCTCTTCTCCTCACTGAAGCTAAGTAGAGCAGGTAGGTTGTTTTAAGGGAAAAATTCTTGAAGGAAGCTTCTCTTATTATCTGATGGGAGGGGGTTAGATAATGCTAAGAACACAGTGTCATAAAAGGTACCATCAGGGAATTAATGAGCTAGATATTGAAGCTCTAAATACCTGATAAGTGCCATCCACCACCTAGCCCTCTGATCTGGCATTGTATAGTTATTTAGCAAACAGGTGGTCTCCCCCACAGCTGAAAAAAATATGCTACTGACTGGTGCAGAAACCATTTCATAAGGACCACATGACCCTGTCTGGTCAGGCTGACCATCAGGATATTTCTCATGGCTGGAATGTAGTCTGAGGGTGATCGCCTCCATGACTGCTCATTGGAGGAGGTTTAAGACTTCCATGCACAGAGGAGCATGTGTACCTCCTTGTTGTGCGAAGTACACTATAACTGATGTGTCGCTCAAGGCCATAATAATACAATGACACCTTATGAGGTTGACACACCCATTCTGGACTAGAAATTGCCAGCATTTCTTGGCTACAAATATAAAGGGTGGAGTCTTCCTAGACTGAAGTCACTGAATAACTAGTTGCTCTGGCTCCAGGTGAGCACCCCATCCTGAATCGAATGCATTTTGGTACAGATAATAGTGTGGTTGCTGCATGCAAATTAAGAATCCATCTAGAAACTGGTCCTTATCTATCTACCAACTCAGGTGGTAACAAAAATCAAATCCTGGGAGTATCTGAGCAGACACTGGATCCTTCTGTAATCTCCAAATGGCTAGAAGCAGGAACTGGAGAGGATGCAAATGAAGTGAACTAATTCAACAGTTGTGTTCATAGTTCCTAGGCCAGAGACATAAAGGTGAACTGACAATGAAGTCTTGGCCAAAAGACCCCCTATGATGGGGGTTCTCAATCTGTGGTACACAGAGCACTGATGGTGTGCAAGATCTATTCAGGTGGTCCACAGAAAAGTTTCCAACAGTCAGCAAACAGTACAATCAACATTAGGAAAGATCGTCAAATGATCTGCCAAGACCCAAAAAACGTTCAAGTGGTCCACAAAAAAATAGTTTTGCTCAAAGAGAATCTGGACTATACTGTCAGGGGGAAACTAGAAATATCCTCTGACCAATAAGGAAAACTCCTCCCCAAAGAAAGGACAGAATCTGACATCTCAAGGTTGGGTCAAAATACTCAAAGATGGAGGCCCCTAAAGAGCTTGAGTGAGCCACTATTACTCCCATTACTCTGGTAAGGCAATGGAGTAAGAGGTGAAGCCAAACAGAAGTGCCCAATGCTGAAATACCTCCTGGAAGATGGGGATGTGAAGGTAAATATGCTGATAATCTATGTAGACCACACAGTCATTGGGCCTAATGGCATTCCTGACTGAGGCAGCATATTCCATATTCCATTTTGAAATGTTCTTCTGAAGACATTTGTTTACGCTGGAAAGATTTATGATTACAAAATTTCAAGCTCTTTTCAAGACCACAAAGATCTGGGAATAGAACCCAGGACATTGTTCATTTTCTAACCTTTTAATTGCACCCTTCCAATGAAGAGTGTACACCTTTTCCATTAGATTAACCACTTTGTACCAGTGAAAACAAGAAAGGGTCTGCAAAAGGGGAGGAGGTTCCCAGAAATGAAGCTGATAACCCTCCCTCATTGTGAAAAGGACATATCATCAATAATGCCACACCAAACATCTGACAAGATGCTAGTCAGGCACCTACTGGGATGCTGGGAAGTGGAAGATCATGCAGAAAAAGATGTGATTCCTCCCTCATTAGGGAAAGGTGAGGATGCTGAAGACTTTCTCCCTTGGCCTCTATGACTGCCTCATCTAGAAAAAGGTGTGCAAGAGGAAGTTTAGAACTAATTATGCTTTTGGAGCTTTTGAAAGTGACCATGTTTAAAAATACCTGGTAGGTCAACTTGACTGATTATGGAGAGCGTGCTTCTTGCCTGGATAGTCTGGCATGAGCTATGGCCAGGGAGTGATGCTGTTGGTCCCTAAAGTCTTGGGATGCTACAGAGGGGATTAGACCTCCAAGGAGTGTCTCTGCATTAAGCAAAATCTTGGAAGACTCCAAAGTGGCATCTCGGTAGAGGTGGAGAAGCTTCACAGAGAGTGCCACTGAAAATGCATGACAAAGTATTGTAAGGCTGCTGGAGACATGGATTCCTCCTTTAACATGATAAAGAGGCCTAAAGACAAAAATGAAGGCAAATTTCATTAAACACTCTGACACACATACATCAGTTTAAGTGTCAAAGGATCATTATGAGATGTGCAGCGTCAAGTCATGATCTGGATGTCCTTATGACAACAAGACATGATCTAGCAAACAATATCAAAATCACTACAATAATATTATTGTTATCTATAAATTTTCAGATAATTAAAAAAAATTACCATGATCAGGACTGAGCAAATCCCATAGCCCAACGTCCCAGACTAGTCATTTTTGAAGTCGGACAAGTAAAATTTTCCAAGTCACTAGTCCGGGACAAGTGCTTTTTAAAAAAGTCTGGCTAGTCCTTATTTTCGTGCTTTAATCACTATATCTGCCTTTATTTGGCCAATCATGCCCTCTGCGCATACTAAATACTTTATTCTACCCCTCTTCGTGTATACATATACATCCTTTTACTGCTTGACTCCATATAGGGCTAAGCGACCAAATTATTGGCAAATCAAAACATGACAAACAAAAGAAAGCCAGTATGATCAATTAGCAGTGTTGTAAGCGTTTTTTTTGCAATGAGTTTACTCAATCTAGATCATAACAAGCAGCTCACTATGATTTTAATCCAGCGAATCAGTGTAATTAAATTAATGAAAGGTACTTTACCGACATCAGTGTTGGTTTCCTTTATGAACTGATTAAAAGACAGTAATGATTCTTTAATTAAAATTGATTATACAGATGATTAACTTCCACGTGCGATATTGTGTTTCAAGCGAAACAATTATGCTAATTAATTAGCTGGTTCAGTTTGTGTTTAAAAGAGAAAATTGATGTTATGATCACTTTAGAAGTAGTTGTCAAGCAAGCTGATAGTTACTCTGTGGATAAAATGAGATTGCTAAATTATTTTCGCAAATAAAGTAATAACGGCGATTTGGCAAAGGTAAATTTGTTTGAAAATGGAGGGATAAAACGTAAGATGGATACTGAGTGTGCAGTAGCTATTTCTGAGTGTGAACGAGGATATAGTTCACTGAACTTAATCAAGACTTCTTTAAGGAATTCCTTAAACCAAAAGAGTTTACAAATGCTAATGAACATTTCTGCAAATGGTCCAGAGCTTGAAGACTTTAACCCAGACACAGCTATCAACTGCTGGCTTAGTGCTGGTGCAGGTGGCAGACATATACATGGTCATATTTTCAAATCCATCAGCTAAAACATATGTACATGAACCTGAAGAAGCCAAATGTATAACAATCAATGTTTTTGAAAAACTATATTCTTTTAAGAAATAATTATGTTGTATATCATTTTGTTTGTTTTTTCTATGGATTAAGCACATACGTCTCATCAAATCTCGGCAAGTGATTACCATTTTGGGACCAGTGAAAAATAAGGTGGGACTAGTGACGAGTAAGGTGGGACTAGTGAAGAGAAAGGTGGGACTAGTGAATTTTCTGAAACCACTTTGTCCTGGACTAGTGGTTAAAAAAAATTTGCTCAGCCCTGATGGTTGACTTAAAAAAAATAGAAACTGCTTAACATTTAAATGTTTTTAATATGAACTTCATCCTAAAGCATGAACCAAATTGCACAATGATCAGTTGATATGCGCATTAATATCAGAGTTCATTAATGAAGTGCATGAAACAAAGCAGAATCATATATGTGATTTACAGTTATTGTGCAGAGCTCATATTTGCATCACATTTTAAAGCTGAATGACAGGGAGAATTTCTCTCTCCTGACAATAGGTTAAAAAGCGGTTTGAGAGGCCACGATGGGGACTTGGCATATGAATGACAGAATTATGTTGAGAGTTGCTTACAAAGGGATTGGGCAATTGTTGGAAAACTTAGTGATGCAAGTTTGTTCAAGGGAATGTTACTCATATTCTTGTGCAGGTGAAGTGAGGGTACAGTGCAGATGTCCATGCTTGTTTGGTTGGTGAAGGAAGGAAGGAGGAAAGAATAGTTCCAACTTTGCCTGAGATGATGGTGATAAGGGTTTGCAAAATGAGATTATTATTTTCTGACTGATGGAAAATGATGGTCAATATCTGGGGTTTTCTTGAGTAGAAATTGTATAATAATTCATGGTATGTTCTTCAGACACATAGTAATAATGCACCAAAAGTTGCAGTTAAATACAGACCTTGATGTTGAAGTTATACAACTTTTCAAAACTGTTCAAACAGTACCTTAACACTTAAAGTTGCTTCTGCTGCCATTTTGACATTTACTGGAAAAGCTGATTTTTATTCTCTAAACAAGAATCCCTCAAAACAACTGATGCACTATTGTCCGAAATGAATTTCCATTAACTGAAGACAAGACAATTCCTTCCATTTAACTGCTATCAATATGAAAATCCAGTCATCAACTGGATTTTTCAAGGTGGCTGTGATGACAACCATATTGAATGTACAATTGGCACTATTTTTACCAACTAGGTATCATAAAAAGTCAAGTGGTGAAAGCTCTGTGTTGATAAAGCCCTCCATTTGGATGGAATAGAGACAATATTTTACAGATAACCACCATGGTGGCCATACTGAGAGTCAGTATTATCATTATCTTCATTTTAGACCAAAAATACACAGTTTAAGATATCTTCTGCAAACCCCATTCCAAAATGACTTTCTGCATACACATAGTAACAAGAAGTTTAAAAGATGGATATATTGGGCACTGGATGTGAAGCATTTTCACTTAAGACCAACCAGACATCATTAAAATTCTGGTGAAAACCCAATAACAGTACAAATCTTTTTTTGTTCAAGAAGAGTAACCATAACAAGATTTTCAAGATAGCTCCTGTGGCAGCCATATTGGACATCAGTTTGGCACCATTTTTATTTAGAACCAACTATACATAAGAAGGAGTCTTTCAATGAAAACCCCATGTTGACATGACCATCATTTCAAGCGGAATAGCGATAACAAGATTTTCAATATAGTCACAGTAGAATCTGATGCAATACTGGATGTCCAAGCAGACCCATTTTTTGCAGGATCAACTAGACCATGGGATAAATGTGTATGTAAAGTTTCATAACATTCCTCCAAGTAGATCAGGAGGAGCAGTACAACCTGAGTGAGTGGGTGGGTGGTGGGATGGATGGATGATGGACAGACAATGGATAACAGTCCATCCCTTAAGGTGTCCTGGTTTATAACATGAGTAGAACTAAACACAGCACATGCTGCGGCACAAATTAAAGCTCATAAAATTTTTCTGAATTTAAGGTTTGCCAGAACAAGATGAATAACAGTGATCCTTAGGCAAAGCCTGTGGCTTGAAATCTGATCAGTGTTTTGCAAATGTCTTGTCTCAAGAAGCAGTGGATAATGTTATTCTGACATTATCATTGACATTATTTTTTTTTCTTTCAATACCTGCAAAAAGGTGAGATTCTGATGTCACATTACAGCTTAAATTACCTAACTGCATGCACTGCATCAAGAACCAAGTGGGACAGGATTGACTATTTAAGCGTAGTTCAACAACTTTCAGACTAAAGGAGAGGAAAAACAATGTACATACCAAGAAAAATAACTCCTCCTATCCAAAACTGCACCCTCAGCAAGTCTCGCCAGTTACATGCTAGTAAAATTAACCACACAAGTCCATATATAATGTAAACAAGGCCCATAAGTCCATAAAACTGAAAAATAAGAAGGTGGAAATCTTGATATAATAAAATAATTTACACCCTATGTACCCAGTATCAGATAGATTATATAATCATGGTTAACCAGAAACGCTTAGTCAACTGGTCCAATTTATGGGTGTATTAAGATAAGCAAAGTTTTCTTGTTACAGATTTAGTAGTAATAACCTCTCAATCCACATAATGAAACTTACAAAGTCATCTCTCACTGGTTTTCATGTATTCGTCTTTACAATTACATTACAAAGTCTAATTTTCAAAAACCATCTGCTATACAGGATCGATCTTTGCTTTTCCATTTGCCACATCAAAAGCTCTACTTTCTTTTTATTTGAAATTTCCTTGTGTCCTATATGTTACTTTCTGACTGGCTTGTGCCAGAGATGGGACAATTCTAATGCTGCAGATGGGTATAAAACCACACCAGTGGTCAGTTTAGTCAACTTGCTTGCTGAAGGTCTTACTCTGCCCAAGCAGCCATTGCCAAGGGTATAGGATAATTTCATCTTTCTTTTGATAGTGTTAGGCTCTACTAATAAAAATGGGGAAGGTGGTTTTGATTTTCTTTTGAATTGTTACTTTCTTATTTGGATGGGTCGTTACTGACCATTTTCCCTATGCCTATATATTTATTCAATTTTGACATAGGCTGGCAACAGATTTTCTTATGGGATGCGATACTGACCTTGTTTCTCATTTTCTTTCCTGATTATATTTATTGTCCAAAGTAATTTTCACTTATAATGTTACAATGTATGGCTTAAATTAAAGTTCATATAATTGTTATCTGCAATTTGACACCTTCAGAAGTAACAGAAAAGCCAGCCCCATGAGTTGTTTGAATTGACTCCATCATTTGCAATTGACCATCTCTATCCAAATCCAAATAACAATCAAACTTGTGCCTTAACTGGAATAGGAATAAACATGTCCTGTTACACATAATATAAATGACAAAAGAAGACCACAATATTCTTTTTCATATCTTACTATATATCGTCTCTCTTCCATTACTGTTATTTCCAATCCACTTTTAGGATGGTGCTGTGCCCTTTCCTTTCATGCCATGATGCCATCTTTCAAGTATCAAGCCCCTGTGGGAACCTTTTCCTTAGTACCATGCTGCCCATTTGCCTTTGTGAGGACCTTTTCCTTAGTACCATGCTGCCCATTTGCCCTTGTGGGGACCTTTTCTGGCACCATGCTACCCATTTGCCAACATAGTGCCTCAGCTTCTGTCCCTCTTTATTATTTACAGCTTTCATCATACTTATAAATGGATCACCAAAGCTTGTTAATTAACAGCTGACCCTCAAATAAATGTCTGATGACATGTCTGCATCCCACTGACAAGGGTCCATAATGAGTTTGGAATATATAGTGATACATCTCAAGGCCAAAAGTTCATTAGCTGAAATCCTCTTGAAACAAAAAATGTTTTTCAGGTCCTAAATTTTTCCTCCTATAATTTAGGTAAGGATTATTCTGTACACATTTAGCCATACATGAAGTAAAAAGAAAGGTCTGGCAGCATTTGTTTGTATGCAGATCAATTGACATAGTGTTTAATTGCCGATCTGACAATATCCAACACTATACAAAATAAAATATTCTCAACCAAATTACTTCCAAACTTGTTCCATCATATTTAGTGGATAGTGACATTTTATCAAATAAATTTATATAAAAGTACAAATGCCCATGTCGAACATAATGAGTGTAAACACTTACAGCATAAATACCAATAAAAATAATATCAATATATTCATAATAAGTAAACTAGGCATTAATCAATATACACATTATAACTAAGGGGACATAACAGCTTGCATTTCATTTATGGAGATATCTATAAAGCTCAGTAAACAAACCCATCCCCCAACCAGAACTATTACTAGGTTCCTTGGATTTTAGTCTCAAAAGTACTACTGTAGTTTTTGTTTGATTTTTCAAGTAGAGTTTATAATTTCATGACATTTAGTTTATAACTGGAAATTAACCACCATTTCTATTAGTAGTATCACTCCCTTTTCAAAGACACAGACAGACCAGATGCTATTTGCTGGTTATAGGATCTCAGCAAACAAAGCT